>JBBBDQ010001153.1:752500-1085000 GCA_037127315.1 Ascarosepion bandense | reverse complement strand
AGATATTTTTTTATCCTAGTGTTAACGGTAGTGAAAATTTGTTTTATCACTTGGTGGGGATGGTTAGAACTAACATTAATATATACAGGAGACGCATTATTTTTATTATATGGCTTGAAAGTATTATTAGAGAGATTTAAGGTAATATCCAGAAAATTACCTACTTTAACATTTAAAGAAATATCTATTTTAAAACCAAGTAATTTAAAAGCCCTTATAAGTATCTTTTGAATTTTAGAAGATAAATGGTCATTACTATTAGGTATGACAATAGGTCCATCATTTATATACAATCCAATTTGTTTTGGTTCAACTTTCCTACCTAGAATGTACAAAGCATTCATTCCCACTAAATATGAAATTTGAGCGGAATCAATCGCACCCATAGTGACATCAAAATCGTCACAGTTATTTTTTATCCAAGTAGAATTATTATTGGATAATACCAATATTCTAGATGCTATATATATATAAACAATTTACTCCAAGTAAGGCGATAATCCTATTTCTTCAAAGCTGGTGCTATAGTGTTAAAGAACTGCATTAAGTAACACAAAGTGCATCACTTGAGAACTTTTAAAGCAACAGTTGTTAAAATGCATATCACATGTTAGTCGAAGAGAAAATAACGATATAATCAGAATGTTGATATTCTGTACTTCAAACAAAGAAAACAATGTCAATACTGCAAAGAGTGATTCCAGATGCTGAAAATGAAAACTATTTTCCTGAAAAATTTTTTTGAAAGCAAAAAATATAATTTTTTCCTAACGCAGTAGAAACTGCTCGATCAAGGTCGAATGTTTCCTTATAAGGAAGTAGATAATATTATCATTATCATTATGAAACAGTTTTAGCGAACTTTTTTGATGAACGGAACGATAGAAAATGCCCGATATTTTTATCTAATTTTCTTAGAAATGTAATATAGGTTAGAATATATATATATATATATATATATATATATATATATATGATCGTGTCGCCCCAAGCAAAGCATTTTACTGCCATTGTTGTGCAGGGGGTTACATAGGAGGAATGTTATGAGAAGGAGTGAGAGGTTGCAGGGGGTGTCAGGAAGAGAGTAGGAGAGGGAATAGAGTACTGATGAGAGTGGGGTGGACGAAGAAGAAAGCATGAGAGAGAGAGAGAGGATGTAAGTTAGTGAGACAGGAGATGACTATTGACTTTACATTTAAATTCTTGGTGCTTATAGCTGTCGAGAAAGCAAATGTGTGCAAGGGAATTCCACAGGCGGGAAGTGCGAGAAAAGAAGCTGATGGAGTAGAATTTGTTTTTAAAATTTATTTGTTTCACAGTAAAAGGGTTAGACCTAGTTGCTAATTTATGACTTGAGGAAATTCATATATAAGGGTACCAGTGAGCTAAGTTTATCGGAGCAGAAACCATGAAAGTATTTGTAGAAGGTTTGCTTTGTCAGCCTCGGTAGATTTTTGACCGAGACGAGAGTAAACCGTAGTGTCGTCAGCGTATATGCCCACTTGGGATCTTATTACATCAGGGAGATCGTTAATATAGATAAGGAAAAGCGTAGAACCTAGAATAGAGCCTTGAGGAACACCCTGATTCATGTGATAGTATTGAGAAGCTTGTCCATTCAATACTACCCTCATTGTACGGTTTGAAAGAAAGGATTGAATTAGGTCAAACAATTGTCATGATACCATAACTCTGTCGTTATACCATAACCCAGCATGCCAGACTCCGTCAAAATTTTTGGAGATGTTAAGGGCAACAGTTCGGGCTTCGCCGTTTTTGTCGAGGGCCTGGTGTATTTACTCAGTTATGGCCGTGAGCATATCAGCAGTAGAGCTGGTGAAGCGGAAGCCATACTGTTTGTCCGAGAAGAGTCTGTGGGCTTTGAAATGTTGTACCACCTCGGTGTTGATGATGGCTTCGAACACTTTGCCAAAGATCGGTAGAAGGCTGACAGGGTGATAATTAGCGGAGTCAGAGTGTTCTCCAATATTTTATATATAGGAACCACGGAAGAGGATTTCCAGCAGGCAGGAAAGCAGGAAGCAGAAAGGCAGTAATGCGTGACTCTTCAGAAATAAATTGAGTTCTTTTGGTGACTGGTGTGTGTATACACTGCTTATGTACAACACGTTAAAATTTCCCTTCTCTGATTCCATGCGCCTATGGTGGCTTGGGGTGACACCAAATCGGTCGACTTTCGATTCCGGCCAGAAGCAAGTGGATGTGTCTAGCCACACTGATGAGCTGTGATACAGCAAAACACGCTTGTATGTGGATGACTAATATATATATATATATATATATATATATATATATATATATATATATGTGTGTGTGTGTGTGTGTGTGTGTGTGTGTTAAAAAATAAAATAAAAAGGAAAATACAGTGCAGTTAGATAGATAGATAGATAGGAACAGACTGAGATAGATAGATAGAGAGAGAGAGAGAGAGAGAGAGAAAGAGAGAGAGAGGGCGAGAAAGAAAGAAAGAAAGAAAGAAAGAAAGAAAGAAAATACCGTACAAAAGTCTTCGGCTAATTTAAACTGATGTAAATTTCTAATAATTACTAATTTCTAAATTGTTTTGTATTGCGTTTTCTACAGAATAAACATTGGTTCAAATGCAGTCATTTTCAAACAAGAGCTACAATTGACAGGAACTTGTGTAGAGACATGATTGCCTAGGTCCTGAAGAAACAAAGCACATAGAAAAAGAAGTATCAAACTTTGGAAAATTGATTTGGAATGAGTGTGGACGATGCCAGACAATACCGACCATGCAAAAGTTTCTGACCAATTGTTTCTCGGCACTTGAAAGCAATTGGAAAAGTAAAAGAACTGGATAGGTATGTTCGTTATGGACTGTATGAGACTCAAAAACTGTTGCTTTGAGGCATGCTTTCTGCTATTTTCCGACTGGAAAAAGAATCATTTTTGTATCGAAACATTACATGTGATGAGAAATGTATACTCTTTAACAGCAGTAAAGAGAGTAACCAGTGGTTAGATGCAAGCGAATCTCCCAAACAATACTCAAAACCTCCGTTGCATCCTAAAACGTTGATAGTTATAGTATGGCGGTCTTTCAAAGGGGTTATTATTCATTTTTGACTCTAGAGAAAACAATAACAGCAATCTCTTATTGTGGAGAAATTGAGTGTACGCACGAAAAATTGAAAAAGAAACACCCTAGACTTGTGAATAGAGACAGCCCAATTTTTCTGCACTACAACTCACGGCCACTGGTGTGCAGGGGGTTACGGAAGAGTGAATAGATTGAAATTTCATAATTCAGGTTATGCAATTTTTAAACTGTTTAAAAATTGCATAACCTGAATTATGAAATTTTCTCTCGTCCTCCATATTCAACTGACATTTTCCGGTTTTCTCTTCCAATCTATTCACTCTTCCGTAAGCCCCAGTACACCAGTGGCCTTACCGCCTTGCTCGGGGTGATATGATTAAAAAAAAAAATCTCTCATACTGAATATCGCTTATTTAAGCATTTTGAGTTTTTTTATGTGCAATAAAACATTCTCCAATTAAAAAGAGGTCATCGAAACATTTGAACAGTTTATGATTAAAAGAACAACCCAAAATGCCAAATACAGGTGAGGGGGGGATAATAGAATCAAGCAAATACAAAAATTTAACTACCTAGGAAGTGTTCTAACAGGAGATGGAAAGTGCGACACAGAGATCCGAAGGCGAATTGGCATGGTGAAGGACGCGTTCCAGAAGCTGAGTAAAGTACTAAAACACGGGAAAATTTCCCTAGAAACAAAGAAGAGACTGCTAGACTGCTGTGTGATATCAGTTCTTCAATACGGCAGTGAATGCTGGACAATATCATCGAAGATGAGGACAAAACTGCGGAAATGTGGTCTTACAGCGGATATCATGGACCGAACATGTGAGCAATGATGAGGTTTTGGAAAGAATGGCATTGAAAAGATAACTAATAGTGAAGACCAGGAAGAGACAACTGAAGTTCCTGGTACATGCAATGAGGAAGGAGGGCTTGGATAACCTGATACTGACAGGCCAGATAGAAGAAGAAAAATACAGAGGAAGGCAGCGGATAACATATTTGAAGGGCCTGATCAGGTGGATGACGAAACGGGGGTTGCGTGGAGTAATAGGAGAAAACATATTAAGAGCCACCAGGGATAGGGAGACGTGGAAAGCCATGATCGCCTACATCATTTGACACTATCTGCCGGGCTGACTGGTTGGTTCGTTGGTTCGAGAACGGAGCCTGCTGCGATGATGTCGAAACGGTACCAGTTGTGTTGACGCTTTCGGGCCGCTGGTCGTGATCTCGTCATAGAAGCTGGTCCTGAAGACGTCTCTTACAACAACGAACTTACTGCCCACGCTGTGATTTGATCTCAGAAAGTCACGTTGTGCAAACCCGGTAGCCATATTTCTACCATATTCAGACCGGAAACTTGTGTACACTTGTGGTTAAAATAAAACAGTTACGGCACCAGAAAAAAAAAAAAAAATAAATGAATAAGTTCGAAGACGCCTGGATGAGTACGAAAGAAAGTCTTTATAATAAAAAAAATTATTAATTACAAAAGCGGAAAGTACAATTGTCGGAATGCCATTTTACAACGGAGAGAGGATTCGCTTAAAAATATTAGCGCTTTCAATCTTCAAATAAAAATGTCTTTTCCAAGTTTCGTTAAAAATATCAGTGCTTTTCAATTTTTAAAAAAAATATTCAGGCTGTCAATTCTCCAGATAAAAAAACATGTCTCTTCGGCCTTTTTCAATCTTTACACAAACGGCCAAATAACAGGGCGGCGTGGCGGCGGCGGTGTGGGGTTGTTTTATCCTTGTCGCCTGAACATCTCTCTCTCCGTAGTATTAAACCAAACAAAAACAAATATCGGCGGGAAATAGTGTTACACGTCCTGAAAAGATAGGGCACATAGAAGAAGAAGAAGAAGAAGAAGAAGAAGAAGAAGAAGAAGAAGAAGAAGAAGAATTTTTAAAAGATGGGGTCAAGAATTTAGAGGTACGTTGGAGAACAATCATTCATTAAAATGGGGCTTATTTCAAATAAATAGCTATTTAACATTTCAGAAGCGTTTCATGTGTGACAACCCAATATATAAGCAACATTAAGTTTAAAAGTGTATAATTTGTTAATTTCATTAAATTTACAATCTAAAAGGCTAGTATGTTGCAATACACTAGCATAATTAATTAAGCATTTTTTTAGTTATTAATTAAAACTTTCAGTTATTATTTATTTGTGGGCGCAGAGGTACCTTAAAACATATCCTGAGTAGCTGTAAATCTGCACAAGTTGATGGGCGCTACAGGTGGCGCCATGACGAAATCCAAAAAGAGATCGTGAAAATAGTTCAAAATGCTATCAAAGAGAATGTTTAAAACCCAGACACAAGGCAGATAAAATTTATTAAAGCGGGCGCGAAAATCCCACGAAATAGAAAGGTAAATCCAAACCTGCTATCTCCTGCAACAGACTGGGAACTAAGGGCCGATATAAGCTCAAGATTGAAATTCCCAGAGCAAATTGCCATCACAAAATTTCACCCAGATATAGTTTTCTTCTCACATAACTTGAAGAAGATAGTCTTGTGGGAACTAACGGTCCCCTGGGAAGAAAACGCAGAGGAAGCTCATGAAAGGAAGAAGTTAAAATATGACGAACTGCTGGAGAGTTGCAGGGTTAAAGGCTGGAGGGCTAGCTGCACTCCTATAGAAGTGGGGACTAGAGGATTTGCAGCAAGGTCCTTATGCAAAGCCTTAACAGATATAGGGATAGTGGGAGTAAAAAAAAAAAAAAAAAAAGAAAAGCACTCAAGTCCATAACCGAAACAGCGGAAAGAACAGCTAATTGGTTATGGATCAAAAGAGAGAGTGCCTGGATTCCAAATTATAAGCTAAAATTCCCCGAAATTCTGCGTTTGAGTTAATGTTTCGGACGAGCTCATGTGCGGTTCGCCTCTAAATGGAAAGTGGCTCTGACTGTCGCCAATCAGAAGCATTTGCAAGGTTTCGTACCGGGCCCAAACGTAATTTTCCAGTGTCTGAAAGCGTTTATCGAGGGTGGGCCGGAGGCTGATCATCTCTGGTCGGGTCGGCGCGGTGAGGGGGGTATGATGTTGAAAGACCCAAAACACCCTAGTGATCCTCGCGATGACATCACTGGCGACACCCTCTAGCGCCCCCATTACGGTGCGTATGTTTGAAAAAATGACATACTTGGCTTGGCTGACAAAACTTGTCAAGTCTAAAAAATAGCTTATAAACATTTCTATCTAGCTATGTACGTTGTGGTGCAGTAGTTATCGTCTCGGAACGAGAAATCGGGGAGCATAGTTCGAATTCCAGTTCAATTCCTTGCTTTCACTTACGCAGAAATACCCTTGGGAAAGGTACTAATCCGTCTCTTCCCTCCAGTTATCGGTTAAATATTGGAGATATTGGGTTCTATAGCCTTGGCTGGCAACCAGTCTACCGCAAAAAGTAATGGCAAACTACTGCGGGATAATCTTCTACTAAGTGAGTCATGTCTCTTTCGAGACATGATCGCCCAAGCGTGTATCACGTATGGCACTTAACAGACTGACTGAATGTCACTCACAAGGCTTGGGTCAAATTGTGCTTTGATTCACAGGTGCTTTTCAGTTGTAGGACGCTGAGACCGCTTCCCAAGACTATAACATTAAGTCGCCACCTATTTGACATATCGACCACGGTGAGATTCGAACCCGGGTCTCATGGTCATGAAGCAAACGTTCTAACTACTTGACCGCATGCCTGCCTGTCCATCTCTCCCTCTCTTTTAATTTCTAAAGCTTTTAATTCAATTTAATCAATATATTAATTGGAGTAGATAGACTGAACTTTAATTGGAGTAGATAGACTGAACTATCGCCCGGTTCACACTCCACCCACGTCTATTGAACAGGTGTAGAGGCTCATCTCTTGTTCCCTGTTTAGGATGTGGTTTCCGGCTTTCTCTTTTTCCAATCTTTTTACTTTTCTTTTTTCTTTTTCTTTTTTTTTTTCAATTGGAGTAGATAGACTGAACTATCGTCCGGTTCACACTCCACCCACGTCTATTGAACAGGTGTAGAGGCTCATCCCTTGTTCCCTGTTTAGGATGTGGTTTCCGGCTTTCTCTCTTCCAATCTATTCACTCTTACGTAGCCCCTTGCACACCAGTGGCTTTACCGCCTTGCTTGGGGTGATGTGATTAAAAAAAAATATATATAAAAAACATTGTAGGAAAAACAATGGTAATTTTTATACTTTGTCATTGATTTTCTTAATTAATTAGGAAAATATATAATATATTTTTCATTGAAAAAACAAATTTTCTTAAGACGTGTCCATAATATATCTTATTCATAAAAGTAATTAAGAACTTTTCTAAACAAATAATACCTTAACTTTATTGCATTTTTTCTTTTACGAATCAGAGCAGATTCTCTTTTTGTTTTACCTCGGGGATCTGGATTTAATTTATTTAAATACTCCGAAGACTTGTGCTATTAATTAATACAAACATTAAGCGCTACAAAAAGGAATTTCTCGAAATTCCATAAAATTAAATAAGCGAGAAGGGATAAAAATATAAAAAGGTTTATCAAGATTTTTTAAAAAAGAAACAAGTCAAAAGTAATTTAATTAATTTTAAAATAAGTTCTGAAAGTGTCATTAAAATCCGACCATTATTTGATTTTTGCAGGAATTTTCAAAATTAAATTTTCAATAATAAAAAGACGACTAAATTTCCCATAATTAATGGACATCTGCTGACACATGATAAACCAAATTGTTACTTCAAATTGAAAATATATAATCTAATAATCAAAAACTCCTTTGTCCTTGATCGTAACAATAGCATAGATTTTTACGATAAAACTGTTTTTATTAAGTTTGAGGTATTTTTTTAATCTTAGTGTCCTCATTAACTCCTTAGTGGTACATGCTATAAATGGACTTTTGTTGACTTGCAAACAAGATTAATGGTTAAAATTAAGAAATATTAATGTTTATGACTTTCAAAAAAGATTAACGGTTCAAATTAAATATTAAATGAAATTAAATGATTGGATCTGAAAAAAGGAAAAAAATCAAAGAGTGAGTACATTTTTTTAGCACATTGTATATATTTATCTATGCATAGATATATATATATATATATATATATATATATATATATATATATATATATGTATGGATATGCATATGTATATATTTATAGAGAGATAGATATAGATGTCTATACATATATAAACACCTATACATGTATATATATATATATATATATATATATATATATATAGGAAAAACTATTAAAAAGTTGTAAGTTTAAAAATGTATTTTTGACAGTATTTGTTTATTTCTATTATTATATGATGTATTTTTTGACAGTATTTGTTTATTTCTATTATTAAATATAATATATAATATAATATAATATATATAATAATAGAAATAAAAAAATACTGTCAAAGAAATGCATTTTTAAACTTACAACTTTTTAAGTTTTTCCTATACATATTAAGACAGTATACGTGGATCATCACTATGTTTTATATATATATATATATATATATATATATATATATATATATATACATTTTTTTAATAATTTTCTCACTCCAATCAAGGCAGAACTGTCAATGGTGCGCAGGGGGTTACATAATAGGAGAGTCAAGAGAGAAAAGAACTGATCACAGTAGGCGTCGGAGAATGGGTAAGAGAAGGACGGAAACATTGGTGTGAAGAGAGCTGCGTGAGAGGAAAGTGTAAATTCAGAAGACGGATGGGAGTCAAGGAGATAAGAGAAGACGATTGTCGTTGCATTTAAACTCGTGGAGATTGTGGCAATCAGGCAAACAAGAATACGGAAGGGAGTTCCACAGGCGGGAAATGCGAGAAAAGAAGCTGAAGAGTAAAAGTTGTGATTACAATTGATTGTTTTCAGTGTAAGACAGTGGGACCTAGTTGCCAGTCTAGTAGTAAATTCTAGTAAATTCGCATTGTTGGGGGTAACCAAGGCGCTAAACTCGTCAGAGCAGAATCCATGAAAGTATTTGTAAAAGAGACAGAAGGAAGCCGCATCTCTTCCGGGAGAGAGAACTTGGAGTCAGGCCGCCAGGTCAGGATCGACTACATTGTACATTCTTCTTTGGATCTTGTCAAGAACCCCAAAGTGAACAGCAGGGTCGCCCGACCAGATATGACAGCAGTATTCAGATGGTAGATTTGTAAATGTGCATGATAGATTCAGAAGAGAAATTCCTGGCCCGACACGGGAACCCGACCTTCGGAGCAGTAGATTTAGCTATAAATTCAATGTAGTCGATCTACTTAAGATCAGATGAGAGAGTGAGATCGAGGAGGCGTAGTGTGTTGCACTCAGGGAATCTAGCGTGATCCATGCTGATGGCTAGTATAAAAGATTGTCTATGGTGGTTAAAGGATGGCAGCCTCGTTTTGGAAGCATTAAAGTTTACCAGTCATTTCTTACAACTTTTCAAGAGCAGCAGCAAAGTCTGTTTTGTCTGCAGTGGTAGATTTCTTATCGAAGTGGGAGTAAATGGTGGTGTCGTCAGCGTTGATGCCTACATGGAATCTGATTACATCATGGCGATCGTTGGTGAAAATCAGAAAAAGCGTAGGATCTAGAAAAAAGCCTTGAGGGACATCCACCTTTGTATGATAGGATCCGGAAGCCTGCCCGTTCAATACAACCTTCATTACGTTATTCGATAGGAACGATTTGATTCTTCAAACAAGCGTCCAGATATACCATAGCCCTGTAGCTTGCGCAAAAGGCCAGCATGCTAAACCCTGTCAAATGCTTTGGAGATATCAAGGGCAACAGTAAGAGCATCTCTGTTCTTATCAAGAACCTGGTATATGTCCTCAGTAATGGTCGTTAGCATGCTAGCGTTAGACATGGAAAAGTGGAAGCCATTCTGTCTGTTGGAGAGCAGGCAGTGGGCGTTTTGATGCATAGATAGGTATAGATATGTATATATGATTATAAGGAAGTGAAAAACAGATAAACCCACGGTTCATGCATTTACGTTCACGTAGAGTGCTCAATACAAAGTAAAGCTTAATATTGTAATATTTGTAATTTGTCACTACACACAACTTTTTTAATGTTTCAAAACAATATTGTTCTTCTTCAGGTGATAATTTAAAAATAAATGGTTAAAATGATTTATTTTAGAAAATATGACAAATTCATGGTTATTCATAAAATTAAGGAGGAATGGTTAGAGTAAGTTAATATGATTGTAGGTGTGTCAATATTGTTCAATTTAAAGTTTGAACTATGGAGTTGGAAAGTTGGGTTGCGTGGAGAACAATGTAGCTTAATTTCAAAAGATTTCACTTTTTTATTTTGTCTGGTAAGATACATACAAAGGAACATACATTATTTAAATGAGTAGAAAATAACTTTTAATAACAGGTTGGATTTTAGATTTTTTGAAATTTGATTTTTGCTACATCATCTGTTAAAGCAGCTGGATTATTTAGATTAAAATTAGAATTATGTCATTACGGTACACTAAGTTATACTGGACTAAGTATTGTTTGAGCCATTAATTTTAATAAAATAATTTGTAAGTAATATTAGAGCATCAGTTGTAAAGGAACATTATAATTCATTAAATATTCGCAGTGTTTACATTATACTGTCAATTCCTTTCTATGGTTTAATAGTACTTTATTTTTAGAGAGCCTTATAATCTACAGCCTTTTATTCAGACACAGAGGGCCTATATATATATATATATATATATATATATATATATATATATATATATATATATATATATATATATATATATATATATATTCTGCGCCTCGATACACTATATATATATATATATATATATATATATAGCGTATTGAGGCAGCAGATAATTTTATAAACATATACTGTGAAATATAAGAGACAATGAATGTCTATTATGTTTAATCATGAGCTGTTCTAAACATCGTATTTTGGCTTTAATTTCAGGTGAAAATAAAGACAAAATACGATGTTTAGAACGGCTGATGATTAAACATAAAAAGACATTCATTGCCTCTTACATTTAACAGTATATGTTTAGAAATATATATATATATATATATATATAGTCATCCGCAGATCTGTTTCGCTGTATCACAGCTCATCAGTACGGTTTGACATCCGATTGCTTATTACCCAGGATTGAAACCCGACCGAATTGGCGTCAGTCGGCGATTCTACCTCTGAGCTATGTTGCGGTCGGTAGAAGGAAGCAGACTTTTTAACGTATATATTATCATCATACACGCCCAATAGCTATATATTTATGTCCGCGTGTTAATGTGTCTTCTTGCGCTATCATGAAAGAGTTTAGGAAATTCCATGTATTTTGACGACTGTTGCAGAAGAATCTATATAAACTCATCATTAGCCAAAAATATTTTTGGAGAAAAAACTAAAATATAAAATGGAAGTAAAGATTGATTTTGGCAGGAAAAAAAGTGCGTGTTTTTGCTTTAAATCCTTCAGTGTTTAACATTCCGCGATTAATTTCTTATATTTGTGCACCAGAGTTGACCTTGGTCACCTGATCAGCATATGACATTGGAAGTTGAGAAAAAATGATTCGATTTCTGTTTGGTCCAGTGTTACACGTAACACATACATGAACTCTGTTATTAGTGTTCTTCTTTATTTAATTTTTTATCTATTCACCTAAGGTGACAAGTATAAGCTGAAAGAACTAAACTTCGAGGTTTAGTCAAAGAAAACTAACACCATTGCTAAATTTGACGTAATTATTTTACACGCATGCGCGTACGCCGATAAATCTAAATTTTATTTAACACAACATACAAAGACGTGCACGCAATAAAAACGACATTTATATTCAGTTTTTTTTTTGTAATTTGACGCAGATGCGCAGAAATATCCAGTTTGAAAGAAAATTCTCTCGTAAATTCCTGATCTCCCCCCCACACACATAGAATCTTGTCCTCTCTCTTTCTCCTTCTTTCTCACACATTAATATTATCACTCTTTCTTTCTCTATCTTTCTCACACAGGCGCATATATTTAAGCTTCTTTCCGATACATTTTCGTAAATGTCTTCTGTGCGTCAATTGCATCTAAAATCGCAAACATATACAAGTAACAGTATGCACATATATGCGCGGATAGTATGTACATATATATTCAAGTATGTATGAGAACACACACATACAAAGCTAGAAGGAGACCGCAATTCCTCACCCCGACCCCAAGCGAGTACGCACGATTGATTTTACAACAAGAAGCACGTTATTCTCGAATTCATCGAAGCGTCGAAGCTTGTAAAAATGGCATTGAAAAATGTCCCCTTGAGTTGCTCAGGTATTTCGGGTCAGTTTTGTGGGCAATCCATGTGTCCAATGGGACAGGACCAGGTTCAATCAACAAAATCCATCTAATCTCCCTGAATATTTATTGGCAGTTTAATTTTTTTTCAGTGCAATGAAAAACGAACTGAAAAATCGGCTGAGGCATTTGACTACCTTCTTCAGTTTAGTTGACAATTTTGAAAATTTTATAGCCAGACACCCGCGCGCGCAATAGATGCGGTGGGGTATTTTCTAGTCCAATAGTCATGAAGACTATTACTGCAATAGTAAGTTAGATTCTCACTGAGTGTCTAATTATTGGTATTTGAGATCACATTTGAATTCATGTTTATTAAAATTGAAATTGGTTAGCTCATTATTTTTAAATTAGCAAGGATGGAAATTTAAAAACTAAAAACTACAAACTGACAATTTTTCTAAGTATTAGATTGTGCTAAATTTAAAATCTATTCATAAATGTTTTGAAGTGGGCCAAATTACAAACATGGATAATGTTTCTGTATCATCTAACGACCGTTACTAGCTGAAAATCGGGGAGAGGTGCCGACATATACACGTTTGTCTTATATGACATTATATGCAATGAACTTACAAGATGCATAGACCTTTACTACTATTTGTGAATTTGATTCTCATTAAGTCAGTTAGTTTCCATCATTTCATATCCACTGCACAACAACGCATTCCCACAACGCACATTAACATTGCATTGAGTTAGAACTGAAATTTCTGTTAAAATAATTAAGAGTAGATACACATGATTCTACGCTTCACCCTATAGTAGTGGCTTGCAAAATGATATCACAGAGCATTTTACTACAGTAATTAGTTCACTAGTACTCTGGCTTCTTCAGTACGGCTGTGAATGCTGGACAATATCATCGAAAATGAGGACAAAACTGGAAGCGGCCGAAATGTGGTTCTACAGAAGGATGCTACGGATATCGTGGACTGAGCATACAAGCAACGACGAAGTGTTAGAAAGAATGGCAACAAAAAGGAAATTGATGCTGAGCATCAGGAAGAGACAACTGAAGTTCCTGGGACATGCAATGAGGAAGGAAAGCCTGGAGAACCTGATACTGACTGGTCAGATAGAAGGAAGGAGAGACAGAGGAAGGCAGCGGATAACATATTTGCAGGGCCTGATCAGGTGGATGACGGAACGGGGGTTGCCAGGAGCAACAGGAGCAAACATACTAAGAGCCACAAGGGATAGGGAGACGTGGAGATCCATGATCGCCTACGTCCTGAAGGGACAGGGCACATAGAAGAAGAAGAAGAAGTACTCTGGCAAAGTGGCCCTTTGTCTGATTAAATTACACTTAGTAAATAACTGTAAACATGCTCCATAGAAATATTGTTACCAAGTTCGACCAAGATACATCTTTCGTAACATTTCTATTGATTGATTTGAGTTAGTGGTTCACTTAATTGCAGCCTATTTGCTAGACAAAATTAGGCTTACTTAGTTTCGTTTTTTTAGTTTGAACTAGCGTTGCTTGGGTGTAATGAAAGCTTTAAAACTAATCCATGGTCCTGGAGCTCAGATTCAACCGAAAGAATATGTGTGTGAAGTTTGGTGAGAATCGGATAAAAATTGTGGATTTGTATAAAGGACATACAGACAGATAAACAGAGACAAACACAAACATCTTGCTTTATATATATATATATATATATATATATATATATATATATATATATAATCGATTTTCTGCACTATTGTAAGAACTGCAACCTTGAAACTTCTGAATATCGTTTCTCATGTCTTTGTCTATGAGTGTATCAAATTTGATTAAAATCGGACCACTCCTTCTATAACCCGATGTTTTCGATTATCGATTTTCGATATTTATAGGGGGTACCTCGACACAAAACCTAGCTAAGAACACTCGCAGACGCTTTTTTTTTAATCATTTCACCCCAAACAAGGCATTTCACTGCCACTATTGCACATGGGGCTACATAAGGGATGGTAAAGAGAAAGAGTGGTTAGAGAGAGGATATATAGGAAATGTCAGAAGGAGGTTGATAGATGGGTAAGGATACCGAGGCTGGGGGTTGGGTAAATGGGAAGAGTGTTTGAAAGAATGAATACGAGTTAGTGTGTTAGGAGGTGTCTATTGACCTTACATTTAAATCCCTGGAGATTGTAGCAATCATGTGGAAGGGAATTCCACAGTCGTGAATTGCGAGAAAAGAAATTGTTGGAGTAGAAATTGCGGTTGCATTTTATCGGTTTCACTGTAAAAGGGTGGGATCTAGTTGCTAATCTAGTATCTCGTGCAAATTCATACCTAGGGGCCACCAGTGATCTAAGTTCATCGGAGCAGAAGCCGTGAAAGTATTTATAGAAGAGACACAGGGAAGCCACGTCGCGCCGGTGAGAGAGAGACTGCAGCCGGTCTGCCAAGTTGGTATTGATCACATTACAGACTCTCCGTTGTACTTTGTCAAGAAGCCCGAGGAGAATAGCAGGGGCACCCGACCAGATGTGACAGCATTATTCAATGCACGGGCGGATGGTAGATTTATATATGTGCAGGATAGATTCAGAAGAAAAAAATTTCCGGGCCCTGCACAGAGAACCGACTTTCATAGCAGCGGATTTAGCAATGGATTCGATATAGTCATTGCACTTGAGGTCCGCTGAAAGTGTGAGACCAAGGAGGCGTAGTGTTTTACTCTCTGGGAGGCAAGCCTAGTCCATGCTAATGGGGGCAAGCCTGGTCCATGCTAATATAGTACAACTGTGTAAATTTTCAAGAAAATCAGTTCAGCCGTTTCGGAGTCTATAAATAACGCACACACACACACACACACACACACACACACACACACACACACACACACACACAGACAAAGTTCCATTTATAAATAAGTTTAGATATTTAAACTTGTCAGGAGAGACGGAAGTGAGTCTGAAACAGGGCAACAATCTAAACCCCAAAGAAAGCAATATGGATAGAGAAAACGCCACGATGTTCCTTTCGTGATATTTTCAATGCATTCTGTGTTAATTCTATTATTTTGAGACGAATCTTTTCCTAAGATTACGAGGGTCATTCAAAAATTCTAAGCCTCATCCAGAACGAGTTTGAGTCACAAATTTTCCTATTTTTCAATATAGTCCTTTTGACATTAATGTATTTAGTCCAACTATACTTAAGCATTACAAGACAACCAGCAAATAAGTTGGGGTCCTGATTTTTCAAAAACATCTCCAAATATCAACCACGCAGGCTGGGTTTCAGTTTAGGAAATAGGAAGAAGTCAGATGCAGTCTGTTGAATAATAGAGAATGGGTAGCAATGAAAAGTTACATTTGGCTACTTCAGCTACTGCAACCTGACCACTGTGAACGGACGCATTATTCTTGAGGAAGAGCACATCTGCCCTCAGCTTCTCTTTGTGTTTCGACTTGATTGCTTCCTTCAATTCGTAATTATAATGCACTGTACTGTCCATTTTTCACTTTTCCAGTGAGTCTATCAAGATTATGGCTTCAGAATTAAAAATAAAGCAGAACTCATTACCCTGCCAACAGACGCTGTCTTCTTGAATTTAGAGAACCAGGTGTGTTTCATTGTTTGCTTTGAATTTTTTATTCAGGTTCGAAGTAGTGAACCCAGGTTTCATTTTGAATCACTAATTTGCAGTGGAAATTCTCAGAGTTAACCTGGAAGTGAGTTAAAGGTGTCCTGAAAATGTCAGCCCTTTTTAGCTTCTGTGTTAGCATTCTTCGGACTCATCTTGACCATCAAAATCTCAGTTAAAACAATATGGATCGAACCAGAACTAATGTTTATGGACTTAGTTATTTTCTGTCATCTAAAACCAGACGGTGAATGGAATCAACTTGTTCATCTGTTGTTGAGCTTTTTGGCTGATCTGACTGAGGACCAACTTTGTATATAAAATATATATAGTGTCAAATAATTTATTGTTGCTGTTTATTTACATTTATAATTGTTTTACGAATATATTGTGAGCTTTTCTTGCAATATATGATTCTAAATCCATTTTTTCTAAATCCATTTTTTATTGTCTAAATACTTGTTTCACCTCTATCTATCGCAGTCTGTTCATTCTATCTATCTATCTATCTATCTATCTATCTCAGTCTGTTCATATCTATCTATCTATCTATCTATCTATCTATCTATCTATCTATCTATCTATCTATCTATCTATCTCAGTCTGTTCATATCTATCTATCTATCTATCTATCTATCTATGTCTGTTCATATCTATCTATCTATCTATCTCAGTCTGTTCATATCTATCTATCTATCTATCTATCTATCTATCTATCTATCTATCTATCTATCTATCTAGTCTGTTCATATCTATCTATCTATCTATCTATCTATCTATCTATCTATCTATCTATCTATCTATCTATGTCTGTTCATATCTATCTATCTATCTCAGTCTGTTCATATCTATCTATCTATCTATCTATCTATCTATCTATCTATCTATCTATCTCAGTCTGTTCATATCTATCTATCTATCTATCTATCTATCTATCTATCTATCTATCTATCTATCTCAGTCTGTTCATATCTATCTATCTATCTATCTATCTATCTATCTATCTATCTATCTATCTATCTGTCTGTCTATCATATCTATCTATCTATCTATCTATCTATCTATCTATCTATCTATCTCAGTCTGTTCATATCTATCTATCTATCTATCTATCTATCTATCTATCTATCTATCTATCTATCTATCTATCTCATCTCAGCCTGTTCAGACTGACGGAACTGCCCTGTTTTGTTTTTGCATTATATGCAACATTGCACATGTTTTAAAAAGTTTTGCTTCTTTTTGGTTTTTGTCGTTTTAATGAAAGGAACAAATGATCGCTAAAAAACAAGGCAAATCAATGATCAACAAAGAATCTTTCAAATAAAAGGACCGTAAAAATATAAACCTGCTTCTGCGGATCACACATTCAAGGTTAAAGAAAGTACAAAGTTTGGAAAATATCAGGTACTTACTCGGGAGTTGAGAAATTTAGGGAATGTAAAGTCGTACACATAATAGTAGGCGCATTTAAAACGGTGCTGAAGAATTGAAGAAGAGAGTCTTCGTTGATGACAGGTTATAATGATAATAATAATAAAGATAATAATAATAATAATATATTATTATTATTATTATTATTATTATACATAATAATGTGGATCCAATTTGTAGGTTCTGTGATAAATACCAAGAAACAATAGACCATCTAATCTCAGGATGTTCTGTACTTGCCCCAAATGAATATAAAAAATCGACACGATAGAGTAGGTACCTCTACTACGTCACAAAAATCCATCATAAAAAAAAGTTTAAAAAGGTTAAAAACCTAATAAAGGAAATTTTTCTATCCAAAACGTTTATAATATTATGAAGAGGAAAGATCAAAGTAAATTTTAATTATTTTTAAAAAATTTTTAATCCCTTTTAACATTTTCGAAATTTTGTCAGAAAATTTTGTTTTTGATTTGGAGTTAGCGTGGTTAAAAATATTACGTCTATGTTATAATTGATTACGTCATTTTTTTTCTTCACTCACTTTTTCGGTTTCCGAACACATTAATTAGGAAATTCTCGCAAAAATAAAATATTTGTCGGATTTTAATGAAACTTTCAGTACTCATTAACAAATGAATAAAATTATTTTTGAAATTATTATCTTCTTAAAATTTTGATGAAAACAATTTTTTTTAAGTCTGTTACCCCCCCTTCAAGTAAATTCATGAAATTTTAATGAATTTTAATTTTCTGGAATTTTTTGTTTTATTAGTTAAACGCAGAACTCATCGGGAAATATAAATCATGTACTTTTTTTATTTAAAATTATGATACACGATACCAAAATCTGCTCCGAAGAGAAATATAAAAAATGCAATAAAACTTTGATATAATTTTTTTTGATAAGCTTTTAATTGCTGGAATAAATAATAAAAATTAAGGACATTATAGCCTGAAAAAAAAATTTTTTTTTGATTACTAATAAAATTATAAAAGAATTGTTTTCATTTTTTTATTATAAATAATGTATAAAGTTTTAAAAATATTTTAAAAATCTTTTAAAGAACTGTATGTGTTTTTCCTTTTAGTTAAGAATTGATGATTATACTGTCTATAAAACAAAAAAAAAATTAATAAAAAATTTTCACCAAAAATATTTTTAAACAGAAAAAAATGAATTAATTATTTGTGCAAATACGTTCAAAGTTATAAAGTACGATGTTCAAATCTTATAAAGTACGGTGTTCCATATAGGTCAAAATGATTCTATAAGTTAGCAAGCGTTCTGGCAAAACATAACGCAATTTCAATCTTACGTTTCTAAAATTTAACAGCCTGTTTGCAAGTAATTCCATCAACATTTAAAAGTATCTTTTTATTTTAAAATCTTTAATTTTTGAATAAATTGTGACCGTAGGTGCATTAAGTAATTCATGATAATTAAAAAAAAGATATGTATTGAACACTACAGTAGAGTTCAAGAAAATAAAAACATTTTCATAACTGAACTTCAAAAAATATTCACGATAAAAGTTTGTTTTAATTAAATTTGAAGAATTATCATAAATGGTAACTTTTTATACGTTTGGGAATTACCTAACTATTATAAAAATTTCTACTTGATTTTTTTTTTTTTGAGATTTTTAGACAAACTTGTCAAACATTTGTTCGCACTTTTGTCTAAAATATCCCCTCACGAAAAAAATAATTAACAAGTAAGTCTTCTGATTTTGTTAAACCTAAATTTTTAAAAAAATGAAAAGGCATTCATTTCAAAATTCAGAAAAATTTAAGATTGTGACAATTTTTTTTATTAAATTTGGGGAATTTTCTTTCTTTTCCCCCCACTTACATGTTCTTTCAATTTTTTTTTAAATGAACAAACCAAACGACAATGAAAAGTCTGGTTACATTTTATTTACACTTACCAAAATAAATTTGTTTTAAAATCTCATTGTTTCTTATTAAATTACAATTATTTTAAAAGAAATTTAAATTTTTAAATTTTTTATTTATTCAGAAAGCATATTCAAATGTCTGGCTATAAATCTAAACTAAAATTCTATAAAATATATAAGTGCTGAAATTGTTAAATTTGTAATTTCACTATTTGTTAAAAACCAAAAAAAAAAAATTTTAATTTTTTAGCACGATTGGTCACCATACACTGCGTATCAATCAACATCCGGTAGCTGTCATCTTTCGTCACCTCTATGAGTTACATAACAAAAAAAAGGACTACCGTAATTAATTTTGTTTTTTTTGGTAAATTTCTGGCAGTAAACAATTATTAATTGATTGAAAATAGATAAAGGTAAGTTTTAATATTAAAATTTGACTTTAATAACCTGTCAGCGCGTTTGTTTTTTTTTCAAGATTTTTAAAAACAGAAATTAGGCTACCGTTTAATTAACGAGTCATTCATTAAGAAATGGCGGTATATTTAAAAAAAAAATTAAAATTTTAGATTTAAATCAATATAATTTAGGTTAAAAATTACACCAGTATGTTTTGCTTACTAGAATTATTAAATTTAATCTCTTGGCTGTCAATTAAAGATAATTTTAAAGCTTGAAGATAACTTATTTATTTTTAAAATTTCAATTTAATTTTAAGTGTAGGTAAAAAAATGGACTCCAGTGGAGGTACCTACGATAGAGTGAGGCAATATTTATACTGGACAATGTGCAAACACTATAGAAAATATGTAAACAAACTAGAAAATGTCACCATTCTATGGGATTACACCATCTACACAGACAGAAAAATTGAAGCAAATATGCCGGACATTATTGTTAAAAACCATAAAGAAAAAACTTGCTTAATAATTGATATGGCTTGTCCAGCGGATTGTAACATAGGAACCAAGGAATTCGAAAAACTGTCAAAATATAAAGACCTGGAAATTGAAATAGAAAATATGTGGAAATTGAAAACAAGAATCGTGCCAGTGATAGTAGATGTGTGGTGATACCGACCGAGCAAAAGCGAGGGACCGGATGTTCGCACTCTCACGACCAAAAAGGAAATGACCAAAAGTCATCGTTGCCCAGCTGGATTCGCGCAGATGTTCCGGTTGAAAAATAAAAATTAATTAAATATTAAATTTCCAGTTCGTGAGCCTACGCGAATTTTATTTATTGGCCAATGGGAAAGACCAGAATCAAATACGGATATGATTTCCCAAATGATCACCTGCGATCCAAAAAGTCGAAATAAAAAGCCGATACAGAAAGCACCCAGCCAGACAGACCGACGGAGACAGACGAGAGTAATTAGTATCTCCCTTGACCAAGTCAAGTGGCTTACTATGCTCGTCGCCTTCACCTCCCTTACCTATCTTTTTCTGTCTCAAAACTACTTATTGACCTAAGGAGCGAATACATCAAAGACATTCCTTACTTACAACGCTCCCACATTCCTAAGTATTAATTCTCTTTCTCATTTTATTGCCATGAACATTTTAACGTTTGTTGGACCTATACTTCAAGTATTACTTTAATTGTAAAAACCTTAATTGATATGTGTATATATAAAATGTTAATTTTCAACTCAATTTGCTTTTTTTAATTTATAATCATTTTATGACTTATAGCGGGCTATCTAAAACGAGGCCAAATTCCGTCAATCTTCAACAATACACAACTACCCTTCACTAGAACAGATTCCCCACTATAAACTGGAAAAGAATGGATAACCCGCTATAGATGTACTTTGAATGATAAAAAATAGAACAAATCAACACATTAAAATCCCAGCTTAAGAGATATACAAAAAAATTGTCTTGTTAAGTACAGCCCACACACTAAGGAGAACTTTGTCCATGTAACGCTAGGGATGATAGGGGAGATAGAAAAAACATGAAATGGAGCCATAACAACACACCATGACCTGCCTTAGGTCTTCCCGCAGACTTGGTAGGTAGTGCGATTATAACAGAAATGGAAATATGATGAATAATAATAATAATAATAATAATAATAATAATAATAATAATAAATATCCCTTAGAGGCTGATGCACTGTATATCTCGGAGTAGTGGGACAGGATGACAGCTGTGTGTTGAGAAGCGGCTCATTCTTTTTAAGCTAAGAAGAGCGATGAAGACATTTTAATGTATCAGTGAGGTTTAGACATTTAGGAGCAGGTAGTTGGTGCTGGCGAGATATTTCGCACATATGTGACAATGATATTATATTGATACAGTGGAGAGAAAATGACATTTTCCCCTTATTTGACTGTCAGAAAATCATTAATACAATGTGCTGAAGCCCCAGGGATCGTCCCATCTACAAATGGGAGGGATTATTACCTTGCATCTAGTGCATTCAAAAATGAGTAAAAGTTGAGGGGGTTTGAAAAATTAATCTCTGTCTTGAGTCCATATAGGGGTGGGGTATTCATTCTCCAGTATAATCTTGATATTGTGCTGTACGGATAAGTGCCCTTTTTTTTGTTTTACTAAAATTTAAAAAATAAAAAAAGAATAAGTCCTTAAGAAGAATTTTTTTAATGCTCCAAATCTAAGTGTTTTTTCTAAGAAATATTTGCTTTATTTCTTTATGTTTTTCTCTGTGGAGCTCGTTTTCTTTTCCTCAGAAATAATGTTGCTTTCTTTATAAGAAAAAGAAAGCATTGAGTCGTGGAAAATATTTGCTTCTATTTTTAATGTTTAATTTTGTTGATTTTTGTGCAAAAATTGCTATTTTTTTCAGTAGTTTACGTGTGGAAAATCATTTTAAGTAAGCAGATTTTTTTGTCATGATATCGAGTGCTTATATTTTTATATATTTTTATTTATTGCTAGATAACTGTAAGGGAACTAATAAAATAAAACGCCTTTCATTGAAAATTATATTAAATTAGTTATAAATGTTCATTTAAGAAAACACTGAAATAGATTACCGACAGAAAAAATGTTAAAGTGACATCATTATGTAATTTTTTTTCTGGGTTTGCAGTGGAAAAGTCAGAATAAAAAAAAATAAAAAAACAAAAAAAAAAACAAAGAATTAAATTTCAGTTCTTAAGAAAACTATTTCTAATTACTATTTCAAATAATAATATTCACAAAATATTCCGTAATTCGTATGTGTAAAAACAATATTTCTTTTTAATGAAAACGAGTGAGTATTCAGGCAAACGTGAAGCATTTTTCATTAAATGGACAAAAAGGCTGATTCTTTAAGTCATTTCTCACTAAGTTATTTATGAAACCTAATCTAAACTTATAAATGGAACTTTGTCTCTGTGTGTGTGTGTGTGTGTGTGTGTGTGTGTGTGTGTGTGTGTGTGTGTCCGTTACCTATAAACTCCGAAACGGCTGAGCCGATTTTCTTGAAAATTTACACAGTTCTACTATAAGCGGCTGTGAGTGTTCTTAGCTAGCTTTTGTGTCGAGGTACCCCTGATAAATATCGATATTCGAAAAAATCGGGTTATAGAAGGAGTGGTCCGATTTTAATCAAATTTGATACACTCATAGACAAATACATAAGAAACGATATTCAGAAGTTTCAAGGTTGCAGTTCTTACAATAGTGCAGAAAATCGATAATAAATATATATAAAAGGCAAGTTGTTTGTGTGTGTGTCTGTTTATCTGTTTATATGTCCTTTATACAAATCTACAATTTTTATTCGATTCTCACCAAATTTCACACAAATATTCTTTAGGCTGCGTCTGAGCTCCAACACCATGGATTAGTTTTAAGGCTTTCATTACACCCGATCAACGCCAGGCTTTACTGCTAGTTTGTATAAAAGTGAACAGGCAAAATAATTGAAAGATTTTAATGTGTTTCCTTGTAACCTGCGAAAGAATCAACCATACTATATTAAATTTACATTGATAGTCCTACTAGTACGCTATTGATTACTCGTAATAACATTTCTCACATGTCTGGTATGACGTATACAAAACAGTGTATGTATATAGCCAGTGAACCCCAAATTGTAGAAGCCGATAAGATTTTGTGGTGATACCGACCAAGCAAAAGCAATGGGCCGGATGTTTGCGCTCTCAGACAAAAAGGAAATGACCAAAAGTCATCGTTGCGCATCCGGGTTCGCGCAGATGTTCCGGTTGAAAAATAAAAATTAATTAAATATTAAATTTCCATTTCACGAGCCTACGCGAGTTTTATTTATTAGCCAATGGGAAGCTCTGAATCAAATGCAAGTGTGAAATCCCAAACGAGCTGCTGGATCCAAAAAAAAGATATAAAAAGCGGATACAGACAGAATCCGGCAGGCAGAACTTGAGGAGAAGAGTGTAATCAATATCCCCTTGACCTAAGTCAAGCGGCTACTACGCTTGCCTCTTTCCTTTTCCCCTGTCTCAAAACTACTTACTGACCTAAGGAGCAACTACATCAAAGACATTCCTCACTTTCACGCTCCCCACATTCCTAAGCATTGATTCTCTTTCAGCTTATTATTTGCCAAGAACATTTTAACCTCTGTTGGACCTATACTTCAAGTTATTACTTTAATTGTAAAAACATTAATTGATATGTGTATATATAAAATGATATTTTCTACTCCAATTGCCTTTCTTGATTTATAATCTACCAGAAGGCCAAATTCCGTTAACCTGCAACAGTATACAACTACCCTTCAGTAGAACGGACTTCCACTACAATTTTGGTGAGCTAAAAGAATGATTTGCAAAGCTGTCAAACCAATCGGTAACCTAATGTGATGTGGAATATTTATTATTTATAAGAATTATTTAGCAGAATAAAAGAATTAAACGTATAATTTTCGTAGAATAAAACGATTATTTCTTTTACCAAAAAAGAACACGTTCAATTCTAGTAGAATAAGAATTTATTCTCGTGGGAGGTATAATTTAACCTCCTTAAATTTTTCCCCGCGTTCAAGGGGAGCAACTCTTTTCTCTAACGCGGTGTTCAACGCGGCAAAGTAAAATAAGATTAAAATGCGTGCGTCTTAATTACAGAACTATTTATTACAACATATAAAATTAGAATACATAAACAGTTTTTTTACATTTAACATGTACAGTACATTAAATGATTAGCATTAGAAATATGTACAATAAAGACAGGTGAAGTGCTAAAAATATAGGTATTTTAGCGTCAAAACTGATCACGGAACATACAATAAAAATATTGCGACCAAGTCACGTATTAGCCAAGAGGAAAAGAGGGAGGTGGGCTTTACGAACACAAACACAAGTACTTCCGAGAAGGTGGAAATACAAATGGCGTTCTCTTCCAATCGGGATGCTTTTTTATCACTATTCTCTGGCAATTTCTTCACAATTCTCCCCCTGCCTCTGTCAATGTAATCAGAAATACTGCTTTTAAAATTAAAATGTATGCAGTATTTTTATTGGTTTGCCAACAAAAGTTATCTTGAAAGTTTTAACGATATTGATAAAATAGGATGGGTTTCTTTATTTAAAATAGAAATATATAAATACTTCTTAAGTTCATGCGACATCCAAGATGTATGTCAAAATAATTAGTATCCTAGTCTCTTATAGAGTTCAACATTCTGGTTTATGCGATAAATGGTTGATTATTGAATACTTTCAAACATTTAAGAGCCCGAATACTACACTAAACATACAATTTTATGATCACTGAACTTTCACAAGGGTGTTTGTTTAAACAAATCGAAACTAACTAATAAAATTAAGAGTGAAACCAGTCAAGTCTCAAATTATCTGAAGAGAACGAGAGAAGGAATATAACAACGACAAAACGCATTATATTCTTACATTCCAGAGATTGTATATAAATAGAAATGACAAAAGATTATAAATTTACTTATCACTCGCACGGAAGACATTATGGAAGTTGTTCTAAAATACTGTCGATTATATACGGCAGAGTAAAGAAATTATGACAACCAGAAACTGCAACAAGTGATTCAAAAACAGGAAGTAAGAAAACAGAAAAAAGTAACAGCCTGTAGATTTTGAAAGAACAAAATGAATTACAAACAAAATGATATCGGAAAAGTTGCACAAAGAAGAACTGGAAATGGTTGCGCAGAGGAGAACTGATAAGAAACAAAAGAACAGTGATGGACAACAGCAAAAAACAAAAACAAAAAAAAAAACAAGTGTATTAAAAGGAACTTCTTCTTCTATGTGCCCTGTCCCTTCAGGACGTAGGCGATCATGGCTTTCCACGTCTCCCTATCCCTGGTGGCTCTTAGCACGCCTTTTCCTATTACACCATGCAACCTTCGTTCTGTCATCCACCTGATTAGGTCCTTCAAATATGTTATCCGCTGCTTTCCTCTGTCTCTTTTCCCTCTATCTGGCCTGTTAGTATCAGGTTCTCCAAGCTCTCCTTCCTCATTGCATGTCCCAGGAACTTCAGCTGTCGCTTCCTGATGCTCAGTATTAATTTCTTTATCGTTTCCATTCTTTCTAAACCTCATCATTGCTCACATGCTCGATCCATGATATTCGCAGCATCCTTCTATAGAGAAACATTTCCATTGCTTCAAGTTTTTCCTTCATCTTTCATGATATTGTCTAGCATTTACTGCCATATTGAAGAACTGAAATTACATAGTCTAGTACTCGCTTCTTTGTTTCTAGTGAAAGTTTCCTGTGTCTTAGTATTTTACTCAGCTTCTGGAATGCTTCCTTCGCCATGCCAATTTGCCTTCGGATCTCTGTGTCGCACTTTCCGTCTTCTGTTATAACACTTCCCAGGTATTTAAATTTTTGTACCTGCCTGATTCTAGTATCCCCCACCTGTATTTGGCATATTGGGCTGCCCTTTTTACTGATGACCATGCATTCGGTTTTCTTACATTTTATTTGTAATCCTTTCATGTCACTCTCTTCAGCTACCTTCTGTAGGAGGTCCTGTAGGTCATTACAAAAATTATAGCCGATTTCAGAAGCATTGTAGATATGTTGAAATTAGTAAAAATCTGAATTTAGAGCACCTATGCATCTCTGCCATCTATCGACGAGATTATTTATTTTTTGTAGATAAAGAATTATTGGCTCTGATGCAACGAGATATTTGAAAGTTGATTCTACCTCTGGTTTAGACCTAAAGATTTTACCATTTAAAAATGTGCTTAAGTGCTTAAAAAATGAAAATCATTGAGCAACAGATCAGGAGAATATGGAAGGCGTAGTAACATCATTCTTGTCACATGTGGCCGCGCATTGTCGTCAAGCATGTTTGACCACGTTGATTCATCAATGCAGGTCTCATTTTTTGCAGGCGTGCATAAATTTCAGCAAGTTGATTGCAGTAAAGCTTTGCATTAAAGCTCTGCATTAAAGCTTTGACTGGCTTGCAGAAAGCTGTAGTTCATAACACCAATTGCAGACCCCCAGGCAGTCACCATAATCTTTTGCTGATGCAACTTTAACTTTGGGAAATTTGTGGGAGACTCATCACGATCAAGCCATTGACTTAATCGTTTACGGTTAAGATAAAGGGTTCACTTTTTTATCACAAGTGACTATTCGGTCAAGAAAAAGATCATTGGTGTGTGATGTGGTGCAATGGATATCGGCTCGGAACGAGAAATCGGGGAGCCGAGTTCGAATTCCAGTTGAACTTTTGCATTCACTTACGCGCAAATACCCTTGGGAGAGGTATTAATCCGTCTATTCCTTCCAGTTATGGGTTAAATAACAGGACAGATTGGGTTCTATAGCCTTGGCTGGCAACCAGTCTATCGCAGAAAGCAATGGCAACCTACTGCGGGATAATCTTCTACCCAGTCAGTTATGTCTCTTTCGAGACATGATCACCCAAGCGTGTTTCACGTATGGCACTTAACTGACTAGTGTAACACAGAAAGAGTATCGAGCACACTTCGAAAGGCTTAAGTTTTTGATTTTCATTGAGATCATGAAGAACACATTTATTGAGCCTTTTCACCTTGCCAATACTCTGAAAATGTTGTGAGACTGTGGCAGTGACATTTCTGTAACACTTTGACGTGGGTTTTGCTCAACAACTGCTTAAAATTGTTCAGTGTCAAAACTGCATGACTATCCTCTACCTTGTTAATCTACAAGGCTCTAGTACGGAATTTATTGGCAGAATTTTGGGCGGTACTCTTCCCAAGTTCGAACTCATGCAAGAAAAGTAAACCAAGATCATGTTTTTTTATGTTCATAATTAAGAGATTTTATGCTTCAAGAATATTCATGTCTGAAATTAAGTTAAAAATTATTAAACGCACACATTAATTATTATTTATACTAAAATTCATGACTTTTCAAAAGACTACATTTCGAGCGGCCATTATTTTTCTAACAACCTAATACATGAAGATTGAGATAGACAAGAACAAATATCTGGATGGAGACAGAGATAAAATTAACACACATAAAATAAGCCAATTGCTCAAAGTAGGTGCAAAAATATGTAAGAACCAGTGGGGATTGCAAAAGCGATATAGATTTGTCCACACCAATTAAGTGGACTGGCGAACACTAGAGACAGTTGTTTTTAATCTTTGATTTTTTTTCCCTATGCTAAAGCAAACATAAAGAGAAATTAAGGCGTGCTGGAAAAAAAACAGGCGCAAAATGGGCTCTAAAGTATTTGGTGCAGGCATCTGCTGACGATGATTATTTGTTTTGGTTGAGAAGTCTTTAAGAAATAGTAAATATAACAACATTTGTAGAAAATCAACGAAAAAATAAATTTCATCCAATATATGCATTATTTGCATTTGCAGTAAATGTATCTAAATCGAAACTTATTTATTAATGGAACTTTGTCTGTGTGTGTGTGTGTGTGTGTGTGTGTGTCTGTGTCTGTGTGTGTCTGTGTCTGTGTGTGCGTGTGTCCGTTACCTATAGACTCCGAAACGGCTGAACCGATTTTCTTGAAAATTTACACAGTTGTACTATTAGCGTCTGCGAGTGCTCTTAGCTAGGTTCTGTGTCGAGGTACACCCGATAAATACCGAAAATCGATAATCGAAAAAAATCGGGTTATAGAAGGAATGGTACGATTTAATCAAATTTGATACACTCATAGACAAATACATAAGAAACGATATTCAGAAGTTTCAAGGTTGCAGTTCATACAATAGTGCAGAAAATCGATAATATATATATATATATATATATATATATATATATATATATATATATATATATATATAAAAGGCAAGATGTGTGTCTGTTTATCTGTCTGTATGTCTGTATTTTTTTCAGCCCTTTTATTTTAGTTTTTGCTTCGGGTTTGGCTCTAAGTAGGTATAATTGTAATTCTTAGTCTCAGCCATGATACCATTTACACAGAGGACTTATTTAGCCTTCAAAATTCAGTTTACGACGAAAAAAACTTATTTGATATCGATACCAGGAAATCAAAATTTGACTTACATCCATTCATTTTTCTTTCAGTCTACGATTTCGCTTTAACTGGAAACAACCATTGCTTTTTAGTCTTCCGTGCTAACGTCCAAAGTGTCTGAGCTCCAGGACCATGGATTAGTTTTAAAGGTTTCATTACACCCGAGCAACGCCGGGATAAACTGCTAGTCTGTAATAAATTCAAGTAAACATATGATCAAAACATAGCCTTAAGGAAATATATGATAAGAAAAGAGCCTTAAGTAATTACATGATCAGAATTGGGTCTTAAGTAGTTATGCAATCAGAAAAGGGCCTTAGGTAAATATATGATCAGAATAGGGGATTAAGTACTTACATGATCAGATTAGGGCCTTAAGTAGACATATGATCAGAATAGAGCATTAAGTAAATAGATGATCAGTGTAGGGCCTTATGTAAATATTTGATCAGAATAAAGCCTTAATTAAATATATGACCAGAATAGGGCCTTAAGTATATATATGAACTGAATAGGGCTTTTAGTAATTATGTGATCAGAATAGGGCCTTAAGTAAATAAGATAGTTGAAGTAAATAATTAGTTCAAAATCGGGACGTTACTAAATATATGACCGGTTACTATTTGTTTTCGAGCACACCCGTCTGCTAGGATGGCTAGTCGATCTCTATTGCAGTCAACTACTGAACCCACGGAATATGTATGTGGTTTATACTACAATCATACTGAGCGGGACTAAGTTACTGCTTTTCGGAGAGGGCGTATAATCTGGCGTGATAAACTGTTGAATACGTTCAAACCCTCGGTCACGATGACATGTGATTTTGTGCTAGCGCTATCATAGAAGACTTTTGAAAGATTCTTCCTAACCAATTTTACTCAGAATGCTTAGGTTAATTTTGGGTATGGTTTTCAGGCACTTTTCAAAGGTGCCGTGTGTTGGGATCGCCTCCACTCTTAGCTGTGAACAGAGGAAAGCATATTCGGTTCTTCAGACCTGATAAGAAAACTAGTCCAAGAAAACAACTCGAAATTAAAATCATGAAGAATGTAACGGAAACTATTCTCATTTCATTCATGAAATCATGGCAATTCACAGATATTGCAAAAAGCAAGTTATTGATACCTACAGAAGAGACATAGTATTAAAAAAAAAAAACATGCTATTAATAATGATGATCCAAAACGACCGTTATATCCAAGTATGTACATATATAAATCTACCATCCACCCGTGCATTGAATACTGCTGCCATATCTTGTCGGGTGCTCCTGCTATCCACCTAGGTGTCCTTGACAAAATCCAACGGAGAATCTGTAATATAATAGATCCCGACTTGGCAGCTCAGATACAGTCACTTTCTCACCGGCGCAATGTGGCTTCCCTGTGTCTCTTCTACAAATACTTTCACGGCTTCTGCTCCGATGAACTTAGCTCACTGGTGCCTTCTGTATATAAATTTACTCGAGCCACAAGATTAGCAACGGGATAAACTGCTAGTCTGTAATAAATTCAAGTAAACATATGATCAAAACATAGCCTAAAGGAAATATATGATAAGAAACGAGCATTAAATTATTACATGATAAATTGTAAACGCAAATTCTACTCCAATAGCTTCTTTTCCCGCACTTCCCCCTTGTGGAATTCCCTTCCATTTACTTGCTTGCCGACAGCTACAATCTCCAAGAACTTAAATGTAAAGCCAATTGTCATCTCCTGTCTCAATAACCTGAATCCTCTCTCTCATGCTCCCTTCTCCGTACACTCCACTCTCATCCTTCTCTTACCCACTTCCTGATACCCCCTATAACCTGTCATCTTTCTCATAACTTTTCTCCTATGTAACCCCCCGAAAAACAGTGACTTGCTTCGGGCGATATGATTATAAAAAAAAAAAGGCATAGAAAACAACAACATTTAGTCGCTTGGAATATGTAGAATATAACCTAGAACTGCAGAAGAAAAAAAAAAGATTTAAAGAAAATTAAGGCACTGAGTATATTTATTTATTTTTTACTATTGTTCACCCAAAGTAATGCTCAAGAGCCACTCAAGGTAGAACTTTAATGAATAAGATTTAAGAGTTGGTGGTATGAAATGCAAACTATAAGGATATGTATGAAAGATGACGGTTTGAATTGTGGCGGTCAAGGAAGCATCCTTTCGGGAGTTTGTTTTTGAGAAGAAACTGTTCTGCTGAGAGCATGACGTTTATTCGTCGCAGTTGCATTTCATGGTTTAATCATAAAGTATTGAGCTGACGGAACTAATGAATGTGACGGATCAAATCGTTTTCCATGGAATGCGATGTTTCGTCCGTGGGAAAAAGAGTTGCAGGATGGAGAATAATTCATCATCCATAAAAACTGCATATCTTCTTTTGAAATATGTCATAGTTAGAAAGTGAGGGCTAGACATTTACGCCCCAGTCATGGCCATAATATCTCCAATGCCATAATCGGACTTTTATAAAGATTGCAGCAGGACAGGTAATGAATTCAGCAGATATACAAAGATAGAAAGGGGCGTAAGACAAGGATGTGTCTTTTCACCGGATCTGTTCAACTTGTACATCGAGATAATTTTGAAGACCCTAGAAGTTATGTCTGGATTTGTCATCGGAGGCCACAATTTAAACAACCTAAGGTACGCAGATGATACAGTGCTGATAACAGAAAGGAAACTACAAGACCTCCTACAGAAGGTAGCTGAAGAGAGTGATAAGAAAGAACTACAAATAAACTGCAAGAAAACCGAATGCATAGTCATCAGTAAAAAGGGCAGCCCAATATCCCAAATACAGGTCGGGGATACTAGAATCAAGCAGATACAAAAATTTAAATACCTGGGAAGTGTTATAACAGAAAACGGAAAGTGCGACACAGAGATCCGAAGGCGAATTGGCATGGCGAAGGAAGCATTCCAGGAGTTGAGTAAAGTATTAAGAAACAGGACAGTTTTGCTAGAAACAAAGAGGAGAGTACTGGATTGCTATGTGATGTCAGTTCTTCAATATGGCAGTGAATGCTGGACAATATAATCAAAAATTAGGGAAAAATTTGAAGCAACTGAAATATGGTTCTGCAGAAGGATGCTGCGAATATCATGGATCGAGCATCTGAGCAATGATGAGGTTTTGGAAATGATAGAAACGAAAAGGAAATTAATACTGAGCATCAGGAAGAGACAGCTAAAGTTATTGGGACATGCAATGAGAAAAGAGGGCTTGAAGAACTTGATACTAACAGGCCAGATAGAGGGAAAAAGAGACATGGGAAAACAGCGGATAACATATTTGAAGGACCTGATCAAGTGGATGACGGAACGAGGGTTGTATGGTGTAACAGGAGAAGGCGTGCTAAGAGCCACCAGGGATAGGGAAACGTGGAAATCCATGATCGCCTGTCCTGAAAGTACAGGGCACATAGAAGAAGATATATGCCAACTGTTTATAAGAAAGTATATGTGGCTATAAAGTGGGGGATCAAATCAATATTATAATCAGTATATAAATTGATCCCTCATTTTGTGGTCATGTTATTTTATATATACATATACATTTATATTCTAGATTTAAGGGCTTCGGCTAGTTGATGGCAGAGCGGGGTTTGGGTGGTGTAACAAGAGAAAGTGTTCTAAGAGCCACCAGGGATAGAGAGACGTGGAAAGCCATGATCGCCTACGTCCTGAAGGGACAGGGCACATAGAAGAAGAAAAAAAAGAAGAAGCAAGAAATTAAGTGCTTTCTGAAGCGGTAAAAGAAACCGAGCAAAGTGTGGCCAATGCGCATCAGTACAGACGCGAAAGAGGCACCAAATAGTGTACGTCAAAACCAAAATGTCTGTCAAAACCAGTTACATCCGGGTTTTCCTCGTTAGCAGTAGAACAGCTTCGGATGTCATGATACGGGCCACTCTGCAACTTGTCTAGATCAGAGTTTCTGTCAATTGTTTCTTGTCAATAAAAACAACGCGAAAACTAGCAGTGAACAGTTGGGTAAACTCGGTTTAAATTGTGTGCCGGTCGCTGTGCTGTAGTTTTTGAGACAGAGTTTTTGTTTCCTCTTGATCTTTTCCTTCTCTGCCTGTTAGAGTGTAACTGAATTGAATGCTAGACCCGTGGAAACCTGGCTCACTGTGCCCTAAGAGAATTTTTTTCTCTCCGGAATCTATCTTACATATCTCTAAGTCTGTCATTCAACCATACCTAGAATATTGCTGAAATATATGGTCTTGTACTCCTGCTATTTATCTTGAGCTCCTTGATAAGATCCAAAGAAGAATCAGCAATATTACTGGTCCTGATCTGGCAGCTTGGTTTCAATCACTTACCTACCGCCGTCAGGTTGCTTTTCTGTGTCTTATTTATAAATACTTTCATGATAATTGTTCAGATGAGTTCTTCATTTTGATACCTAGACTTTCAAAATAAATTTAAGTGCAGAACTAGACTGGCGTCGAGGTCTCATCAATTTACAGTAGAACTGGCTAGATGTCGCCGTAAGTTCTACGCTAACAGTTTCTTTTCTCGCACTTCTCACTTGTGGAACTTCCCACACCCTCTCGTATTTTCTAACCAACTTTCATCTGCACAAATATAAATGCAATGTTAATTGCTATCTACTGGGCATCTACTCTTTCTGTTCATGGCGAACGTTCAACCTGAAATTAATCTCCGGATTTGACGATTCCGACCGGGATCTGTCTAATTTTAAATGGTTCGAAAAAGCTGAACTGGTCTTCGGTTTGTGTGGTGTGAAGAACATTGCCAGAATTCTGCCACTTTGTTTGAAGAGAAGCCCTTCTGCTGTGTTTCAACAACTTTGGAAAGAAGAAAAAAACATGTAATTTGTATCACGGACGCCCTGTACGTTGCTTTTGGTACAAATCTATTGGTAGCATACGATCAGTTCATAGCTAAGCGCTTGAATTCAAACGAATCTGTTGATGTCTACTTGGCAGATTTCCGCAGGCTGTCAACCTTGTACAGAGGGTTGTTTGACCGTGTATTTGTGTGTGTGTGTGTAGCAGGATTGCCGGAACACATTAGAAGGCTGCTTCGCTATTCCTCTCGAATGGATGCACTTAATATCAACCAGCTGTTAGAACGTGCCAGAACCATCCCGGTGGCGGGACTGATTGTGACAGCCTCGATGCCTGGGCAACGAGGTGCAACTCGAAGTGAAAGAGCAATATCTTTTGTTATATAGGTGGTGGTGGGGGTGGGGGTGACAATCACTTAGCTAGATATTGAGTCGACGAGCTGGGCAAAGTGGGAACCTGAAAAGAGACAGAGCTGTATTGCTATCGATGTGACAAACTGTGCCATATACCGCGGAAATGCCCGGGAAACAGATCAGAACGAACTGAAATTAGCGTCAGTTTCATTCCCCGCCCATATATAAATGCAGCACTGCCCATATTCAACGCATTGTCGACGGGGAATGGTGTTCAGCACTCACTGACTCTAGCTGCTCTCGATCGATCATAAGTGCATCGCAATGCCGGTCGTGGAACGGGAAGTACGTGGATATAGAGACATTTGATGGGAAAATGCAGGTGATGTCGGGACCGTTAATATCTGAACAGAACTCAGCTGAAGTTGATGTTGTCTTGGTGCGTAACAAATCCCGCTAGGGTTTGACCTACTTGCCGCAATCGGCACCATTAAGTTATTAGGTTGCATCCATATAACGCAAACAGGAACCGTAGGGTTCTGCAGAAATGAAACAAGAAAATGTGTAGAGACCCATGTTGATCAACCTAACTTTTCGGTGTGGAATTCAACCACCAGCAAAGGATATGGACTGCAAAATGGAAGTGGATAGCAGTTAATCAACAGAGTGTCGGAGTACCCCATTTCCAAGGACAGTAGGGATGTCTGTGAACAATAACATGGATCAACACTGTATGGCTAATGCCATACACCGAAAAAAAGCAGTGTCCACCCAAGGGCCTAGTAACATAAATGACCGTCGTGCAGCACAACAAAGGAAAGTTACGCCCAGTTAGAGACACGTTTGTGCGTAGACACGCAGGATGTGCATTGTGGTGCAGTGGATATAGACTCGGAACAACAAATCAGGATGCCGATTTCAAATTCTAGTTGAATTCCTTGCATTCACTTACGCACAAATACTACTGGGTAAGATATTAATCTGTTTCTTCCCTCCAGTTATGGGTTAAATAATAAGACAGATTTGGTTCTATAGCCTTGGCTGGCAACCAGTCTACCACAGAAAGCAATGGCAACCTACTTCGTGATAATCTTCTGTCCACTTAGTCATGTCTCTTTCGAGACATGATCGCCTAAAGCGTGTATCACGTATGGCACTTAACTGACTGACTGATGCGTTCACTTTAAATGCGGACGTTTGTTTTTGCCAAACTGCGAGACTGACGTCAACAAGGCGCGAAAGTGGCCATACTTGACTAACGAAATGCATATCTTCAGTTACACGTCCATGATTCACTGTGACCATATCAAACCGTGATGATCATGGGGGAGTGGTTTTGCCCAACTCAGTTGCGATTCGGTCTCAATGTGAGTGTCGGAGTACCCCATTTCCAAAAACAGTAGGGATGTCTGTGAACAATAACTCCAGATATATAACGCAAACTGGAACCGTGCGCAAATCAAGTCGACTGATACGAGGTTCGCCTCAAAAGGATTGATTCATTACCTCTAATAATGTCTGAGTTGGGTCACAACGTGTACAATGAGGGAGACCCTGTTTGGGTCCAACACAATTTGTGTACAACAACTTTTGGAAAGAAACAAATTACTGGACTAGTTAATCCATAATCAGTTTGGTGGATAGAATTTTCCTACATGTTAGGGACTTTTATCCGTCTCTGAGTTCATGATCTTCAACAAATAGTGAAGATGATATGTCAGAAAGTGAAAAGGAAATCCTTGTGAGTGTGGATAGACCAGATGATCACACAGACGAAGAATGACGTGGAGACGAGGTAGAAGAATACGTAACAGCCCCTCGTCGGAGAAATACTTGATGAAAGAGACTCGTTCCAAGTTATCATATCTGTGATCAGATCAGGGAAGAGTGTGGCAAACGCGCGTCAGTATAGACACAGAAGAAGCCTCGGATCGCATGCAGACATGTTTATCAAAACCAGTTACTTTGAAACGTTCCCGTTAGCAGCAGAACAACTTTAAATGTCTAGATACAGGCCGCTCTTCAACTTGTCCATTGTCTGCTGTCAATAAAATCAACTGGAAAACCATTAGTGAGCTGTGGGCAATTGGCCAGACTCTGTGTCTTGTGACGTCAGTCCCTTGGACAGTTTGTTTCTCAAATTGTGTATCGTTCATTGTGCTGTTTTTTGAGTCAATACTTTTTCTCTTCCTGTGACTTTCTCTCTTTTGTTTGTGTTGTGGATTTCTGGAACCGCACAAAATAATGAACAAAAAAATAAATAAATAAATAAATAAATAAAATAATAACCAAATATGGAAATAGAAAAGTAGGTTATATTGAACGTAATATACAAACTTGAACGCAGGTGAGTAAATCCAGGAATACTATTAGTAAGAAATAAATATATACAAGTCTTCAAGTGAAGTCGTTGGAAATAGTATATCCGTGTATATTATTCTAGCTGAGTGGGGCTCAGAGCTAGCCTGACTTCTGGTGCGGTAGTCTCGTGGTAAGTTCGGTATCTCTCGGTAACTTACGTATCAGTTCCGGTACTCTCCGATAACTCTAACGGATCTCTTCGATTACTCTCAACTCTCTACTGTTCTCTCTATGGCAGGAGTATATGTATACTCAGCCGAGTTCATTATCATATACAAAGGGGAGATCCCACAATGATAATAAAACTAAGATATTATTTAATTAGGAAAGATTTAAATTGCTTTTATAATTATATACAAAGATATATTATGGACACTGTTGTCTTTAAAAGACTTCAATGAATAATGATGTTTTACAAGAATTCTAATTATAATAATTTACAAAGTTTGAAATCTAAAATATTTAAAACTTAAAAAAATGTTGTATCAATTTATACGGGTTAGGTGATATTCTAACTGTATTTACTCAACATAAATAGAAATTTTTAGTACAATTCATTGACGCCTAGTCTTTTAAAAGAATTTTGATTCCTTTCGAGCGTGTCTAACATTATCAGAAAACAAGATTTAAAACCAAAGTACATACGCTTCAATAAAACATTTTGATTACAGAGAACATTTTCCTAAATTTTTAAGATTATTGGGTAGTTAAAAATAATACATTTTTCAATTAATTTTACATATATAACCCCCGTAGAAAATATTAGTTAAATTTCCGGTTGTCTATAAAAAAAATTATTTTGGTAGATGCTCAGTCTTTTATTACTAAATATTATATTTATTTATTTACAACTGCCGATAAATCTTGTTAGAAAAACATGCATATATATTAAAGTGGACACTGGTGCTAACATCGAGCTAAGACAGTATGACCTGGCGATTGCCTTCAATCATGAAAAAACGGATACTGAGGTCACCACTCATTTTGATCTCACTATCCGTTTTTATGTTGATACGTGATTTTGACGACTTTTACCCATAAATGCAGCATACCTTAAATCTATATTTTAGACTATCTATCTATCTATCTATCTATCTATCTATCTATCTATCTATCTATCTATCTATCTATCTCAGTCTATTCGTATATCTATCTATCTATCTATCTATCTATCTATCTATCTATCTATTCGTATATCTATCTATCTATCTATCTATCTATCTATCTATCTATCTTAGTCTATCTATCTATCTATCTATCTATCTATCTATCTATCTATCTATCTATCTAGTCTATTCGTATATCTATCTATCTATCTATCTATCTATCTATCTATCTATCTATCTATTCAGTCTATTCTATCTATCTATCTATCTATCTATCTATCTATCTATCTATCTCAGTCTATTCGTATTTTTTTTTTCTTTTTTTTAAAATCGTATCACCCCGAGCAAGGCGGTAACGCCACTGATGTGCAGGGGGCTACGTAATAGTGAAAAGATTGGAAAAGATAAAGCCGGAAACCACATCCTAAGCAGGGAACAAGTGATGAACCTCTTAACCTGTTCAATAGACGTGGGTGGAGTGTGAACCGGGCGATAGATAGATCTATCTACTCCAATTGAAAAAAGAAAAAAACAAAGTGAGAAGATTGGAAAAGAGAAAGCCGGAAACCACATCCTAAGCAGGGAACAAGGGATGAGCCTCTTAACCTGTTCAAGAGACGTGGGTGGAGTGTGAACCGGGCGATAAATAGATCTATCTACTCCAATTGAAAAGAAGATTGGAAAAGAGAAAGCCGGAAGCTGTTTGAGTTGGTAATCAGGATACTAGCTTTGATATTACTTTTAAAAACGATCTTCAATATTTGTAAGAATAGTGAAAATGTTTAATTTCCAAATATAAAACAATCGAAAATAATTAATCCGCAAAAGCAACTTCCTATGATTCTGTATCGGGTATTATGTTATAGTGGAACATCCTGCCATCCCTGAGAATGGAATGCTCTAGACTATAAGAACGCAAACATCTAAGGCGAAGGCATTCTCTACTTGATAGTTTATTCCGCTCCTACTCGTTGATTGCTTATCTGTATCTTATAGTTAATTGTACAGTTTTACAATAAATCTCTTATATCGTATTCTTGTGTCGAGTACCATTCTTCCACTAATCTTTACACTGATATTCCTTTCCGAGATATATCAGATTATAATTTTATTTATATTTTTTAGTCATTGGTGTCACTTGACCTTCTCGTTACAAGACTTCTTCTATGAGCCCTGTCCCTTCAAAACATAATCATGGCTCTCCACAATTTCCTGTTCTTTGTAGTTTTTAGTAAATTTTGTCTTTTTGCTATCTCTTAATTTTTATTTTACCATCCATTAACTGAAGCTCGTTAGGTAGGTTTTGCGCTATTTTATGTCCCCTTTGCTTTCAATTTGTCCTGTGGGTATCAAATTTTTCAAGCCCTCTTTCCTCATTATGCGCCCTAGAAATTTCAACTGTCTCTTTCTGGTGTTAGATGTAAGTGACTTTTTGTTTCCATTTTCTTTAAAACTTTGACCATGTTCAGTTCATGGTATTCTCAGTATCCTTCTGTTGAACAAAATTCCTGTTGCTTCATTTCTGAGGAGATTGTCCGTCATTAACTGCTATATAAGAGAACTGATATTACGTAGCAGTTCCTTTCATTGTTTTTAACGAAATTTTTGAATTTCTTCATGTGTAGTGCCAAGTCACGAGATATTAAAATGAAGGGAATTCAACCGTTTTCTTTGAAAACTGTTTATTTCGTGTGTTAGTTTATTTTAGAATTTCTTCATGTGTAGAACAAAGTCACAAGATGTTAAAATGAAGCGAATTCAACCGATTTCTTTGAAATTTTTATTATGTATGCTAGTCTGTTTTAGTATAATTTCCATAAGTAAAGGTGAGATTGGGAAAAATCCGGGGCGCAAATTGATGTTTTGGTAGTATTGGATAGCAGCGCTCTTGAGAACTTTTGTTCTGAATAAATTGTTTACTCTTTTTATTATTATTTTATTATTTTTTAATTGTATTTTTATATAATTTGTCAACGATTTACGATAACATTTTGGCCTGAAGACACCACATGGTAGAAACCTAGTCACGTAATAACTCGTTTACAAATGAAAAATATTCAAAAGTTCTACAATATAATTGTATTGAACATTTTTTAATACAAATATTCACTGGTCTAATTTTATTATGACGAAAAACTAAGTAATTAAACAATCAATCAATCAATCAATCAACATATATATATATATATTGATTGTTTAATTACTTATTAATATTATTCTATATTTATTAATATTATTTAAGATCCTTTTTTCTTTTTTAATACTGTTATTATTATTATTATTATTCATGTCTTAAAAATTTGTTTTGATATATACATATATATTATTATTATTTTTCATTATTATTATTTAAGATATTTTTTAAGATTGTATTTTAATATTTTATTTATCTTCTTACTAAGTGTTATTATTTTAACTATATTTATAACATATTACTACTAGTGGTTATATTGTAATTTGTATTAGGAAGTATGATTTATAATTTAAATATATCCCATTGTAGGTATAATTTAATTTGATGTCATATTTTTCTGTGAATGCATATAATTGTAATAAACGTTGGTGTTGATCTAAGAAGTTTATTTAAAATTCTTTTCTATCTGTACTATTCGCTCTCATTCTGTTTATTTGCTTTTTCTCTCTCTCTTTTTTAAGTTTATCTTTCTAACTTTTCCTTTTTTCCTCTACTTAATTATAATTTTTGTTTTCTTTTATAAGTTTTAATTATTTTAACTGAATTTTTAAAATAAGATTAATAGTAGTTATTTTTCAATTTGTATTAAAATTATCATTTTCTGGCGGCTCGACTGCAGCCACTTCCCCATCGTTGAAATGTGGCCTCCCTTTGTCTGTTCTATAAATACTTTCATGGCTTCTGCACAGACGAACTTAAGTCACTGATGCCTCCTCAACAGGTGTTTACTCGTGCAACCAAACTGGCAACTGGGTCCCACCCATTCACAGTCAGGTTAGCCAAATGCAGACGACAATTCTACTCCTGCAGCTTCTTCTCTCGCACTTCCCGCCTGTGGAACTCGCTCCCGTATTCTTGCTTTCCTGACGGCTACAACCTCCAGAAATTTAAATGCAAAGTCAATACTCATCTACTAACCACTGGACTCTAGCTCTCTCCCAACCCCTGTATAACTTTTCCTTTCTCTCCACCTATGTATCTGTCATCGCACCTGCTATCTCAGCTTTCTATTGTTCCTTTCTAACTAGGTTGTACTCCTCACTCTTTTCTAATTAATCTTTTTACATTTATGTAGTCCCTGCACATCAGTGGCGTTTCCGCCTTGCTCGGGGTGAAATGATTAAAAAAAAAAAATTTAAAAAAATTATTTTTTACGTAAATAAATCCCATTATATTTAAAATTAGATTTCAATGTTAAATTTCCACGTCATGTTTTTTCTAAGAAAGCAGAAGAGTTTCTATAGACGCTGGGTCGATATATGACGTTAACATTTATTTCTGCGTATACTGTTTGTTTTCTTTTTATTTCTATTTGCTTTTCTTTTTTCTCTTCTTTCCATTTATCAATTATCTACTTTCTCTCTCTCTCTCTCTCTCTCTCTCTCTCTCTCTCTCTCTCTCTCTCTTTGGGATTTTTTTGAATGAGAGAGAAATTGTTTTTTGTAAATTACCGGTACAAATGTCTATTCTAAATATGGACATGTGAGCGTCTGTGCATAATTTTTAGGGAGGATATTTTGAAGATCAACTGTTGTATCTTTTAGGTCTGACGAGCCGCAAGGTCATCATCGGCAGTGAAATATGTATTACTCGTGAAATTGTAGAATATCTAAACAATTTTCTAAACTACATTACTCTGTTAAATTAAATAATTGAATTTAATATTGAGTTCTTTTGAGTTCGTCTCTATCGGAATTTACCTGACTAATATACCAAGTGTTCTACGATATATATATATATATATATATATATATATATATATGTGTGTGTGTGTGTGTGTGTGTATTTAGGCAGCAAATTTTCTTTTAAACATGTCAGATTAAATAAATTGCAAATACTATGTTCGCTTATTTTTAATAAAATCCGTTCATACTCACGGATAATCTTTTGATTGTAATACGCGAAAGATTATCCGTGATTACGAACGGATTTTATTAAAAATAAGTAAACATAGTGTTTGCAATTTATTTAATCTGACACCCCCCCCCCACACACACACACATATATATATATATATGCAAAGAAATTTCTTTGAACAAGTCTGATAAGATACATTTTTTTAGTTTTGGGGTATTTTTTGTATACTGGCAAATGTTTTCTTTCTTAATAAATGTGAAAATTGTCCAAATATATCTTGGTTCCGAGCTTTCGACTAAACTGTTAGCCATCTTCAAGGATTAATATTTTAGTTTTTACTATAATAATGAAATATAAGTACTGCAGTCGATGATAGGAAATATATATTTTATTGCTTTGCCAGTATATTGTGACCGAATTTTAATTAATATTATTAAAATGTTTCTTTGGTTTCCTGTAATAATGGCTGCCATCGGTTTCACACACACACACACACACACACATATATATATATAGGTACAAAAGTTTGTCTCTCTAACAGAGCAAATTTATGCCGGTTTCGAAGTTTAATGAGGACAATGTTATGTTGAGTGAGAACCTCATGACGGTGTCCTCATGAAACTTCGAAGTTGGCATGAATCTGCTCTGTTAAAGAGATAAACTCTTTGTACCTATTAACACTATCTACACCCCGATATTGAGCACTTTATGATAAAATACCTGTTTACCAAAATGCATCAGTTAAGCCACTAGAAAAAAACAACCCTTGTCCTAAACATTATCACAATTAAAACTTTTACATATGTGTGTGTGTGTGTGTGTGTGTGTGTGTGTTGTAACATTTGAATTTGTTTCGAAATAATGCGTCTTGAACATCCTTTTTATATGAACGAGAATGATGTTTACATTTCACTCCCAATCAAGTAGACATCATGTGAAAGAAAATCTCTGACACTTTACGAATATAACTTTTCTCGTAATTTTTATTACAAATGAAACCTGAGAGTACATGCACCCACTAAGCCGAGTGAGAAGCAGTTCCAAGGGGGTGATAACCGTGTAAATTTCGATTTTCCACATATTTACGATTTTTTTCAGTATATAAAATATCTTCTAATCGAAAAATTCACCTTAAATTTAATCCGATTTTCCTTGGTTTATGACGCACCCTTCTACAAAATGTTGAAATTTATGTAAACAAAGAGAAATAAGTGAAGACATAACCTGTTGGACGAAGGAAATAAAATAAGACAAACACTGGTTACAAATATTTTTTTATTCAGTTGCCAGGTAATGAAATCATATGAAATAAAATTCATTTGTTTCGTAATCCGATTTCACCCAGTGAACAGAAGATTATTAAAACTTGTGCAAAATAAGAAAATAAATTTTATACAAGAAGCCAATAATAATAATAATAATAATAATAATCTTCGCTCTGTTTTTCAAGAGTAAAAGTTATCAGCAAATAAAATATCCGAGGTAAAATAACTTTTACGGTGTACATTCTATTAGCAACTCTATAAATTCTTATCATCACAATGATTTTTTTTATCGTTGTAAGGAATTTGGTTAAAACCTGAAGTCAGCGTTTTTGAGCAAGGTGACTGTTAAAAAAAAAAAAAAAAAAAAAAAAAGGAAAAAAAATCACACAGAGCCTGACAGACAGATAGACAGACAGAAGCTTAAGAAATTAATTATAATAAAAAAAGGAACTGTCTTTCGGAATTTTATCGCCCAGATATTATATTTTTGTATCAGAAATTCAGTTTTCTCAACGATATATATTTTGTGGGGGAATTTGGATTCAAGATATCAAGACTGAAATATCTTAAAGTTTTTTTTTTACCACATTCTTGTTGAAATGCTCTCCTCGGATAACAACGTGGCCTTTTTTAGCCTTAAAACGTCACTATCAATGAAATATTCGTTAAATTCTACCAAACGCAGTAATTTAATATATCAATTTTCCGTTTTAGTTATTCCATTTCATTTATTCAGTAAGTTAAAAACGATATATATATATATATATATATATATATATATATATATATATATATATATATATACACCTTTGTACAAATTAATTGAAAAAAAAAAACGAATAATGTTTTCCTATGATCTTTCACACTTTCCCTGATCACGTATACGTCGTCTCTTGATGCTGGTTTTCTCTTCTGATCGCATTTTTCTTTACGTTTTGAACTGTTGGATCCAATTTGTTTCTACGCCTTGATGACAGGACTGATAATTGAAAGGCTGACACCAACAATATGTTATCTATCTGTAAGGCTTGCCAGTGTGTTCGTGCAGCGTTACGATTGTTCAAACGCTTCCTTGGAGTAGCGTTCATTGTAGACAATGGCCGTAGGACAACTAGTCGACAATCGAGACAGTAGTAAAATCTGATACAATCACGGATGACGCAATATTTTTCAAACAAATTTCAAACATGCACCTCGGAAATAGATTCATATTACTGCACACCTCTGCAAATGACCTAATGTAAGGGAAAAACAGAATCGATTACACCCTGTCACTCCAGTAGGTCCAAAACTGACCGTATGATAAAAGAAAGGGGACTAAAGCAGTTGTTTTAATTAATTTGCACAAGAGTGTATACATGATAAAAATATAGTTTCACGGTATTTTATAGTTATGTGTAAAATCGCTCAGTATCAAAGGTAGTCTCTATATAAATATGTTGACATTAATGTTCACTTATATATGTATATATATATGTTTATTATAAATTATATTTTAGAACATGTAGTTTGTGGTGCAGTGGATATCGGCTCTGAACGAGAAATCGGCGAGCCGAGTTCGAATTCCAGTTGTATTCACTTACGCGCAAATACCCTTGGGAAAGGTATTAATCCATCTCTTCCCTCCAGTTATGGGTTAAATAATAGGACAGATTGGGTTCTGTAGACTTGACTGGCAACCAGTCTACCGCAGAAAGCAATGGCAACCTACTACGGGATAATCTTCTGCCCAGTCAGTCTTTCAAGACATGATCGCCCAAGCGTATATCGCGTATGGCACTTAACTGACTGACATTTTTTTATCCACTAAGCGGATAAAAAAAATTGTACATGTTCTAAAATATAATTTATAATAAATATTCACAGCTCTATATTATATATCGAACACTGTTTTAAATTAATGTTTTGGACGTTGTAAAATTTTTCTTCGTTCTTTATTCACTCGGATATATATATATTAAAAACATCCAACATCATTGAATTAATTCTTTTTTAATTTATATTTGCTCTGTAATATTTTATTACATGGAGCTCTCTTCCTGTGTCATTTTTTAATATTAAAATAAAATTTTTAATATTAATTAGGATCGGTTTTTTGGAATTTACCTTCCTGCTTTTTTTGCTTGGATTAAAATATCTGAATTAAAAAAAAAAATATTCGAAGATTAAAAGAATTAATCATATATATATATATATATATGATTAATTCTTTTAATTTTCGAATAAAGTTTATAATGAACTGTTTTTTTTTTTATTTGGATTCATTGATACTATAGAAAATTTCTAGTTACTTGAACGTTAACTCCAGTCTTCCACTATGTGTCACTCGCAACAACTTTCGCTTGATGCTCAAAGTTGAGCATTTTAGATGTCACTGAACTATTAACCTTTGACCGAACAGAAGCTGCAACCTTTGACTTGACAGTAACAACGAGAGAAAAATTTTCATTCTATGCATTATATTTATGGTTTGTCCGGAAAATCTACAGACATTTTCTATATTTAGGCATATTCTTGCAAAGTCATAACGTACAATAGCAACCAACCAGAAAAGATCTTATTGTGCATCTTTGGGTAGAAATTCTTCCATAGGGTTGCGCAGTCATCATTGAGACGCAGCTGAATAAGCGTGCCTACCGTGCGATTGTTGGATTTACAATGACGTTTTGTGCAAAGTGTTTAGGCAAAACATCAGTCAGTCAGTCAGTTAAGTGCCATACGTGAAACACGCTTGAGCAATCATGCCTCGACAGAGACATGACTGACTGGGCAGAAGATTATTCCGCAGTAGGTTGCCATTGCTATCTGCGGTAAACTGATTGCCAGCCATGGCTATAGAACCCAATCTGTCCTGTTATTTAACCCATAACTGGAAGGAAGAAACGGATTAAAGCCTAAATTTATCAACCACCTCCCCGACCAGATGAAACCTCTTGTAACGTTGCAAATCTAAAATTCTTATTGGAGGCGTGGATGGGATTTTAGAAGCTAAGACAAAATCGGGATTAAGAAGAAAGCAGCTGATGACGTTTCACAAAAAAATGTAGAAAAAACGTTGGGATAAATAGTGTAAAGTGAGAAGGAGGAGTATTTTGTGAATAGAGAAAAATGACCGAAAGAAGTACTGGGGAAGATGTTAACAATGGGAGCAGAAGAAAGAATGTTCGTTGTCTATCTTTTAGTTGCAGCCAATTATTGATTTTACTAAATAACCCAGTTTCGAAAGATTCATCAAATATTTCTTTGTACATTCAGAAATCACTCCTAAGGTTCTGAAACACTTCATGAGAAATTCTTTTCGTGAGATTTCTGCGAGACACTTAATTCCTTTTCCAAATGATTGCAATTCAGATTCTTCTTAATTTTTATCCGCAAAACAAACAAATAAATGAAGATATGCATCTTAAAAACTATACATTATTACACATTTACCAACATATACATCAACATTTGTTTTTATAATGTAATTCTCTTCCACACGATTGCTTCCCCGACGGCTACAATCTCCAGGAGTTTAAATGTAAGGTCAATAGACACCTAACACACTAACCTGCTCCCATTCTATCAAACACTCTTCCCATCTGCCCAACCCTCATCCTCGCTATCCTTACTCATCTGTCACCTTCCTCCTGACATTCCCTATGTCTAACCACTCCTTCTCTTTACCTTCCCCGATGTAGCCCCATGCGCAATAGTGGCAGTGGAATGCCTTGCTTGGGGTGAGATGATTTTAAAAAAAAATTTTTTATCGCTCTGGAGTTATACAGTTCATAAATAAAGTCTAAAAAGATAAGCTTGCAGTTAGATTTTTGTAGGGCGTTTTTGATCAAGTGAAATTTTCACCTTTTAATTTTTTTTATATTTGTATTTCAATAATGAGTAAAAGAAACGGAAGAAGTATCAGAGATCACAGAGTGTTACTTTTGGATGAAATAATTCGAAAATAAGTTTCTTAAATCCAACAAGTTTTATTTCTCTTTCCAGAATAGATGTGGGATTTCTTAACCTTTTTTAAAGACTTGGGAATCAAGATCTTTTGATTAGATCCTTATTTTTTTGTCGAGTTACAGGTTCTATTTTAGTTGTTGCTTTAAAATCCTCAAGTGATTTTTCTGTTATTTGATACAGTTCTTTGTGATTCTGCAGAAGCATTTCACAAGGTTCAAAGAAGGATGGTCTTCGCTAAGACCTACAGGCTTGAAATTCGAAGTCGCCTTTAACCCTCGATCTGAGAAAGTGGTTGTATACGGCTGAGAGAGCTATTTTTTAAAATGTTCGGCACCATGTGGCATCCATATGAAAGCCTCGAAGTAAAGCGACTATTTAAAAATAAGACTCGAATTACAAAAGGAAACATGAAAAAAAAAAACCCATAAGCAGACAAAACAGTAATTACTGGTGATGAAAGACAAAAATGAGGAAATTGCCAATGAAAAGTTCAAACAGTTAATAACTGAAGAAAGCCATGTAAATCGGAATTGCTCGAAAATTAAATTTCTATCAACAATTTCCCCGGAAGAGATTAGTGATGTTCCTGAGGTAACAAAAAAATAAGTTTTTTTTGCTTCGAAACAAGAAACACAAAAAAGCAACAGGCTCAGATGGCTTAGTAACAGAACTTCGTTAGAAATTCAGGAAAATAATTCTACAAAGGATTAGCATGACTAATCTAACATTCAGGAGATACAGAAAAGGGAAATATCTCAAAACTACAGTCTAATACTAATTATTATTCTACATAACTTTATAAAGTATGTTATGGTTAAATAAAATAAAGACAAGAGGAAAACTGTATTTAAATCGCCTACGCATTTCGTTCAAGGCAAAAAGACGAAATGAGCTTTATTTTAAATTACGTATCTATAAACAAACAGTGTTGGCAACCACAAAAAACGCTCACAAATCATTTCAAAAGATTAACAGAATATTTTAGTTTTTAGAATTTCTTCATGTGTAGCGCAAAGTCATGGGATGTTAAAATGAAGGGAATTCAACCGTTTTCTTTGAAATTTTTATTATGAATGTTAGTCTGTTTTAGTATAATTTCCATAAGTAAATATTTATTTTAATATCTCGTGACTTTACACTACACATGAAGAAATTCTAAAAACTAAAATATTCTGTTGATCTTTTGAAATGATTTGTGAGCGTCTTTGTGGTTACCAACACTGTTTGTTTATAAATATGTAATTTAGAATAAAGCTCATTTCATCTTTTTGCCTTAAAAAGTCCATCACAGGATGAAACGCGTAGGCGATTTAAAATTTAGTTTTTCCTCTTGTCTTTATTTTATTTAACCATCCTGTCCTTAATCTCAGATCATAACTGAGTATATTTTTACAAAGTATGTTATCCATAAAGACCTTGGTGATAAAAGTATTTCCAACTAACGACGTTTGACTATCGCGTTATTATTGAATATATGCAAATTATTATCGAAAGTACTTATATGCAGACTTAGAAATACCCTAAAAAAAAAAAAACAACCAAAAAAAAAAAAAAAAACAACTATGCAGGCTTTAAAAGTGGTAATTCATCAACAAACCAAGTAGAAAAGAAAAGGTCACCTTATCGAAAAACTTCAACAAACTAAATAAAATCCCTTTGTTGAGGTTTCGGTAACTATGAGAAGGCAAACAACTCTGAAAAAGACACGGCAGTCCTTAACTCACAACGAGAGCCGGATATTAACGAAAAGTATATGAAAGTTTTAAATATAAAATAAACTTTTGTTACACATAATGGTGTGTAGGGTAGCGTTTTTGCTGTTTCCGTAACAACTGTTTTTTTATGGTGCGGGGTTGTTAGCCCTGCGCACAACCCCCAAACCTGGAGGAAGGTATTTTCTAAGCGTAGCTTAGGTGCGACACACGGTCGAAAGTAAAAGGTACCCAGTGAGGATCGAACTCGCTACTCAGTTATAATAATTCTATCGAGACGAGCTTGCTAACCATTACACCACACTGAGGAGACGAGAAAAGTTTTAAGAATATTTATATAATAACAGACCTGCATAATTTTCGGCTACACCAAGACAAGGAAAGAAAACACTGGAGAAGGAATGAGACAAGAGAATGCATTTTCACTTAAACTATTCACAGCAGGTTTTGAAAGAATATTTAAACCTTTTACAATTTGTTGACAAAATTTTATTAACATGTGAAGTTTTGGATTATAAGAAATACCAAATGTCTTTAATAAGAAAGTTTCAATATAGATTTACAAACGGAGAGAAATAAAAACAAACGTGATGTTCAACTGTAACGTTGTGAAAAATCATATAAATAAGTGAATAATTGGAAGAAGTCCAGGAATGGATCGACTTATGATAACGTTAAAGAAAGACCATGGAAATGAATTAATTGAATGATCTGTTATTTTTACGGCTTATCAACCTCTTTGCTACTTTTTTAAAGCCGAAACGTTTTATGGATTGTAGGAGATTGCTTATAGCGATGCCTCATCCGAATTGATTGCCCATCTAAATCGTGTTCGACACCACTTAACTTCGATGATCGATCGGTAACCTGTGTTTTTTTGCGTTATTTGACCGTAAGCCGATGGAATTCGAATCAAATGATGAATAACGATAGGGTAGAAAGCTTTCAAGAAAAAAGACATAGCTATTATTAAAATCACTTTCTCAATATGTTTAAAATGTACAATGCATGAATTAAATATATTATGCCAGGAATAACGTTTGGGCACAAAATACATAAATCAACAAAATCGCTTGAAAAAAACAAAACAAAAAAAACAAAAAAAACAAAAAAAAAACAACGTAAAATGTTCAATAAAAAGATTAATGTTAGGATCAAATCTCAAGAACCAAAAACTTGACAACATAACTCAGAAGAGAGACTAAAACAAGAAATGGGATTTTAAAATATGGGGTCGAATGAGATATATATATATCTATATATATACTAGCAGTATAGCCCGGTGTTGCTCGGCTGTAATGAAAGCATTGATATATATATATATATATTATCGATTTTCTGCACTATTGTAAGAACTGCAACATTGAAACTTCTGAATATCGTTTCTTATGTCTTTGTCTATGAGTGTATTAAATTTAATTAAAATCGGACCACTCCTTCTATAACCAGATTTTTTCGATTATCGATATTTATTGGGGGTACCTCGGCACAAAACCTAGCTAAGAACATTCGCAGACGCTTATAGTACAACCGTGTAAATTTTCAAGAAAATCCGTTCAGCCATTTAAGAGTCTATAGGTAACGGGCACACACAGACAAAGTTTCATTTATAAATAAGTATATATATATATATAGCCAAAAGAAAAAATAACAAATGGAGCAAAAGGTTGCTCTATTAGTAACTAGTGTGTAAAAAATGCAATATGAAAAGATCTAACAGATGTAGACATGAAATATAGCAGTTTGTTTTGAAAAAATACAGTAGAGAATAGCACACTCATGGTCGTCACGGAAGGGCCTAGTCCTGCAATCGACTAATGATTGATTGCTATGATTATGTTAATGAAACATGTATGCATATCTTTCTTTTTTTTTTTAGATATTATTTCCATCGTTTTTAACTTTACTGAATTCTTCTGAAGTCTGAGAACTTTCACTCCCTTAATAGAACATCGAGAGTGTAAGCAGCTTTAAAAATATGTCATTCTTTGCAGAACATCACGATTAAAATCATTTATAAAGCATTTGGCCATTTTTAAAGCAAGAAAATGTCTCTTGAACTTCTTACGTCCGGCAGCATCAATTTTCCAAGATCATTGGTAATAAACAGTTTTTTTATGGCTATTATACAGTAAAATCTTTTTAGACTTAATAACGGGGATTTTTTTTCTAGAAAAAAATAAATATTTATTGTATATATACATGCAACTGTACTCTAGATTGGCGATAAAATCTGAGAAATTATGGATGCCCGTATTTATGCTATATGCTGTAGGATGAGCGTTGTGGTGCAATGGAAAAAAATCGGGGAGCCAAGTTCGAATTCCAGTTGAGTTCCTTGCATTCACTTACGCACGTTACCCCTGGCAAAGGTATTAATCCGTTTTGACAGTTTTGCGTTAAATAACAGAACAGATTGGGTTCTATATTCTTGGTCGGCAACCAGTCTACCGCAGAAAGCAATGGCAACCTACTGCAGGATAATCTTCTGCCCAGTCAGTTATGTCTCTTTCGAGACATGATCGCCCAAGCGTGTAACACATATGGCATTTAACTGACTGACTGCTGTAGATCCGCTTGTTGCATGATTTAACTCGCCTTTAGCTAGATGGTCTTTAAACTTTAAAATGTAAATCATGATTCCGATATTTGACACCGTTTTTAGGAAAAAATAATACAATATGAAGATTTTTCTGGAAAAATTGATCTGAGAAAAGTTTAATAATGGCGATAACTAAGCAAAATTGATCAGGTAAGCTTCAAAAAGTGATACAGGTTGCCTATTCTCGGGCGGATGAAAATATAAAAGTAGTATTCTTATTGAAGTAGTATTTTTTTTTAAATATGGCGATGACCAAGCATTTAACGACTGATGAAAAGATCTGCATGCTGATCTCAACATGCTTAGATCTATTATTAATTACTATTAATATATTATTATAAATTAATTAATGAAGTTTGAACATATCAGTAATTATTATTATTAATAATAGGTTTGAATTTTGCTGGTCCTTCTACCAAGAAAAATCAATGCAATCATCGATAAACATTTTGGTTTTAAATTATTTTCTGTTTCGGATATAAGAAACACGCATTTGCCATTTTTCTTTGAAGAAAATAGGTTAAAAGACAAATTTATGGTTGGACATTAAATATACAGATAATGCTTGTACTTGAAATCTTCATATAATCGTTAATTTACTGGTCTAATAAAATCTTTTGATGGACAAAAAAAAAAAAGCCAGAATCTGTTTAACATTTATTGCCAGGTAGATTATGGTGTAACACTTAGTTAAATCGTGAAATTTTGTTCAAACGAGTTACATATAATTCAACCAAGATTTTGAGCTTTAAACTAAAGTTTTTGATCCTTCCATTTCGATGTCTTGACAATAACATATATTGATTCACAGTCGAGTAAAGAAAAAATATTCTATATTATGTGTGAAGGAGGCGAAATCAGAAACTTTGATTTTTTGAGCGGTAAATCACGAATCATTATATTGTTGATATTTTCCGAACGACATTAAATATTATAAGTGTTCATCTAATCTAATTTTAAACAAAGTCGTTTTGCAAATAAATAAAAGTTCCCCTAGTTTTAGCGCCTGCCGTAGCATAGAGCGTCTCATAAACCAGTTTTCACAAGGGCAGCGAGTTCGATCCTTACCAAGGGTCTCAATTCTGTTGCTTTGTGTTAGTCTAATTTAACTTTGGTAAATAAAATAAGACTCATAGTTTTAAGGACAGAAGGCGGTGATTTCAGAAATTTGAATTTATTTTGAGAAAAGTTTTACTTGAATATTCTTTGGAAGGTCATCTGAAAAATAAGAGTTTCAAATATGCCTTATCTTAAAGGCTTTTTTTGTCGTCGGAGTTTCATTTAACCTAGATCACGTAATAAACAAAGCGGTAAGTCAAATGGCTTCTTTGTGTTCACATTCTAACCACGAGTTTCATTAACCTTCTGTGCTTTGCTTAAAAAACGTCTCAATGCAAAAAAGTTTATCAACACATATTCAGATCTCATCAGTCTCTTTTGATCCCTAGATTTATGCATTTCATTTGTATTTTGATTCAGATCTTGAATCTAAAATCAGTTTTTTTAAATTTTGTTATTGAGTATCGATCAGTATCAGCTTTGATTTTGAATCGAAGCCACTGAATGCGAATTGGAATTGCTTAGAATATTTGAAAGTCCAAAGTTCGGGTTTATGAGCCCGTGATGAAGACGTTCAGATAAGGAATGTGGACAGTTGCATGGTTTACCCGGCGTAGATCCTGGACAGAGACCCAAATTTTGGGCCCCCATCAACTGTGAGGCATAGGCATGAGATTGAAAACTCAGCCCACAGCTGAGTCCCGAGTGCAGAGAGGAAACAGAATGAGATGGTGGTGGTGCGGCAGCTGCAGCGGCTGCCGCTGCAGCCGCTTCAAGTGACAAGGACCGCGTCAAAGGTGATGGTATTGTATGTAACAGGTCGGCACGAGGCTGGATAGGGTTTGCTAAAGTCGGAGTGGGCACTCGTGGTAAACCAAGCGCGTGATAACCAAGTTGTGCATGGGCACTTGGCAAGCTGTACGGATAGGAAGACATTGCAGCAAAGAAGGCAAACATATTTGGATCGGGAACACCAAATGGCCACGTAACTGCCATACGTTGTCTTTTATCTTTCATCCGGCGATTTTGAAACCAAACCTAAAAAGACAAAGAAGAGATTAAATCGTAAGATGCATTTAAAATGGGAAGTAATTTAGTATTTGAATTATTACTGTTTCAGTTTTATTTTTCAACAAACTTTCACTCTCATTTATTCTTATATTTTGTTTAACGCTTCACCAAATTAATTATTTGTGTTTTTATAACATCTTTTAAGTCGTTCTTGCATGATACTACAAAAACATGGGTACCATGGCTCGCGAAGAAAGAATTAACCCCCATTCCATAATAATTAACAAACCTAGTGTGTAGAAACACCCTGATACCTGTTATAAAAGCAATACAAATTAAATGTTCAAAGTACTATAAAAATTAACGATAATGACAATACTTCAGAGAAACACATACAATATCCACCAAGTAAATACAGGCAGTAATTTATCAGAGAGATACTGACAATACTTTTCAGAGAAATAATGACAATACTTTCTCAGAGAAATAATGAGAGTACTCCACTAAAAAATACTGACAATATCTCAAAGAATACAGACAATAACCTACCAAAAATACTGAAATTATTTCATCAAGTTAATACAGATAACGCTCTACTAAAGAAATACCAGCAATATTTCCCCCAAGAAATACTGACAAAAAATCATGAAAGAAATACCGACAACATTTAATCAAATAGCAGGCAAACATTGATGCGATAAAAAGTATATTTTCTAACATTGGTCTCGAACGATACAAGGCTAATTGCAGATAAGTGTTAAGAAGTTTTGAAACTTTTTCAAATATCAGGACAGATGATAATGAAATCAATATCTAAAATTTTAGCCTTTAGCCATCACTAGAACGAAACATCAATTGCAACAAAACAATGCATTGTTAGTAAAAAGAACTGCCTAGCATGGAAATTACAAATTAGAGATTACAAAATCAAGCAAGTACAAAATATCTAAAAATGTATTTAGCAGAAGACGGAAAGTGCGAAGATGCATTTGAATAGGGAAAGATGACATTCAAAAGCTAAGCAAAATATTAAAAAACAAAAATCTCGTTAGAAAAAGAAAACAATACCGAGCTGTTTCGTAATATCATTTCTACTGCATGTCAGTTAATGTTGGATAATGTTTTCATAGACGAAGAGGAGACTTATGGCATAAGAAATGGGGTTCTACAGAAAGATGCTGGGAATACCATGGACTGAACATATGAGCAACGAGAAAGTTTTAGAGACAATGGAAGCAAAAAGGACATAAGAAAGCGAGGGCTGATATTTCTAGGTTCAATAATGAGGAAAGAGTGCTTGGAAAATTTGACACTCTCGGGACAGACTGGAGGCAAGGAGGACAGAGGAAAGAAACGCATAACCTACCTAGTGAGATTGAGTAAATTGATGGTGGAACAAGGTTTAGGAGAGATAACAAGATACACTTTTTAAGAGATAGAAGATACAAAGCAAGTGTAGAGAAAAAAAAGAAAGACTTATGCGAGGTTTGTATGATATCTTTGACATACCAATACCTAAAGAATACGTTGAACGTGCAAGAAAAACAAAATGGCGATCTAGGCAGAGATTGAAGGAGGGATACTAATACAAAAAAATATTTATGAAAATAGTAATACACGCTTTGGGTGATCATGTCTCGAAAGTGACATGACTGATTAGGCAGAAGATTGCCACAGTAGGTTGCCATTGCTTTCTTTGGTAGACTGGTTGTCAGCCAAGGCTATGGAACCAAATCTGTTTTATTATTTTACCCATAACTGGAGGGAAGGGACGGAATAATACCTTTCCCAAGATTATTTGTGCGTAAGTGAATGCAAGGAATTTAACTGGAATTCGAACTCGACATCCCTATTTGTCGTTCCGATATCCACTGCACCACAACGCACACCCACTTATGAAAATAACAAATTTCAAAAGAGGGCAGTGTTGTAGAAAAAAAAAAGACACCCCGATAACACAAATGAATTAAGAAAGACGTCTTAAAAAGAACTCAACTAGAATTCAATGTCCGAGTTCCGCTCAAACTTAACCTGATCGGACTTTCTGCATCCGGGCCGTGAGGAACCCAGAAAAGGTTCAGCCGGAGAGCAGAGTTTCTTCTGGGGAAAATTAGTCATGTGCCCAACCCTGTTTTGTGCAGAGTCTACAGGATATTTTTGGCCGAGCTTAAGGGCTCGGAGATCCCACTTTAAAAAGGCATCATGCCGCGTTCCGTCTCGTGGGATAGCAGATAAATACTCAGAGTTCTGCGTCGATCGAGTGCCATGATCGCCTACATCCTAAACGGGCTAGGCCCATAGAGGAGAAGAAGAAGAAGAACTTACCTTGATTGTACTCTCAGGTAATTGAAGATCAGCAGCCAACTCACAGCGTTTGGGTCTGGAAAGGTAATTCTCTCGACTAAACTCTTTCTCGAGTCGCGAGATTTGTTCTTTCGTGAACGCAGTACGATAACGGCGAGCCTGAATGTCGTCCACTTTAAGTTCTAGGAGGAAAGAAATAAAAAAAAATATCACCATGGAATTTCTTGCATACAAAAATGGGATTTTATTTAAGAAAAAATTTTAATGTGAAATATTAAGAAATTGATAACATTAAATCGTCGACTTGCTTGTAAAAAATGGAAGATGTTACTTAACTAGATTTGATTTGGTTGGTTGTTTTGTTTTTATAGTGTATGAACCTCGGCAGGTCATTTATTGCCAACTAAATTTTACTTATTTATTGCTGGTAATACCTTTTTCTTTCAACAATTTATTGTTGTTTTTATATAAGTTTTCTGTCGAGTAATACTTTTTTTATTTTCGAGTATCAAGATTCATTGGGATTTGCTTTTAAGAGTAGGGTCCCCAAGTCCTACCCTGTTATTTAACCCATAACTGGTGGGAAGGGACGGATTAATACCTTTCCCAAGGGTACCAGTGCTTAAGTGAATGCAGGGTATTCAACTGGAATTCGAACTCGGCTCACCGATTGCTCTTTCCGAGACGATATCCACTACACCAGAATGCACAGCTGTCACTAAACGCATACAGCACCTGGTATTCCCAAGCGGTCACCCATCTAAGTACTGACCAGGCTCACCGTTGCTTAACTTCGGTGATCGAGCGAGAACCGGTATATTCAACGTGATATGGCCGTAAGCCTAACTAGATTTGAAATATTATATATGAACATATTTGAAAGTTGGTTCACTATATCGTGATAGACTATTTTTTCCTTGTGAGGATCTCTCATGAACCTTTATAGGTCTACCATTCGTCTGCACACGGAAGATTATTGGCGCATCAGTTCTAAATATTCTTGCCAAAAGCTAAAGATGAATCTGCAATGTTTTCAGTTCTGAACTCGCATCAGGGCTTCAATTACTTTCCATCCACCATATCGTGACTTCTGTGCCGTTTTTATAAATATTTTTACAACTGTTCTGATAACCTTTCTTCTTTGGTACCTAGACTTGAATTTAAGCGCAGTACTAAATTCTCATTTTATAATTGAAATTTTCAAATTTAACTATTAGTTCTATTCTAATAGTTTCTTTTTCACACTTGTTTCATAGAATCGATATCTTCTTTAAATTGCAAATTGTTATCTGTTCTCTTTTTTAATATATGACAATGTTAATTCTTGTTCTTAAAGCCCACATCTAAGAACTGTTCTTTCCATTAGCTTCAGTTCAACATGGCTTTACGGCTACTGATCTGGAAATCAATCAGTGAACCAAGTTCGATTTTTTCTTAATGATACGCATATTCACTTCAAAAAATGTCTTTACGAAAGACATGAACCCACATCGGTCAAATGTTCTGAATGATGCCATATTTGATGAAAGAATTGTTGGTTTATTGGGTAAAACACTTTCCCATAATTGCCTTACTACCCAGGTAGTAGCAGCCCTCAACAATTTTAACAAGAGTTATTAAGATTTCACCACCGTATTTTTATAGATGATAATATTTATTCATCAGTGACCCAAGACATGGTGAGCCCTTGTCTAATATGATGATGATCCTTCATGAAACCGCAAACAGTTCTTACCTAATCAAGAAGAAACTTTTAAAAGACCTCTAACCTTTATATTTAGAATTTGGCTGCAGCATATTAACAATAGGCGCATTAATTTCAATCAGTTATGTGATGTTGGTTCAGCTGGTCTAATCTGCTGGTCTAATGCTATACATAAGCCCCTCAAAGTTTTCATATTCCAGAAACCATTACCGCACTGCTTATGCAGTCTTTCTCGAACCATATATTCTTCATTACATTTTCAGCTGATATATTCTTCAGCCTTTCCTGGTCGATATATTATTCGGCAGTTTTTGGTCGACCTATCCGTCAGCATTTTACGGCGTAAGAATGCTCTTGTGATATTTAGAAGTCAATAATCCAAAACACACAAAACGATTACTTTAAAGATGAAAAATCTGTTAGAAGAAGTTATTCCTAAATTCTTCCAACACATTTATTGAAGGCGAACATTTAAAGGATCGCTTTTGATAGTATTTGGCAGCCATATGATCATTGAGTGCTTTTAAATGGTTAAGTTTTTAAATTTTATTATTCTAATATTAAAGATGAAAGAAAAAAAGTAATGTTTACGGTAAAATGCGTATTGATCTTTTACAAAAAGCAAAATGTAATCTACACACAAAATATTGTGAACTTAATCGAAAAGATGCTGTGATGATTAAATATGTCGAATATAATTGGCAACGTATAACGCTGAAGATTAATAGTTGAAAGACGCTTCTTAGCGAGTAAATTAGGTGTGGTCGATAACGAACAAATGAAAACAGTACTTGAGAACTTGGATGTGAGTTCTGGTGCAATGGATATCGACTCGGAACGACAAATCGGGGAGCCGAGTTCGAATTCCAGTTGAATTCCTCGCATTCACTTACGCACAAATACCCTTGGGAAAGGTATTAATCCATCTCTTCCCTCCAGTTATGGGTTAAATAATAGGACAGATTGGGTTCTCTAGTTTGGTCGGCAGCCAGTCTACCGCAAAAAGTAATGGCAACCTACTGCGGGATAATCTTCTGACGAGTCAGTCATGTCTCGAAAGAGACATGATCGCCCAAAGCGTGCATCCCGTATGGCACTTAACTAACTTGAGAACAGTCATCTTTGTAAATCAAAGAGGTGATGGCTCCGACATGTGGCTTGGTAATGATTAAAGGAATGAAACAAATTTTCACAGGCGATGATAATTGTATACTTGGCGATTCTCGAGGAATGCAAGAAAGTGTAGGGTGACAAGATAGACCATTACTAATCAGTCTCTACCCAGAGAAGCTGATACTGTATATATTGTAGGATTAGATAGGGGCCCTATATTCATTTGAAGGTAGAAATCGACGAAAAACGTCCGAAATCAATTCAGGAAAAATAATTAGCATTTATTTTACAGAATTCACTGAATGGGAAAAATTGTGGAGGATGCAAGTATAAAGTTGCCTGAAAGTTGAATTTAGTGGAATATAAAGTTGCCTGAAAGTTGAATTTAGTGGAATATAAAGTTGCCTGAAAGTTGAATTTAGTGGAATATAAAGTTGCCTGAAAGTTGAATTTAGTGGAATATAAAGTTGCCTGAAAGTTGAATTTAGTGGAATATAAAGTTGCCTGAAAGTTGAATTTAGTGGAATATAAAGTTGCCTGAAAGTTGAATTTAGTGGAATATAAAGTTGCCTGAAAGTTGAATTTAGTGGAATATAAAGTTGCCTGAAAGTTGAATTTAGTGGAATATAAAGTTGCCTGAAAGTTGAATTTAGTGGAATATAAAGTTGCCTGAAAGTTGAATTTAGTGGAATATAAAGTTGCCTGAAAGTTGAATTTAGTGGAATATAAAGTTGCCTGAAAGTTGAATTTAGTGGAATATAAAGTTGCCTGAAAGTTGAATTTAGTTGAATATAAAGTTGCCTGAAAGTTGAATTTAGTTGAATATAAAGTTGCCTGAAAGTTGAATTTAGTGGAATAAAACAGTTAAGATGATAATTAAAGTTAACGTTGAATATGACAGACATTGACTTTTATATTTAATAAACCGAACGAACATATTACGTACCACATTACATGACATTTTTGATTAATTGCAGTCATAATTAACTCAGCAAGAAAAGAGGTTTGGCTATTTATTGCAACCAGATTCCCAGTGACAGTCATTTTACAATCTTTTTTTTTAAAACTGGGCGTTTCAAAATTGCTAAATTTAAGAAACAGACAAAATAAAATTCAGTTTGATAACTTAAAAATGTGTAACCAGTTCATTCTTGGAGTCTGGAACCGATCAGTGCTTTAGTATGAGCACCAGTCCTGTTAAGATCTAGATTTTTACGGGGGTGGAATTACTAGCCCCACCAAACTAATCTTTTTACTATTTTAAAATCTATAGATGAGGATAGTCTGGAGTTGATTCCAATTATTATTCTTCATTAAGAACTCCTTTGTTAAACCAAGACTATTTGGCTATAGATGAGGAAAGGAAGAGGAAGAAAGACGAAGGCTATAGACGAGGAAAGAAAGACGAAGGCTATGAACGAGGAAAGAAGACGAAGGGAGAAGCTATAGACGAGGAAAAGAAAAGACGAAGGCTATGAACAAGGAAAGAAAGACGAAGGCTATAGACGAGGAAAGAAAGACGAAGGCTATAGACGAGGAAAGAAAGACGAAGGCTATAGACGAGGAAAGAAAGACGAAGGCTATAGACGAGGAAAGAAAGACGAAGGCTATAGACGAGGAAAGAAAGACGAAGGCTATAGACGAGAAAGAAAGACGAAGGCTATAGACGAGGAAAGAAAAGACGAAGGCTATAGACGAGGAAAGAAGACGAAGGCTATGAACGAGGAAAAGGAACAGAGAGCTATAGACGAGGAAAGAAAGACGAAGGCTATAGACGAGGAAAGAAAGACGAAGGCTATAGACGAGGAAAGAAAGACGAAGGCTATAGACGAGGAAAGAAAGACGAAGGCTATAGACGAGGAAAGAAAGACGAAGGCTATAGACGAGGAAAGAAAGACGAAAGCTATAGACGAAGAAAGACGAAGGCTATAGACGAGGAAAGAAAGACGAAGGCTATAGACGAGGAAAGAAGAAAGACGAAGCATAGACGAGGAAAGAAGACGAAGGCTATAGACGAGGAAAGAAAGACGAAGGCTATAGACGAGGAAAGAAAGACGAAGGCTATGAACGAGAAAGAAAGACGAAGAGAGCTATAGACGAGGAAAGAAAGACGAAGGCTATAGACGAGGAAAGAAAGACGAAGGCTATAGACGAGGAAAGAAAGACGAGAGCTATAGACGAGGAAAGAAAGACGAAGGCTATAGACGAGGAAAGAAGACGAAGGCTATAGACGAGGAAAGAAAGACGAAGGCTATAGACGAGGAAAAAAAAGACGAAGGCTATGAACGAGAGAAAAGAAAGACAAGGCTATAGACGAGGAAAGAAAGACGAAGGCTATAGACGAGGAAAGAAGACGAAGGCTATGAACGAGGAAAAGGAACGAAAGGCTAGACGAGGAAAGAAAGACGAAGGCTATAGACGAGGAAAGACGAAGGCTATAGACGAGGAAAAGAGAAAGACGAAGGCTATAGACGAGGAAAAGAAAGACGAAGGCTATAGACGAGGAAAGAAAGACGAAGGCTATGAACGAGGAAAGAAAGACGAAGGCTATAGACGAGGAAAGAAAGACGAAAGGAAAGCTATAGAAGAGGAAAGTAAGAACAAGTTCCTACTTTTTCAAAACAGAATAGTGTAAATATAAACCGTTTCAGCTGGAATTTGAATCTAGCTCGCTAATTCAATGTTTATAAGCTTAAGCATTAGCGATGAATTTATCTATTATTTAAACTGGTGCATATCGACTCGGAACGACAAATAGGGCAGCTGAGTTCGAATTCTAGATGAATTCCTTGCATTCACTTACGCACAAATACCCTTGGAAAAGGTATTAATCCGTCTCTTCGCTTTATTTGTGGGTTAAATAACAGAACAGATTAGATTCTATAGCCTTGGCTGGTAACCAGTCTACCGTAGAAAGCAATGGCAACCTACTGCGGGATAATCTTCTGCCGAGTCAGTCATGTCTCTTTCGAGACATGATCTCCCAAGCGTGTATCATGTATGGCATTTAACTGACTGACTTTAATTCTAGTGAATAGCTATCTTATTGTTTAAAAATCAAGGATTCAGTTTCATTATCAGTGCTGAATATGTCATCTAAAACTTGTACATGACCACAAGTGGGCAATCCTCTGTGATTCATTACACATTAATTATCGTCTGCAATTTGAAGCGTTGGGAATATTGTTTCCAATTTATGATTGAGTTTCCACCTTCATCTAAAGTCTTTTTATTCTCGCCCCAACCCCATTAGCCCCTCCCAGTTTTAATTGTGTTGTTGCTTTGCTTAGCCTGAGTGCATTACAAAATAATAACATTAAGAGAACGTTGGGGATTAGTGGTCAGTTTTGGAGTCAGGGATAAAGCTGATTGCAACCCTAGCGACGCAAAATTACATAACCGGCAAACCAAAATACAACAAAGTCTGCTATAACATTTGGTGTTAGCTGCGTGCCACAGGACTACAGGTAGCAGACTACAGTTAGTGAGGATCGAACTCACTAGTTTACATTCATAAACACATTGAGGTCTTCAGATTAAAAACATAATAAACATGACTGCAGTTACTTTTTTTTTTTTTAATTCCTCACCTACAGGGAAAATAAAATTGCCGACTTCAACATTGTCATTATAACCGCCATTGTTTTCTTAATGGAGGCTGACTATTTGACGCTCTAAAACAATAAGCACATTATTCACACGTGAGCGATATCAGAGCAGAACCGGATTCAATCAGCGAGGCCTGCAGCGTTATGATCACTTAATCAATACTCAATTAGTTTTTTGTTGATATCTCAGCATTAACCGGTGCATTTGATGGATATCAGTAATCAGCATGGATGGGGAGGGTGGAAAAAGGGAGACTAATTGTTCGGCTTTAGAACTGTTGTTGTCTGTAGGAGATACGAAAGGGGAATGGATTGAATTAAGAATCAGGGGACGAGAAACGATATAAATAAGGGGTGGGGTCAGAAACAAATGGAGATTGGAAAGGTAGGGATAGGAAAAATAAAAGTGAGAAAAAAGGACAAGAAGGAAAAGGTGAGAGAATAGATTAAATGGAGAAAGTCTCAGAAGAAACCAGTCGTGCAAAATGATAGATAGATAGATAGATAGATAATGAACAGAATAAGATAGATAGATACCCAAACACTCTGAAATGTTTGTATTGCAGCTTCCGGCTGTAAGCAGTACATCATGTCGTTTCTGAATTTAAGTGAATTGCGTCATGGTGCTCTTTTTCGCCTTTGCGGTACCCAGCTGACCCTACTATACTGTGCAATCGACAAAATAAAAGAGAAACAACGAGCATGTTTAGCTATTCTCAAGTTTTGTGCAACACCAGTGCTGTTACTTCATTTCTCAGATATCGTGTTTCCCTCTTTTTATAGAAAATATATTTAGTAACTTTGTATGTAGATAATTTCATTGATTCTGATTTATTTGCTTTTTATGTTTCTAATAGTTTTAATCTTTTATAAAAAGTGTTATATAGAATTTATATTGATGAGGATTTATCTGATCAAATGTGTTATTTCCCTGCGATAATTGGTGATACGTAATTTGAGCTAATTTCGGAGAAATGACATATATATATATATATATATATATATATATATCTATTAGTTACAAGAATGCATTTATATATAAAAATATTAATAAAGTCCACAAAAAAAGTTAAAATCTATAGTAGGGGATTGTATTGAGTCCTACTTGTTATTACAAAAAACTTAATGAATTAAGTAGTTGTTAAATAGAGAATTTATGAATAGCACCTAAACTACTTCGCTAGTTTAACTGGGTAAAAATACTTGACACTTTACCTCCCCCCTTCTCTCCTCGGAACACTCGCCAATAGTAAACTATGTTTGTTTTAAATGCAAAAAATTGTAAATTTTGTAGATATTTTCATTTTGTGTTATTGTAAATTAAATATGTGTTTGTGATTAAGCTCTGTGTTTTGGTCAAACATTTTTCTTTTGTTACAACTTATAACACGTAACAATATATATATATATATATATATACTGTAATGATTGTTACAATGTTTTTAAATTCATAGTATCACTACACAAAAAATTTCTCGAAAATTTTCTGTTTCGAAGCCAGCCCATTATGTTTTGGCTTCATCCTCAGGTGATTTTTTTTTTAGAAATGAGAATTATCCAGTTGAAAAGACCGTTTATTTGTGTTGGATTTGTTATTTTTGTGTGTTAGAGGGGTTGGTCTGTATTTTGAGTTCCGTTGACCTTTTTACTGGTCTTAGGGTCAGGTGTTTGTTTTTGGCAGAGTTCATGATAGGTTAATTTATTAATCTTGAAAGGGCTGGTGGTGCTGGCGCCTAGCTTGTTTGGTTTAGGGGTTGGTAGGTGTTGTTTTGTTTTGGGGTTGGTTTCTCCTTAATTTAATGTGTTTTTTTGTATTGGAGTGTATGCTTTTTGCTGTTTTTATTTTTTTGTTTTTTATAAAAAAAATATTCTTTACAAACTATATCTTTCATAAAAAATATTTTATAATATTCCATAATTTTAAGCTATTTTATAATATTATAAAATTAACATTTCATAATATTCAAGAAATATATTTCTTTCATAAAATCTGTCCTTTATACAACATTTTATAAATATAAAATGTATTTTTTTTTTATTTATCTACTATTCTGTTGCAACTGCATTATTTTTTGTTGGTATTGTATAGGGTTTGTTTTCTTTTGGGGGCGTTCTGGTTGGGTTTTTTGTTTACTTAAATTTTAGCGAGAAATATTTGCGATGTTTGCATATTACTGCTAATTCGTCTCTACGGTTTAGTAACTCGTTGCTGTTAGGCTACTGGAGAATGTGTAGTTTTTCACTTAAACATAAAGGGCAGATGTCGTTAAGTGAGTTGCAAGTTCTAGTTTTTTCTAGGATTTTCCATTTTACTTTGGGTTTCTGTTTTGAATCCTTTAGCTTCCAAAAGTGTCTGAAAAGGGATGTTTGGTTTCGGTATAAGTTGTTTTAGGATTCAGTCGGAGATTCTACCTCTGAGCTATGGACGCTTGGTAGAAGGAGGCAGACTTTTTAGCGTATGATGTATCATACGCCAGTAGTTAGAGTGTTCTTATTCATTACTGAATGAGCGATGCGTAAGTGTTAGAGTAGCTACTGTTTTGATATCGATACCAGGATATCAAAATTTGACTTACATCCATTCATTTTTCTTTCAGTCTACGGTTTCGCCTTAACTTGAAACAACTATTGCTTTTTAGTCTTTCGTGCCAACGTCCAAAGAGTCTGAGCTCCAGGACCATGGATTAGTTTTAAAGATTTTATTACACCCGAGTAACGCCGGGCTATATTGCTAGTATGTGTATATGCGCAGATACACATCAATATAAAATTATTTATTAGGTGGTAATGGAACAGTGCTGCATGCGATATAACAGAACAAAAATATATATCAATAAATATACTACTACTTAAAATGTAGGATAATACATTATATATATTGTTTTTCTTTAATCCGAAGTGGAAGAGTAGGAAGGTAAATTCCAAGAACCTGATCCTAATCAATATCAAAAAATTTTCAACATTAAAAAGTTTTAACATTAAAAAGTGATGCAGGCAGAGAGCTCAATGTATTAAGAATACAGAGCCGATATAAATGAGAGAAAACCCTTAAAACCCAAAGGTGTCGGACGCACATCCCAACACAGGATCTCCAACAGAGACCCCACGCCACGCCAGCGACACCGTCCCGTTTCAAATGGCGAAAGCCCCGGGGCAAAGTGTGGAAGGGTCCCAGGCCAACAACGGCCACAAAGCAGTACAGGACACATCTGTTAGCGGCGGGGCTACAGGGTGTTGAAACGGCACACATAGGAAGAGGAGGAATAGATCCAAATGCAACATCTTAAAAATCTTTAACCAAGTCTATCCATCACAGGAAGTCATGAATTCAAAGCCACTAAAGACTAGTACTTTGACAAAATGTTCACTTCGCCATTTGGAACGGGACGGTGTCGCTGGCATGGCATGGGGTCTCTGTTGGAGATCCTGTGTTGGGATGTGCGTCCGACACCTTTGGGTTTTGAGGGTTTTCTCTAATATATATAGGTGCGTGTGCATGTGCTAGGGTCTGTATTTAAACACTTTTTTTAAAAAAATCGTGATTTCGAATATTGACTTTCATGGTATGCAAGCGAGAATGCTTTTAAACATGGTGGTTCAGCGTAACAGACTTTTTTCCAACATTTTTTATCTAATTTATTCTTGTGTCAAGCTAAGCGTAACTTAGTAAATATCACAATGAAGAAGTCTAAAAGGACAACGAACAGAATAAGAATGAATAGAAAAAAAAAAGGTCGAAAAAAGAAGACATATTCACACGCGTTCATTTTCCTCACGACGCCTTGCAAAGTCCGTGATTGGCTGATTAAGCACAACTGACCATCAGAGCATCAAAATCACTATTTGATTTTTTTTTTATCCATAATGACTTCAATTTCAAACCCTCGTCAACGGAATGTGTTATGAGTTATCACTTCTTTGCGACTCACACCATTTGTAAACAAACACAGAAATCTTTATTTCGAGTATAGAACGATATATGAATCAAACTTTATAAGGAGTTCGTGTGTAACTGTTAGCTGTTTATTTATTTTTTCTCTTTTTATTGAATTCGTCTTTTTTCTCCAACACATCTTTTGACAGTTGATTAATATATTATCAGAAACGTCGACTAAAAATGGTTCTGTTAACGTTTTTATTGCCCATCCCTGAAGGTAGAACATTTAACACCTCGTTTTCTGTCTATCAAAAGAAAAAAAAACCTGGCGATTACAATAAATTACTAGTCAATAGTTGTCGTTTTATGGATCAAAACAAAAAACAAAACAAGAAGTATATATATATATATATATATATATATATATATATATATAACAGTAAGTTTGTCGTTGAACACGTCTCGAAAAACCCACCGAGTATAAACGCTGAGGGGGAAAAAATGGAGACAAAAAAAAAGAAACGAACTAAGCACTTGAACATTAGTCAAAGTACCAGTCGAAAGAAAAAAAAACCGAGACGAGGAACCTAACACGTAAAGCGCTCAATACAGTAGCAGAGCAAATAAATATAAAATAATAATATAAATAAGGTAAGTCCGTTGGCTCTAGGTTAGATAGATACTTATATATATATATATCTTTTCTAAACATATGCTGTTAAATATAAGAGACAATGAATGTCTATTATGTTTAATCATGAGCCGTTCTAAACGTCGTATTTTTGCTTTGGTTTTACTACAACCGCGCTCTCCCGTAGACGTGCATGTCATCTTTCTGATCAGAGTACTATTAAACAACATTTCTCTGAAAAACATGAACACGTAGGTAATATCAGACAGATTTTGGTCAGCAATACGGTGATCCTTACTCATACACACAGTAAGAGGAAGCTGAAGATATTGGAGGCCATGTACATCAAATCTAAGCAACCAACACTCAATAAAATCAACTTTAAATCCGGAAATAACATATTACATTGCATTTGACTACATGGTTTTGTTGTCATTTCGCGTTATCACGCGGTGTGACGTCATAAAACCGCATCACAAATTTAAGAACTGCGTTCATTATTTTTGGTAACTATTGCCGTTGCCAACACAAAATAAAATCGTCGGCGATGGTGGATGTTATAATATTTCAGTCTAAACAACCTCTCTAACATTATCCAAATGTTGGAGAATTTTTGTCTTTATTTTCAACTGAAATTGAAGTCAAAATACGACGTTTAGAACGGCTCATGATTAAACATAATAGACATTCATTGTCTCTTATATTTAACAGCATATGTTTAGAAAATTACTTCCTGCCTCGATAAAATAAATATATATATATATTTATTATAAATTATGTTTTAGAACATGTACATAATTTCTTCTATATATGTCCTCTTCCCTACAATAATATGTTTGTTTCAGTGTTTGGATTTAAACACTTCCTCTGAGGAAATGTTTAAATCCAAACACTGAAACAAGCATGATTGTAGGGAAGAGGACATATATAGAAGAAATTATGTACATGTTCTAAAACATAATTTATAATAAATATTCACTGCTCTATACATCATATATCGAGCACTGTTTTAAATTAATGTTTTGGACGGAAAATTTTTTTCTTTTTTCTCTCATTCTATACTCACTCGGATATATATATATATATATATATATATATATATATATGTGTGTGTGTGTTCAATTTTTTACATGTTTCGTTCTTCGGGACTTCCTTGGACTAAATTTGTCATGTTGGTACGACTACACATGCGCGCGAACAAGGTGTGCTGCTGTATTTAAAAAATTAATGTGTTTCACTTAAACAAATTTCTTCAGAGATTTCTTAAAGACGAATGTTTTAAATTTTTTATAATTTCCTAAAATTTTTAAAAAATTCAAAGAGACCATGTCTTGATTTAGGTTTGATTCCATTGATCAATGGAAGAAGATTTTGAAACATAGAGAAAACCTTATGTTTGTTTATACGTGTGTGCCACGTGTAATGAAAGCAAGAGATATTCATTTTAAATGTAAGTATGTATGCGAAAATAATGCATATGCCTAGCGTATAGACGAATTAAGAGTGTTTATATGTCGGTAACGTTAGTATGTGTGTGAATGTAAATGTTTCGGCCATAGCATATTCGCGGCAACCCTCATTAATAACAATGAAATTACATTACCTAGGAGATATATACGGTCATTAAATAACTTATCTAAGAACAAAAATATATTCATAACCAAATCCGACAAAGGAGAAGGTATAGTAATAATGGACACAGATATCTACACTGAAAAGATAGAATCCCTTTTAAATAATGACAACACCTATATACAAACCAATGAGCAAAAAAAAAAAAAAAAACACCGAAATATAAAATTTCAATAAAACAGGAAAAAACTTTCAAAAAATGAAAAATCTTGGTCCAAATTACTTGAATGTCACCCAACTATATCCACACTATATGGCGTACGCAAAACTCATAAACTAAACATCCCCATTAGACCTATTAGATCTGGTATTGTGTCCCACATAAATTGTCTAGCGCTATACTTAAAGTAGACATTATTACCCCATGACACTAACCTATTAAACCTAGTAACTAAACTCAATAATGTAGAACCTACGATCGAATTCACTTACGAACTTGAAACTAACTATTCTTTACTTTTCCTTGATATCTTAATAATACGTAATAACAATAAATTAGAATTTAACGTTTGCCGTACACCTACCAACAAAAACGAACTTATTAATTTCAATTCCCATCAGAGCCAAAGAATTAAATTTGGTTTAATTAGGAGGTTTCTGTCTTAGGGCCCTGACAATATGCAGCCTTATTTATTTATCTGAAGAAGAGAGATATGTTGAACAAACATTTAAACAAACTTCTCCACTACCCACACCATTTCATCCTCACCGTCAAAAACATGCTTAACCCACCCCACAAAAACAAAAAAGAAAAAAACGAATAACACCCCCAAAATTACATAAATTTCTTAATACTACCTATACTATCCTGCATATATACAAGTCAACCATCCGTCCGTGCATGGAGTACTGCTGCCATTTATGGTCAGGCGCCCCTGCCGTTCTCCTCAGTGTTCTTGACAGGCTCCAAAGGAGAGAGTGTAATGTGATAGGTACTGATCTGGCGGCTCGACTGCAGCCACTTCCCCACCGTCGAAATGTGGCCTCCCTTTGTCTGTTCTATAAATACTTTCATGGCTTCTGCTCGGACGAGCTGAAGTCACTGATGCCTCCTCAACAGGTGTTTACTCGTGCAACCAGACTGGCAACTGGGTCCCACCCATTCACGGTTAGGTTAGCCAAATGCAGACGACAATTCTACTCCTGCAGCTTCTTCTCTCGCACTTCCCGCCTGTGGAACTCGCTCCCATATTCTTGCTTTCCTGACGGCTACAACCTCCAGAAATTTAAATGCAAAGTCAATACTCACCTACTAACCACTGGACTCTAGCTCTCTCCCCACCCACGTATATCCTTCCCTTTCTCTCCACCTATGTATCTGTCATCGCACCTGCTTTCTATTGTTCCTTTCTAACTAGTTTGTACTCCTCACTCTTTTCTAATTAATCTTTTTACAGTTATGTAGCCCCCTGCACATCAGTGGCATTTCTGCCTTACTCGGGGTGAAATGATTAAAAAAAAAAACAAAAAAAAAAACTTACTCCGAAGATCCGGTTAGGTGAAACCTTGGTAGGTTTGTTGGCTCTTTAGGTTATTTACTTTTTCTTCTCTGCTTACGTATTGAGTGCTTTTTTTGTTATAGACTATTCGTCTCGGGGCTTTTTCTTTGGGCAACGTACTTTGATGTTCATGTACTTCGCTCTTTCTTTTTTTACAATCGTTTTTTCCTTCCGCGTATATACTCGGAGGGTTTTTCGAAACGAGTATAGTGATAAGTATATATATATATATATATATATATTGTAAGAAAGTTATAGAACGTGTAGATTGCTCGATACAACGTAGAGCTTTATATTGTACAATATATATGTACGCATCGCTCATTGCGTAATGAATTAGAGTACTCTGGCTATTGGGCATGTATAATGATAATGTATACGCTAAAAAGTCTGCCTTCTTCTACGGAACGGCCATAGCCCAGAGGTAGAATCGCCGACTGACGCCAATTCGGTTGAGTTTCAATCCTGGGTAAAAAGCAATCGGAGTCTAACCGTACTGATGAGCTGTGATACAGCGAAACAGATCTGTCTGCGGATGACTAATATATATATATATATATATAAGCTTATTTTGTTCTCTGCAGCTGTTTGGACAAGTTTAAGGAAATTTTTAGTTTTTCAAACAGTCTCAAATTTTGTTGAATATGTATGAGAATAATATAGTCACTGTCATGAGTTAGACAAAGAAAGGCATGTAACGTTTTTGTATGACGTTTAAATACCGTATCGTCTGTTTCATGCGGTTGAGGTGCCAACACGTGATTTGACAACGCTTTGCTCGAATGAAAGTGATAGACATGAATTAAACTAGACTAGTGAAGATCGAACTCAGTTATAATGATTCTAGCGAGACGATCTTGCTAACCATTACACCACGCCAAAATGCCAAAAAATAAGATTAAATACTAGTAAATTAGTTTGTTTGTTAAACGGCATATCAACACCGTATGGGTCATTTGATGGCAACTTAATTTTCTTGAGAGCTTTGAAGTATTTTCATAATTTTACTAAAATTATATATTGTTGGAATTCTTTTTATACTGTTGGTATTTTTGCTATAAAAATATTTTTTGTTGGTAATTGTTTTAATAGAAAAATGCATTGTTCATATTTTTATATAAAAATATATTTTTATACTGTCAGTGTTTTGCTTTGGTTTGGGGGTTCAGTATTTGCTCATAGATGGGACCCCTATTAGGTGCTACTAGCCCGGGTCAGGCTTTTATCTAAGTAACATTTTCCTGTGACCATGAGCAGAATGAGTAAAACAAGAATTTCGAAAAAAATGTAAAAATCTTTTTGAAATTCTTTATAGAATTACTTTAGGGCAAATATTTTACTTCAACATAATTTAACGAAAATATTTACGAGAAAAGTAATATTTATACAGCAATTTAAACTTTCGATTTTGTATATCATTTAAATCTCAGCAGGTTTATTTTTCAGAAAAGAAAGGAAAACAAAATTCCTTCCTTCTTTTCAAATATTTAAAACTTATTCCTAATTAAATTGTATTTTATCAAGAATGCTTTAATGGCGATGATGTGATTATATTACATAAAATGTTTCCCCTAATGTTATTTCACAAGGAAACCTTTTAATCAATAAATGCATATCTTTATATAATTATATAAAGTTTTTAGGCGGACGTTCTTATCGACATACATAAATTTATTGTGTGATCAATTTGCACTAAACCAAACAAGAAAAACAAACAAAAATTGATCATTACAAATGTTTTTTTTTTCTCATGTAACGAGGCAAATAAACGGAAGAAACACGAATTAAATGCAGCATGAATGTTTCATGAAACAAGCGCTTTAGTTCTACGGCGTGTTATCTAAAAGTTCATGGAATTTGATCGAGGGTCGAATGTAGTACGGAATTTTGCCACTAGCATTGGCGAGTTGAAGTCTTCGTGAGAGTTTGCTAACTGTTACGTGTTGGAAGTTGTAATAAAAGAAAAGAAATGGATTTACCAAAACACAGAGCTAAATCACAAACAAATATTTAACTTACTAAAAAGCAAAATAAATTTATACAAAGATACAATTGTGGCATTTAAAACAGACAACGTGGAGTTTTACGCTGTTCGAGGTCTACTGTCAAAGTGTTACGAGGGAGAAGAGAAGGTGAGTGTCAAGTATTTTTAAAACATTAGGGATAGCGAAGTAATGTAAGTGCTATCTTTGGAAATCCACAAATATATGTATATATAAAATAATAAAATAATATAAAATAATTTTTTTAGTTTGGTCAATAAAAATATTCAAAAACTATTGACCAGTTTAGTTCCATGAGGTCCTCTTTGGGTTTTTGTTGGTCGGTAACTTTTCATAGAAATTCTTTCGGCCCGATATAATAATCCACGAATCAAAAGCCGGAGTTGATAATGTCAGGAATTCCCTTTTTACACCTGACAAATCTCTTTAAAAAACCTATTTTTCTTGAATCATGTAAATTTTTCTCGAATATACCGGAATAATCTTCCAAACGTTCTATTTCTAATTTCTCTATTTCATGAATTAAAACTTTTTCGTATTAACAAGTAAGACTCAGTAGAATCCCTTACTATAATTTTTTAACCTTTTTGTTGACTTTATTAATATTTTTTATATATAAATGCACCCTCGTAACACAAACTAACAGAGGAATTATTTGAAAGAAGACAGTGAGAAGTAGGCATTGGTTAAGTAATTTGTTTCCTGATCAAATACCCAGCAATTTCATCGCCCTCAGAATTGAAACAAACTAAAATAAGATGCTAAAATTACTTGATCGCTTCACGGTAGTGTAAGACTATAGAGAATGAGTTAAATTCTTATGAAAAAAGTAAAAATAATATATTCGTGGCATTGGGAATTTTCAACACGAGAGAGAAATTGGGAGCAGCTTATTTGGAGTTTATTGATAAAAATAATTTTTCATCCGAAAAGTACCGTCCATCCAACAACATAACTCTACCCGAGTCTGTCAGTAAGTTAAGTGCTATACGTGATACACGCTTTGGACGATTATGTCTTAAAAGAAACATGACTGACTTGGCAGAAGATTATCTTGAAGTAGGGTGCTATTGTTTTCTACGTTAGACTGGTTTCCAACCAAGGCTGTAGAGAGCGATCTATCCTGCCATTTAGCCCATGGCTGGAATCAGAATAGATGAATTGTATTGTGCCATTATATTAATAAGTATTAATTAGTGGGTGATCAGTTTGTTACTTCAGAACAATAGAAAATCGATCCCTCACTTTATGTTTAGTAGAAATTTTAATTGTTTTCAACTATTATATTCAGTCAGTTAAATGCCATACGTGATACACGCTTTGGACGATTATGTCTCGAAAGAGACATAACTGACTGGGCAGAAGATTATCCCGCAGTAGGTTGCCATTGCTTTCTGCGGTAGACTGGTTACCAGCCAAGACTACAGAACCCAATCTGTTCTGTTATTTAACCCATAACTGGAAGGAATACATGGATTAATACCTTTCCCAAGGGTATTTGCGCATAAGTGTATGCAATAAAGTCAACTGGAATTCAAACTCGGCTCTCCGATTCGTCGTTCCGAGTCGATATCCACTGCACCACAACGCACGTCCTAGTCTGTATTCGGAAAAGAGTAAGAATTAAAGCCGAATTGAAACACAATGAGTAACTCTTCTTGAGTCTCTATTAAACCGTTCGCATATCGTGCCTGTTGGGCAGGAAAGGCAATGAGGTTGTGAGAATAACTAACACATGTTTCTTTTTTTTATACGCTTTATACGCAGCATGTCAATCATGAAAATCGTCTCTTCTCTCTTTCACTTTTCAGGCCTCAATTGTTCAGTAAGCACCCGACAACATAATGAAGTATTTTGTTAAAGTAATGAATGGATCTATCACAAGATTTTCACTGCTTAGCAAAGAATAATAGCTGTACGAAAGTTCCGAATGGCAAATAAGTGTAAAGTAATGCTGGCTTTAGTAGTTAGTCTAATATAAAAATGAAAAACATACAAGGATATATATATATATATATTATAATTATTATATTAATTATATATAATTTATATATATATATATATATATATATATAGATATGTGTGTGTGTGTGTGTGTGTGTATATATATATATATATATATATATATGAGCGCTCTGGAAGAATGGTAGACTTTGAAAAAAAAAAACGGCAGCTACTCTAGCATCTAGGCATCGTTCATTCAGCAATGAATTAGAACACTCTTGTCTACTGGCGTATGTTACATAGTATATAACACGCAAAAATCTGCCGTCTTCTACCGAGCGCCCATAGCTCAGAGGTAGAATCACCGACCGATGACAATTCGGTCGTGTTTCAATCCTGGCTAAAACAATCGGATGTTTAACCATACTGATGACTAATATATATATATATATATATATATATATATAAAGTTGACAATGAAGCCACAAATCAGTATTGGTTAGACTATTTATATATGCTACACTGTGGGTCAGTCAGTTAAGTGCCATACGTGATACACGCTTGGGCGATTATGTCTCTAAAAGACATGACTGACTGGGCAGAAGATTATTCCGCAGTAGGTTGCCATTGCTTTCTGCGGTAAACTGATTGCCAGCCAAGGCTATAGAACCCAATCTGTTCTGTTATTTAACCCATAACTGGAAGGAATACATGGATTAATACCTTTCCCAAGGGTATTTGCGCATAAGTGTATGCAACTGGAATTCAAACTCGGCTCTCCGATTTCTCGTTCCGGGCTGATATCCAATGCACTGTGGATCGCAAGGTATAAACGGTTGAGCCAACACACAGAACACATGGCCAGAAGATTGCTGCCTAGCGTGAAAAAGACTGTCGCCATTTGGTGTTAATCAAAGTGTCTACTTTTATATTTACATACGGCTTTATCACTTATATCTGTACATTTTATTCATAAGTATAGCATATCATATATATATATATATATATATATATATGCACACACTACCGGACATAATTATTAGGTCAACCCAGTTTTATTTTTAAAGAAATGATGTATTTCATACAATTTTTACTATTTATTGCTAAGTGGATAATTCTAAATGAAAATAGAATTGTTCTTTGTTAATACTGCACAATAACATGTGCATCAAATGAACTGTTCTGGTGTCCAGTTTTTGTGTTCTCTTCCCCATGCTAGTCTCTTATTGGCTGGCCGAAGCAAAGACTTCCTGGCTGCCTTGTAAAATTTTGCAAAGTAACAATAACAAAAGAACCATTTAATTTTTCTTTAGAATTATCCACTTGGCAATAAATACTAAAAATACTATGAAATACATCATTTTTTAAAAACTGGGGTGGCCTAATAATTATGGCCCGTAGTATTTATATTATGAAATACGTTGTATTCGTTTTAGTAATTTTAAGTTTTGAAAAATAGGTAAAAATATGTAAAATTTATTTTGTCAACGACATAAGGCAAATATTAGAATATATATATATAATTCAGAGTTAATTCGTTTTTGTTAATTAATGTTGCTTTTTTTACAACAATTTTTTAAGTTGAATATTTCCCGATTGTTAAAGCAGTGGATAATTCTAATAGGAAAATATCCATTGACTGGAGCCAACCTTTCAAGAACTTGTCTTTTTATCACTTCACCCTAATCAAGGCGATAACGCCAGGAAAACGCAAGGGGCTATTAAGATTGAAGTAGAATAATATTTTAGATAAAATCAGTATCCTAATCCTAGAATGGAAAAAAAGGGATAAACCTCTACTTCTGTTCAAAAACTGAAGACGAGTGTGAACCAGATAACCTATTTACTTCAATAATTACATGGACAGTACTTTAATTAATTTGGCCACGGAAACCCAAAAATTAGAAAGAACTGAAATATATATCAAAATGTTACCTGGTTACGACCGAGAAAGTAAAATTAAGACAACCTGCTCAAAACTTATTATATAAATAATTTTTGAATTCGTACAGTTTAACACTGATAGTGTATCACTGTTAATAAGAAAGAAAAAAAATTGAAAAGCATAAAAAAGAAAGAATGAAATTGTGCAAAAAGAAGCAAAAAAATAAATAAATAAATAAAACATATTGGGTCGGGGTTAGGGTTGAATGGGATGTCGTATTTCTATGATCGCAAGAAGAACCATGACAAAGGGAATAAAGAAAAACATCATTAAATATCGGGCACACAGAAGTACAGGACGCACGAAACTAAAGGCTACATCATGACGTCACTGAAACAGTGTCCAAAAATGATATCGTAATATTTCAAACTACCGACAAAAAAAAAATCGACAGCTTGAACGCATTCTTTCTTACTCTGTTTCTCACACGCATCGTTTACAAAGTAGGTAGGTAGGTAGACAGACAGACAGATTCAAGGAGACAGAAAATGACGATTGGCGTTGCATTTAAATTCCTGAAGATTGTAGTTGACAGGAAAGCAAGAAGGAAACTGAAAAATCTTTTCCTGTATAGAATGGACGATAGAAAGGGCTGTGTAAGGAAACAAATGTTGAAAATTAACGTTGCATTTCAAATTTTTGGGAATTGTTATTGACGTGGTAAACAAGAAGAAACCTCAGAAATCGTTTCCTGACGAGAAATGACAATAACACTAAGATTCATGCTTTAAAATTTTTGAAGATCGTTATTGACAGAAATGCAAAAAGCAGAAAAATAATTCAAGAGAGAAACTGTTATAAAAGAATCTTACGATTATATCAAACACTTTCGACGGTAATTTGCTGAGATTTAGCTGACAATCTTAAATCCTTCGCTTAAATTCATGAAGACGAGATATCAAAGTGAAACCTCATTAGTGCTATTGTCATGAAAATATTCATAGAAAAGTCAGAAATAAGTTACGTTACGGCATTGGTTAAATGTTTGAAGCGGGGCTAATAATATTGCAAACATCTATTTAGATTTTTTCCAGAATCTCAAAGTATATAACAAATGCAAGAGACCTAATCTGGCAGCAATATCCGGTGAATGGAAGGATTGCAGACGTGTATATATGCAAGCTTATTCAGAGAAAAGTTGTATAGTTCTACAAATTCAAATAAACTTCTAAGCAGCACGCATTGCAAATGGTACGATAAAATCACTAATTCAGTCAATCAGTTAAGTGCCATACGTGATACACGCATGGACGATCATGTCTCGAAAAAGACATGACTGACTGGGCAGAAGGTTATCCCGCAGTAGGTTGCCATTGCTTTCTGCGGTAGACTGGTTGCCAGCCAAGGCTATAGAACCCAATCTGTCCTGTTATTTAACCCATAACTAGAGAGAAGTGACGGATTAATACCTTTCCCAAAGGTATTTGCGCGTAAGTGAATGCAAGGAATTCAACTGGAATTCGAGTTTCCCGATTTGTTGTTTGGAATTGATATCCACTGCACCAAAACGCACATATGAGTTCCTCTCCTGGAGGTTAACATCAATCATCCTGATAGAAGGTAAAAAAAAAGTTTTTCTAAAATGATTAAAAATGATCAGTTTTGTTTTGGGTTTGCTAAAATTAGTTTCTTGAAGATTGAAGCTTATTTTTTGAGATCTACTGCCAATTAGACTTTTTCGAAACTATAAAACTTTACATTAAAACAGAAATGAAAAGCTGTGTTCTTGGTATGGAAACCGAATCAAGAACTAATGACATCGGTAAGTTTTTTATTTTATTTTATTACTAGCAGTATAGCCAGGTGTTGCACGGGTGTAATGAAAGCTTTAAAACTAATCCATGGTCCTGGAGCTCAGACTCTTTGGACGTAATTACGAATGTCTAAAAAACAATAGTTGTTTTCAGTTAAAGCGAAACCGTAGACTGAAAGAAAAATGAATGGATGTAAGTCAAATATCGATATCAAAAAAGTTTTTTCGTCGTAAACTGAATTTTGAAGGCTAAATAAGTCCTCTAAGTAAATGGTATCATGGCTGAGACTAAGAACTACAATTATACCTACTTAGAACCAAACCCGAAGCAAAAACTAAAATAAAAGGGCTGAAAAAATACATACATACAGGCAGATAAACAGACACACGCACAAACATCTTCCTTTTTATATATATATATATATATATTTTATCGATTTTTTGCACTATTGTAAGAACTGCAACCTTGAAACTTCTGAATATCGTTTCTTATGTTTTTGTCTGTGAGTGTATCAAATTTGATTAAAATCGTATCACTCCTTCTATAACCCGATTTTGTCGATTATCGATATTCATCGGGGGTACGTCGATACAAAACCTAGCTAAGAACACTCGCAGACGCTTATAGTACAACTGTGTAAGTTTTCAAGAAAATCGGTTCAGCCGTTTCGGAGTCTATAGGTAACGGATACACACACACACAGAGACAAAGTTCCATTTATCAATAATATATATATTTAAAAGGCCAGATGTATGTGCGTGTGTGTTTATCTGTCTGTATGTCCTTTATACAAATTCAAAGTTTTTATCAGATTCTCACCAAACTTCACACAAATATTCTTTATTCTGAGCTCCAGGACCATGGATTTGTTTTAAAGCTTTCAGTACACCCGAGCAACGCCGGGCTATACTGCTAGTTAATTATATTTATAAAATGAATATCTCACCTTTATACTTAGCGCTGACCGTTGGGTAGTGATCAATATTGACTGCATTGTGTTCAGAGGGGCTTATTACTCGTCCTGGCGACAAAGGTGATGATGGTGAAGACGATGACGATGACAAAGGTACGTCTGTCATTGGGTGAGGGGTGTTTCTCTCGTCGTTGTGTTGAGAACCAATATTCGCTTCATTGTGGACGATAATCTCACCAGGACTCTCCGGCCGGCATACCAGTTCCTTTGTGCTTTGCATTGGCAAAGAACTGGACAACAATCCGGTTTTCACCAATGACTGCATTATATGCTTAATTTCTGATTTGAGGGCTGATTAATTAGTTCTCGATAGAGTCTCTTGATAAATGGGCGTAACCTTGTGTTCACTATCTGAAATAAAGGACAGTTAGAAAGAACTGTTAAATTATCACTCATTTAATAAACATCGATATCTATATCAGCATGTGTATGTAGCAAATACGCATAAACACTTGATTTTCTAAAGTGACGACAAAAATACATATTTCGTTTAGATCTTGAGAATCGCTCGATGAGAATAATAAAAATTGGATTTAAATATTAATTTTTCAATTTATATACACACTTGGTTGATTGGCGCAAAATACTCTTTCTGTATCTCATTTCTTTCCCATATGGACTTTTGCAAAATTAAGCTATGCTTTTATTTTTAATGACATGTTCCTTTCCGGCATCAGATAGATATCTGTGAACCAACATGTATTTTGGTGAAAGAATGTTTTCCCTTTGTCTTCTCCACGGTTTAATGTTCTTATTGGTTACCATCTAAGGATAGAGAGCCCAGTCTACTCAACTATTTAACGTATAGTTACAAGCAGGGAAAGGATTTCATTATAAAGCAACAGACTAGACTAGACTTTGAACCCCGCATCTTCTTCTAACAAGTTATGGATGGAATAGCAGGGCAGGCTGAGCTATTGCTTTGATTGGCAGCTAGCCTAGGAAAATGATAACTGAACTCAAAGACGGTTGGACGGGGGGTGGGGTAGCAACGCCATCTCGTAAAAGTCTACGAAAAGCACAGTAACAAAACCTTGTAAAGGCACGTAACCCCATAATAAATTATAAAGAGATTTCCTTTGGTTAAGTTTGTCAATTATTTGGAACGTTCCGAATCTTCAAAACTGAATTTTTATTTCCTTTTTTTTGCTTTTTTTTTTGTTGCTTGCCTTTGAGTCATAAAATAAGGTATTGCTTGAACAATTCACTTTGAGTTTACAGCTAATTTTTTGAGTGAGTTTTGTTTGACGGCATATCAACCACTGTGGGTTATTTAATGGTAGTGTTTTAAGATGTATTTTTTTAATGTTCAATTATAGTGAGAAGGTTAATTTGGTCAGACTTTGATGAATTTTTATTTTATTTTAGAAACTGAAGATATCTTCTAGTTTTGTATTCAAAATGTATTGCTGGTAATAATTTTTTTCCTTCAAAAATGTATTATGGCAATAATTTTTTTTTCTTCAAAACTGTATTGTTGGTAATATTTTTTCTTTCAAAACCGTGTATTTTTCTATAAAAGTCTATTTTTATACTTTCATAGTGTTTTGACCCCAGTTTAGGGGGTTAACTATTTGGCCATAGCTGGGACCCTAACAGGTGTTACCACTCCGGGTCAGGGTGGACATGGGAACAACAGTAATTAAGAGGTGGTTCCATGCTCCTCACAACCTTCCAATCAGAAGCCTTGCTGCTGGATGCAGTTTACCGTCATCCCCAGGACACTACAGCTAATTGTATTCGATAAAGTGACCGAGGAAAGGGAAAACGAAGAATTCATTGTGAAAGTAAGTTCCGTTTATAAGACAAGGCTTTGATAATAAAATCGAAGCGTTTTGTTGTTTTGTGTAATTAACGCTACTTGTGTGTGACAATGATGGACGATGAAAGACCGACAGTCTTTTTACACAGCTTCATTTGCTTTTGGTTTGATCATGACGAAATGACACAAATGTGTCTTCCTCCCACCCTAGTATTATGTTGGAAAACATTTCCGGAGATATGTCTTTCACCTTAATCTACTGTCAAATGAATAGATTTGTGAATAGGAGTGAGTGAGAGCGCCTTTGGATATCATTAACAAAATTGACTTCGATGTTCACTTGCTGGCTAATCATAGAATATGCATTTGGCATAACGAAAACTAAGATAATCATACGTTCGATCGTTTATATATTTATTAACCATGACAGTTTATCGCAGAAGGCCATGATATAAAATATAAAGTTATTTGTCTGAGAAGTAGGGCACGTCTATAGGGATCAGTTTGAATATACGGACTTTTGATTGGCATATTTTCTTTACTTCACGACTTTCATTCACGACTCAAGACTGAACATAAAGAACGCTGGTCAACACGATTTTTGGTTTCAAGAAGTAAAACACGTTTTCTAGCTAATTTGATGGAGGCTTATTCTAAAAATGACCTTAGATTTTCATAGTTAGCGATCGTTTTCGCTGTACTAAAATTGCTCATTTTTGGAAAAAAGATCAATTTAAAATCTAGGCTGATTGAAACTTTCAGTTAATAAAGGTCATAGAAATCTATTAATTGTCAGGTAGGCCGAGCAATTTATGTCAGCCTCCTGAAAAAACTATTTTTATTAGAAAAATAGTGTTTTTGAGTCAACAAATGTAAAATAGAAGTACCTAATTTTTGACAATTAATCGCCAAATTCAAGTTAACTGATAAGCTTTATCAATAATACACTTTATCAGGGAGACGCCAATATGAGTATCAAGGTTCATTTCTCACAGGCAAATTTCCGGGTAAATGTGGCGATGTGAGTGATGAGCCAGGAAAATGATTTCATCAGAATATCAGAACAATGGAAGAGCGCTACCAGGGTCGGTGAGACAAACAAATGATGGCTGACTACTGCTGGTGTATCAAAAGGGGCTTAAAGGACATTGAACATGACAGATAATCAAGAAAGAGAAAAATTTTAGCATAGTTCTTTTATTTGAGAAGGTTTTCTTTTCTGCTGTTTGTTTATTAAATGATTTGATTAAAATACGAATTGAGAGTTTTCTACGATTTTACTTTGAGAAATATTGCTACCAGTCAATAACATATACACAGAAAACAAATGAAAAAAAAAAGCTTTTTTTTCAGAATAAGGCATTTCTGTACATCAAAAACTAACCAAGAAAAAGTAAGGTCATTTTCAGATTCAGCGCTCTAAAATTAGCTAAAAAGATGTTTGGTGTCTTGACACCATTTTAAATTTTATTTTTGTTTCGTTTTGTTAACAAATGTAATGTTCGGAACGATATTCTATAATCACGCAACAATTTTAGAACTTTTCAGCAGTCTTGGATTGCTATGTGATGTCAGTTCTTCAATATGGCAGTGAATGCTGGGCAATATCATCAAAGATAAAGGAAAAAAATTGAAGCAACTGAAATGTGGTTCTACAGAAGTATGCTGTGAATATCATGGATCGAGCATGTGAGCAATGATGAGGTTTTGGAAATGATGGAAACGAAAAGGAAATTAATACTGAGCATCAGGAAGAGACAGCTGAAGTTCCTGGGACATGCAATGAGGAAGGAGGGCTTGGAGAATCTGATGCTAGCAAGCCAGATAGAGAGAAAAAGAGACAGGGGAAAGCAACTGATAACATATTTGAAGGACCTAATTAGGTGGATGACGGAATGAGGATTGCATGGTGTAACAGGAGAAGGCGTGCTCAGAGCCACCAGGGATAGGGAAAAGTGGAAAGCCATGATCGCCTATGTCCTGAAGAGACAGGCCACATAGAAGAAGAATATATATGCCAACTGTTTATAAGAAATTATAATGTGGATATAAAATGGGGGACCAATTTTATACTATAATAAATATATATAAACCGATCTCTCACTTTGTGGCCATGCTAGTTTCTATACATTTATAGTTTAGATTTATGGTCTTGAGCTAGTGGATGGCAGAGCAGGGTTTGGTTCGGGTAACAGAAGTCGTGCTAAGAGCCATCAGGGATAAGGAGACGTGGGAAGCCATGATCGCCTACGTCCTGAAGGGACATGGCACATAGAAGCTGTCACAGGAAATACAAAGATTATTTATTACTATTTCCGTGTTACTGGAAGACCATAAACATCTAAACACTTATGCGAAAAATGCAAAACTGCTCAGCAGTTCAGACCGGATGTGCGTTGTGGTACAGTGGATATCGGCTCGGAACGAGAAACCGTGGAGCCGAGTTCGGATTCCAGTTGAATCCATTGCATTCACTTACGCACCAATACCCTTGGGCAAAGGTATTAATCCGTCTATTCCTTCCAGTTATGGGTCAAATAACAGGACAGATTGGGTTCTATAGCCTTGGTCGGCAACCAGTCTACCGCATGAAAGCAATGGCAACCTACTGCGGGATAATCTTCTACCCAGTCAGTCATGTCTCTTTCGAGACATGATCGCCCAAGCGTGTATCACGTATGGCACTTAACTGACTGACTGATTAATTTGCCTTGTTGCTGAGACAAAGATTTATTTTCAACCAGCACTAAAAGTTGTTCTTTGAACGCAAGTAAAAGCCAGGATTTAATTTACGGACTATCCACTGCTAGAAAGATTGACGCAATATATTTTTCTACTCAATTTAGAATTGTTCAAAAAGTATAAGAATAATGTTATCAGCAGTTGAATTATAAAATAGAGAAATTCTGTGTAATTCTTCATCGGACTCTAGTAATGTTCTTGTCGATGGAATTATGGCTTAAACTTTTTAAAATTTTTTACATTGTGAAAAGTTTTATCCTGAAAAATTTAATATTTAGTATTCCTCTCGTTTAGATATCAACTCCCTCTATACATATATAGGGAGCTACAAATGCAGTATATTTATATAATTATATTTGTATAATGGGCGGACCTGAAGCAGACTACCACCACATTTAATTTCGTTGTTTTTCATTTTTTTTTACTTTTTCAGTGCAGCCCTATCGATTGTTACTTAAACTTTCAGATTATAAAAAAAAAAAAAATTGAAAAATTACAATATTTAAGCAAATTCTATAAGGTTGTATGAGAAACTGGTCCCTCCCCAAAAAATTGATTAAATATTGAAATTTTGCAAATATTTTGTCTTTCGTAAAGTTTAAGGTGTAAAAGATAATATTGCACTAAAAAAAGTCCAAAGAATTTGATAAGGAACGCATTTACAGGTGGCGGTAATGTCGTACCGGCAACTGGTTTCAAAATGGAGGCTCGATTTTACTATAACGTTGTATGAGAAACTGATCCTCCATAGAAAATGTTTAAATATTAAAATTTCAAAAATCTTTTGTCAATCATAAAAAATAATTCTGGTCTATGAGACGATCTTTCTGATCATTGCTTTACAATGAGGCAGTATGTTAATAAGTTTAGCTTAGTTTAACAAAGTGTCATATGTCTGGGGTATCCAGTAAGGATAGAACTCAAAACTATAAATAACTAGCAGTATAGCCCGGCGTTTTAAAACTAATCTATGGTACTGGAGCTCAGACTCAGCCTAAAGAATATTTGTGTGAAGTTTGGTGAGAACCGGATAAAAATTGTGGGTTTGTATAAAGGACATACAGACAGATAAACAGACACACACACAAACATCTTGCCTTTTATATATATTATCGATTTTCTGCACTATTATAAGAACTGCAACCTTGAAACTTCTGAATATTGTTTCTTATATCTTGGTCTATGAGTGTATCAAATTTGATTAAAATCGGACCACTCCTTCTATAACCCGATTTTGTCGATTATCGATTTTCGATATTTATCGTGGGTACCTCGACACAAAACCTAGCTAAGAACACTCACAGACGCTTATAGTACAACTGTGTATATTTTCAAGAAAATCGGTCCAGCCGTTTCGGAGTCTATAGGTAACACACACACACACACACACACACACACATAATAAATAAGTTTAGATCTGCGGGTCATTGCATTAAACTTTAAGAGGAAGATTTCGTTCTAAATGTTTTATGGAAAAAAGGGCACAGACAAGATCAGATTATTAGCTTTTTCATTTATTTTCGAAAAATTCTCTTCTACAATTTATTGGATTCTATATTTAATACAGTGTCTTTAATGTAAACATGTTGCAGTGGATATCGGCTCGGAACTAGAAATAGGAGAGACGAGTTCGAATTTTAGTTGATATTTCTTGCATTCACTTATGAGCAAATACTGTTAGAAAAGGTATTAATATATCTCTTCCCTCAAGTTATGGATTTCATAGCAAAACAGACTGGGTTCTATAGTCTTGATTAGCAACCAGTCTAGCGCAGAAAGTAACGGGAAAATTTCTACCCAGTCAGACATGTCTCTTTCGAGACATGATCACCCAATCGTGTATCTCGCATGGCATTTAACTGACTGATTAGCATTGCAGTAGCTTCCGATAATTTTTCAATGTCATATCTTTCAGGATATAGGCAATTATGACTTCTCAGGTTTCTTTCTCTCCTGTAATTGCCATGCGTTCTTGAGAAAGATGACAGTGTAGTTTCCTATTTCCGTCTTTACGCTTTAAATTCTGAGTTTTCCTTCTCTTAGATTGGTTGGAACTAATGATTAGAGAGCCCTGCCCGTTCTGCAATTTAAACCCCAACTGTAGTAAAAAAAAAAATTCATTTTTCCCTAGAGCATTGGTGCGAAACTAAATGCAACATACTAGCATAGAATTTGAACCCGTTCCACCGATTTCATTTTCTTCGTCGCTATCTGTTACAACACCCACACGTTCAATATACGTTTGAATATAATAAGGAAATTAAAAGTTTGCATTCTTGATTGTATAGATATGCATCATCATCATCATCGTCGTCATGATGATCATCGTTGTCGTCATTTATATGCCATATACCGTCAAGATGTGAGTGACCGTGGCTCTCCACATTTTCAAGCCCCTTGTAGCGACGTTTGACTCTTAATCCCCACTTTTTGCCTACTCTGCCATCCAAACTCATTAAAAACGTTACTCGCTATTTTCGCCCTCCATCTTCTCTCAATACGTCCAGTGAGGATTTTCGGAGGGCGGATCTAAAGGAAACTACCACCACCTTTTAGAGGACCTGAAGGAGACTACCACCACCTTTAAAGTTGTTTTTTCATTTGTTTTTACTTTTTTCAGAGTAGTCTTATCGATTATTACATAAAGTTTCCGATTATCAAAAAAAAAAAAAAAAAAAAAAAAAAAAAAATTGAAAAAGTTGAAAAAATTTCAATATTTAAACAATTTTAGGTGGGGGCTCACTTTTTCATACAATATTATAGTAAATCGATCCTCCATTTTGGAACCACTCGCGTTGGGGTAGCTTTGTTTTGTTTGTTTTTTGTTTTTTTTTGGGTGGGCGGGGGGACGATTTGTTGCTCTTGTTTTTGTCTTTTTCAAGTTTTCTTTTTAGTTTTTACGATGGCATCTTCGGAAACTCCAAGAATGGGTTTATTCAAAAATTTCGCAAATGATTTAGTTGTTGAATATGCGCAAGCAAAATAGTTAATTGCACAGGGTCGATTTACTATAAGGTTGCATGAAAAACTGAGCCCCCTCCTAAAATTGTTTAAATGTTGAAATTTTTACAATTTTTTTTTTTTTGTCAATCGAAAAATTTAGGATTTAATCGATAACATTGCACTGAAAAAAGAAAAAAAAATTGATAATCAACAAATTTACAGGTGGTGGTAATGTCGTACCGGCGAGTGGTTCCAAAATTGAGGATCGATTTACTATTAGGTTGCATGAAAAACTGAGCCCCCCCCCCCCACCAATTTTTTAAATGTTGAAATTTTCACAATTCTTTTTTGTCAGTCAGAAAGTTTAGGCTTGAATCGATAACATTGCACTGAAAAAGAAGCCAAAAAAAAAAAAAAAAAAAAAAAAAATGAAAAACAAATTTAAAGGTGGTGGTAGTCTCCTTCAGGTCCGCCTTGTTCTTTCTCATAATGCATTCTAGTGACTACCCTTCTGATTTCCTTTAAAACATCCTTGTTATTCATATGTTCTGTCCATGATATTCTTAGCATCTGTCTGCAGAAGCACATCTCTGCCGCTTCGAGTCATGATTCGAGTTTTATCTGTAAGAAAACTGTCCAGCATTCACGGCTATATAGAAAATATATATGTCGGCACTCATTTCTTTGTTTCCAACGACGAGAGTTTTGCTTAGTTTCTGGAAGACATCTTTCTATCTTTCGAAGTGCTAACGGGAATGTTCATTTATTAGGTATATATGTCTAGTGCCTTGGTGGGCTTTTGACTCAGTTCTTTTTTTATACTGTCTCGACCACATTCTAGACGCACTCTTTTAGAAACAAATGTCGCTTTCCGCCATATCCTACTTTAGAAATTTCACCAGAAGATGGTCGCGTTGGAATCATAATTTAATGTACCTGGTCAGCCACACTATCTCGAGAGAACGACGTCATAGCTATGTTTAAATGTCACTATCAATTAAATTGTTACCACATCATTGGTTGATTAGACAGGGCGTTGTATATTTACTATATATCAATCTCAAATAAAATCTGTTGGTATTGTGTGCATGTAAGATCGTTCAACCAGATTCGTAATTTGTATTGATTACGTTTGTAATCACTGGCTTTATCAGAAATTTCTGCTTCATTTGTTTAATATGTTTTTTCTTTTCTTTATTTATATCGGCTTTTGTATGTTGGACAAACTTTTGCATCTAAAAATTGGTAACGCTTTGGCAACAAAAAGAACTTACCAGGGGCAACTTATATATATATATATATATATATATATATATATATATATATATATACGTATGTTGAGGGTGTGCACATCCATATGCATAATACATAGTATTAAAATTAGCACAAATATCAATAAAAGTACTAAACGCAGCATGTAAAGAGCTCAATCACAAATGACGTCAATCACTGGACAAATATTTCGGTGTTTCGTATCAGCTCTATGGGTGCAGCGTAGAAATGGCGGGAAACAGGTTTTGGCGCCAGTTTTGCTTGGCGGCGTAAACGAAATAGAAAATCGCTTTCCACCACATGGCGCGCTAGTGGCACCAACTGTTTGTCTAGTTGGGCTCTGTCGAAGTGTCAGACTTCTGACAAAGGAATTAAGGGTTCGATTTCCTGCTGTGTCTAAATCAATAAAATGTTTTTATTTTCTTTAACTTTGCACGAATATATTTATGTGTGTGTGTGTGTGTGTGTGTGTGTGCCTGTGCTTGTGTGTGTGTGTGTGTGTGTGTTCGTTTCTTGGCAGTTCTGCCAATGCAACGAGGGAGTAGCTACCTTGATAACCACGGCATTACCATCCCCACTGACGACCCCATAACGCACCCACATTAAAATAGTTTGGTCATAAGAAATAAGTCAATATTTGCATCGTTACTCGATTAATAACCACGTTTATTCTTATCTATTTGTGAAAGGTAAAATAAAATTTATTTTTTCTAACTAGAATGCTTTTCACACTCAGTGACATGCACACACAGATGCATAATAAACAGATGAAAATATATATGCAACCACACACACACACACATATATATATATATATATATATATATAGCATAGTGATCCACGTATAGTGTCTTAATATGTATAGGAAAGAATATTAAAACGTTTTGAGTTTAAAAATGTGTGTGTTTTTTTTTTTACAGTATTTGTTTATTTCTACTATTATATTTTATGTTTCAAACCACCCTCGTCCTTCATCAGAAACAAATGTTGTTTCTGATCAAGGACCGAGGGCGGTCGGAAATATAGAATATAGTAGAATATATATATATATATATATATATATATATATATATATATAAATAAATTAATAGATTTATTTTTAATCCAAGATTTATATTTGTTCAAACGTTATTATAGTTGATACTTCGTATTTGAAATAGACGCCACATCTTTATTTACTAAACAGTGTGTGTTGGGTCAGCCTGGGCATATTAAATACACATCAAGATTTATAATTCTCATTTTTCCCCACTGTCAAATTTCAAGCCTAGGACACTGAATGCTAATTTTAAAAGCATTAAATATTTTTTTAAGTTGATAGCATTCCCAACTTATGTAATTTAATTGTAAATTAAATCCTTATATGAAAGTGGTGAAAAAAAAAAAAAAAAAGCCGTACCACGTGATTTTTTAAAATATAAAAAAATCGAAATGCGTAATCTGGAGTTCTTTTTTTCATGAATTACTGTGGATTCAGTCAGTCAGTGAAGTGCCATGCGAGAGACACGCTTGGGCGATCATATCTCGAAAGAGATAGGATCTTACAGGGCAGAAGATTATCCCGCAGTAGGCTGCCGTGATTTTCTGGGTAGACTGGAAGAGAAGGATTAATACCTTCCCCAAGGGTATTTGTGCGTAAGTGAATGCAAGGAATTCAACTGGAATTCGAACTCGGCACCCCGATCTCTCGTTCCGAGCTGATATCCACTGCACCAAAACGCACAGCTAAATTTAAAATTACTACGGATAAATTGCTTTAGATTAAGAATTACTATTGATTAATCGCTCTAAATTAAGAATTACTATGAATTGGAGTAGATAGACTAACCTATCGCCCGGTTCACACTCCACCCACGTCTATTGAAGAGGTGAAGAGGCTCATCACTTGTTCCCTGTATAGGATGTGGTTTCCAGCTTTCTCTTTTCCAATCTTCTCACTCCTTTTTTTTTTTTTTTTTTTTTTCAATTGGAGTAGATAAACTAACCTATCGCCCGGTTCACAATCCACCCACGTCTATTGAAGACGTGAAGAGGCTCATCCCTTGTTCCCTGTTTAGGATGTGGTTTCCGGCTTTCTCTTTTCCAATCTTTTCACTCTTACGTTACCCCCTGCACATCAGTGGCGTTACCGCCTTGCTCGGTGTGATATGATTAAAAAAAAAATTAAGCATTCTTAATTAAAAATTACTGTGAATTTAAATAGAAAACTGGACGTCACTATTTTTAATAAAATTTAATTATTTTACTTACGTAATCTGGAGTAATTAATCTATAATCTATAGTAATAAGAAAAACATTGAAAAAAATTTATTTCTGGTCGCAGTGTTCGTTGTACGGTTGCAAACTTTTATTGACTGACTAGAAAATAAATATCGAAAATTTACAATATTATTAATCATTTTTTAATTCTTCTTCGCCACAAAAACAAAGATTGAAGAAATTATTTCTTTCTATCAATTAAGTAGTAAAACTAACTTGTCGACTAATTTTTGCTTTTTTGCATGATAAACTGATTGATTTGATTTTTCACGGCTTATCGACCTTTTGTAGGTTATTTAAAACCAGAAAATGTTTTTAGATTGGAAAATTCTTTAGGAATTAATAATGATTTACGGATACAAGTTTTACTAAATAACCTATGGCAGGTAAGTTCATGCCTTTTCCAAGGGCATTTGGGCGTAAGTGAACCTAACGAACCGGACTGGTGTTTCAATGTGATATGACCGTAAGTCATGACAAGTAGAAGTAACTACTTTTACTCAATTTGTTACACCTTCTGCTTGAGAATTCAAAGCTTAATAGAAAGTACGTACGAGTGTCATTCAATAAATAAGGTGAATTTTTCGTCAAAAGGACTTCTACGAGTGTCATTCATTAAATAAGGTGAATTTTTCGGCAAAAGGACTTCTACGAGTATCATTCAAGAAATAAGGTGAATTTTTTCGGTATAAGGACTTCTAATACAGATGTTTTTAATTTTTCAACGTAGTCTCCCAGCAGTGTCACACATTTTCCCATCTGTATTCCCTCAGCGTAAAAATCTTTGGACTGATGTCTCAGCCAATCACTCACAGCACTTTTGACTTCATTGCCACTTTCAAACTTCGTGCCTCTCGTGAACACTTTCAAGGGACCAAACAGGTGAAAATCTGAAAGGGCAACGTCTGGACTGTAAGGGGAATGAGGGAGCAGTTCCCAGCCCAGCTCTTCTGTTCGTGCTCTGCAGTAAGCATCTTTGGCACCTACCGGCAGCTGACCTTCGAGTAGGCAAGGTCATCATGGACAATTTTGTATGCTGTCCCAACGGATAGGCTCAAAGTCCTTGCAATATCATCCACTGTCACCCTTCTGTCAGACTGAATGAGGTCATTGACTGATTCGATCATCTCAGGAGACCTCACTTCTGTAGGCCTCCCAGGCCTGTCTTCATCCTCAACACTGCTTCGTCCTTCTTTAAACAATTTAGCCCACTTGTAGACACTTTTTGTCCTGAAACATGTGGCACCATACACAGTTGACATTTCCTTATGAACTTCAACTGGTTTGTACCCTTCAGCAACCAAAAACTTGATAACTGACCTCTGTTCAATTTCCAAAACTCCCAAAGTTTTTTTCAATCTGCAAAAAAAACTAAACCCTTTGAAAAAGAAGTAAAGGGGGAAAAAGAGTAAGCTTCTCAGAAGTCCTTATACCGAAAAATTCACTATTTATTGAATGACCCTCGTACATAATTTACATTCGGGCCAATGTTCCCGCCTTTTTTGCTGTTGTCATCACACATTTTCGGCTGCTGTAACCTCCTGCCTTCAGCAGGTGTCTGCCGATTCAGGAATGTTTTAAATTGAACTCCTCTCCATGAGAAAAATTGTTCTTGTTCAGCTGTTCATGTCCATGGATATCTCAACTTTAGAACTGATCATTCATTGGTGTATGGTTAGGTCTTGAAGGCTATCACAATGCATTTAGTAAAATAAAGGAAGGTAAAGAAGGTGTTGGGTATTACCTATTTATTATTCATTAATATTTTGAGATCAAAATCTCATCTTCAGAATGATAGGAGAGCTTGTTTTCTCGTCTTCTCGTGGACCGTGCCTTTCAAAGAATCGTCATCCTTTGCTGCTACTGCTGTCATTAATTGTAGTGATTGTGTGTGTGTGCATGTGTGAGTGTACCTAAAAGGTGTGTTTGAGCATGTATGTATGTGTGTGTTTATGGTTTATATATGTGTGCGTTGACCGATAGTAGGATTTGGCTTTTTCGCATCTTTGTTAAAGTGATAGTGGGGACCGTTTTACGATCGGATGCTATCTGTCTGCTTTGATTTATGGTTTATACATGTGCACGTTGACCGATAGCATGATTTTGCATTTTCGCGCCTCTGTCAGAGTGGTAGTGGGCGTCGTTTTACGACTTGGTGTCATATCTATCTGTTTTAAATGGAGGCGTGTTTATTGCTACATTTTTTTTTTGCCATTCGGTATTCGTTCTTTTGTGTTCTCGTATGTGCGTGTGCGTGAGTGAGTCATGTGATTGTGTTCAGACATTGCCCAACCTGTTTCCATTTAGTCTAAAACTGTATTACCTGGCCCAGGGTTTGAACCCACAATTACTATGTCACAAATTTCACGAATTAATACTTTAATCTAGTGTTCAGGTCCATAGTCCCTGAAGGTTAGCCGTATCGACATACATTTGAGGAAAGACCGAGTGTGCAACGATCAAAAATAATTTTTAAAAAATCAGTAGCGATTGAGGAATTCTGAAGTTCCGGGGCATTTAAGGGCCGAGATTTTCTTAAGCAGCATCTTCATTAACATCTTCCACCACTATCATATATAAAATTTAGGAATGAATTTGAGTATAAATATGTTACTTTGCTAAATTAAATGGAATAATTTTTCATTCCTAGTCGTGTAGATTTAATCTATTCTTGCCTTCTTTATCACTCTCAAGCTGTTGGATCACAAAAGAGGTTAATTTCAAAACAAAATCAAATGTTTGTTTCTATATCAGTCAGTTGAGTACCATACGTAATACACACTTGGGACGATCATGTCTCGAAAGAGACATGACTGACACGGCAGAACATTATCCCGCAGTAAGTTGCTATTGCTTTCTGCGGTAGTCTGTTTGCCGACCAAGGCTATGGAACCCAATCTGTCCTATTATTTAACCCATAACTGGAGGGAAGAGACGGATTAATACCTTTCCCAAGGGTATTTGATCGTAAGTGAATGCAAGGAATTCAACCGGAATTCGAACTCAGCTCCCTGATTCGTCGTTCCGAGCCGATATCCACTGCACCACAACGCACTTCCTAGTTTCAATATATCTGGTTGTATTATTTTGTTTTTCTTTTAAACTGGTCTCTGTATGTGCTCTTAAAAAGCTAAATGAAAAATAAAGCGTAGAGGAAAAAGTGCTGAAGATCAAATCTTATCAAAAGCAGAGACTGATCAGTTTCATATTTTTTTTAAGTTTATAAAATCGGGGCGGGGGACTTCTAACCGAGTGGCAAGCTAAAATTCGGAGTTGGGAGATTGGCCCATTCTTGCTTTTCCATAGAATTGCCACTGGTTGTGTTAATAGCAAAAATAATGAGTACATTAGTTCGCATGTATATAATATAAATAAATGACTACTCTTGTTAGATGCACTCTTCATAAATTTACTAATTCTGATTTAAAATATAGAAAACAGTGAGTGTCATCTGAAACTAGTAAAACTCATTTAGGCTCTTAGTTAAGTAGATATATCTCCACCTGCTTATTCAAACGGAATGTGGCACAAGGCCATGTTTAAAGATGAATTTCTATGCGTAAAGAGACTAAACAAAAATTGCTGAAGTTACCTCGGCATTTCACCTTTAAAGAAGCCTCAGGCGCAAGAGATTAATTTAGCCCTTCCGAAGGAGTGATATTATTTGGAGTGATGGGTAACCCCGGGCATCATGCGTATTAGAATAGATTTTAATTCTGAACCAGGAAAGCATAAAAAAATGTTACGCTTGTTAATTCGTTAATGAATTCGTCAAAAAAAAAAAAAAAAAAAAAAAAAAAAAGAAGAATCCCATTTTTCGGAAGGAACGTGATTAGAGAAAGATCCTCAAGAAGACTGCAAAATAGTTTTCAAATATTAGGATACATCAGATTTTCTTTTTTTAGAAATCTTTACTAAAGAAATTATTTACACGTCTAAAACTATTTAAGAGTCTACTACTACTACATATATATATATATATATATATATATATATGACTAGCAGCATAGTCCGGCGTTGCTGGGGTGTAATGAAAGATTTAAAACTAATCCATGGTCCTGGAGCTCAGACTCTTTGGACGTTGGCACGAAAGACTAAAAAGCAATAGTTGTTTCCAGTTAAAATGAAACCGTAGACTGAAAGAAAAATGAATGGATGTAAGTCAAATTTTGATTTCCTGCTATCGATATCAAATAAATTTTTTCGTCATAAACTGAATTTTGAAGGCTAAATAAGTCCTCTGAGTAAATGGTATCATGGCTGAGACTAAGAACTACAATTATACCTACTTAGAGCCAAACCCGAAGCAAAAACTAAAATAAAAGGGCTGAAAAAAATACAGACATACAGGCAGATAAACAGACACACACAAACATCTTGCCTTTTATTTATATATATATATATAAAATCGATTTTCTGCACTATTGTAAGAATTGCAACCTTGAAACTTCTGAATATCGTTTCTTATGTTTTTGCCTATGAGTGTATCAAATTTTGATTAAAATCGGACCACTCCTATAACCCGATTTTTTTCGATTATCGATTTTCGATATTTATCAGGGATACCTCGACTCAAAACCTAGCTAAGAACACTCGCAGAAGGTTATAGTACAACTGTGTAAATTTTCAAGAAAATGGGTTCAGCCGTTTCGGAGTTTATAGGTAACGGATACACACAGACATAGTTCCATTTATAAATAAGTGTATATATATATATATATATATATATATATATATATACACATACATGGTCATCCGCAGAGAGTCCTGTTTCGCTGTATCTTAGCTCATCAGTACGGTTAGACATCCGATTGCTTCTAGCTAGGATTGAAACCCGACCGAATTGCGATCAGTCGGTGATCTTACCTTTAAGTTATGGCTGCTTGGTGGAGGAAGGCAGATGTTAGCATATTATATGCACTATGTAAACACACACCAGTAGCCGAGAGTGTTAAAATTCAATATCGAATGAACGATACATAAATAGCGGCGACTAGCTACTGGTTTTAAAGTCTACAATTTCTCCAGAGTGCTCATTAGACGGGTGAGAGCATATGTGTATCGAGGCAGCTGATAATTTTCTAAACATATACTGATAAATATAAGAGACAATGAATGTCTATTATGTTTAATCCAGAGCCGTTCTAAACATCGTATTTTGAAATAACGTATTCTTAGACATCAAAATCTTCTTCATTGAGGTGTTGCTAAAAACAACAAACAAAAAAAAAAAATGACGACTATGTCACTTGATTTATTTGAATTGAATTGAATTTATTTGAAAGGATGATGAGTCCTGGTACTTTTAATAAATCCTTCGGTCATCATCAGTGCTTCACTCTGATGATGGCCGAAGGGACGATCGAAAGAATAAAGATTTAATAAATTCAAAGACAAGCAATTCATACATAAATTTCCATCTAATATGAAACGGTTAATTAGACCAAAAAGACTATAATTCTTTCTTTGTTTAGTTTTAACAACAAATTTACAAACAAGAAATAGTATAGATAAAACAGACAATATGGATATAGTGTTTTCAATTCAATCTTCTGACCAAGGGCCACGATTCAATTAGTGGCTTATATGCCTACCGTACTTTCTATACAGGTCAAGGAGTGGCTAGGAAACGTGATGGGAGAGGAAGCCGACTCATCTCAGTTTCTTTTGTTTAGGGCTAATGCTGGGGGTTATTTATGGTCGGGACCTATAGATTTCTTCTTTTTGCCGATTAAATGATTATAGGAAGGAAGTGTGTACGTAGTCAGTCAGTTAAGTGCCATAAGTGATATATGCTTGGGCGATCATGTCTCAAATTTCGAATCGAACCCTTTATTTAGTTCACGGGGTTAGAACAATCCGAAGAATGTAAATATTCACAATACCTCATCTAATAGATATCGACAGATTATATACGCCATTTCGGTCGGGTTTCAATCCTGGGTAAAAAAAGCAATCGGAGTCTAACCGTACTGATGAGCTGTGATACGGCGAAAGAGATCTGTCTGCGGATGACTATATATATATATATATATATATATATATATATATATATAGTGTATCGAGGCAGCAAATAATTTTCTAAGCATATACTGTTAAATATAAGAGACAATGAATGTCTATTATGTTTAATCATGAGCCGTTCTCAACGTATTTTGGCTTTAATTTTAGTTGAAAGTAAAGACAAAAATTCTCCAAAATTTGTATAATTTTTATTAAGTTGGTTCTAAGCTTTCGGCTCACATGAACCATCTTTAGAGAGATTACAAAAAAAAACAAAAAACAAAAAAAAAAAACAAATACGATGTTTAGAACGGCTCAGGATTAAACAGACATTCATTGTCTCCTATATTTAACAGTATATGTTTAGAATATATATATATATATATATATATATCAGTACTGCTCATCTGTATCTTTTACCTTAAATATAAAAAAATATTTATTGAAATTATATCCTTTTGAAATTAAAACTAGCATTGGACGACCATCAGTTGTCGATTAGAATGTTTTCAAACTTTAAGATAGAGAAACCCACCATTAGCAAACGATAAAAAAATATAAAATGAAAATCCTTTAAATAAAAAAATACTTTTATTTTCTTCTTAGTTATTAATATTGCTCGTAATGTTTTTTTATAAAAGAAAATCGTCTAAAAGGTAGCCAGGAATCATCGAACCAGTGCAAACGATCTGACGACATAATATATTCCTCAGTCAGTCAGTTAAGTGCCATGCGTGATACACGCTTGGGCGATCATGTCTTGAAAGAGACATGACTGACTAGGAAGAAGATTATCCCGCAGTAGGTTGCCATTGCTTTCTGCAGTAGACTGGTTGCCAGCCAAAGCTATAGAACCTAATCTGTCCTATTATTTAACCCATAACTGGAGGGAAGAGGCAGATTAATACCTTTCCCAAGATTATTAGTGCGTAAGTGAATGCAAGGAATTCAACTGAAAGTCGAACTCGGCACTCCGTGTCGATTTTTGATTTAAAAGCTTTCGTTCTCCTCGACTGGCTGCCACCCAATCTATCCTGATATTTACCCAAAACTAGAAGAGAAAGCTTTCCCAAGTGAATGGAATGAACTCAATTGGAACACGTGTACTCCAATTTCTCAATCGAAGCCGTAATCAGTTATTTCACTGTCCTTGGTCCATTACTATTATCAAAGTGATAACCATTTTAATAATAAAATGTGTGTTCTATATAAGGAAATCCATAATATCACCGGCCAGAAAGAACAGCAATTTAACAAAATCAGTTAACAGGTAACTTTATAGATTTATCGGAAGAATAACAAATCACGTGCGTTTTCCATGACAATCATTAATGTCTAATCGCCTTTATTTTCAACCCTGTTATAATCATCCGTCCAATCCGGGTATGTATGCAATCAAGATACACGAGAAAGTAAAAATGGACTAAAAAGTGTGCAGTGGAAAGTATGTTCAGAAGAAACCGATTGCATCTGTGTCATTTCCAGTGTCCCGTCGACGATTGCTTATTCTTAAACGAAATTCGTGAGGCCAATTTTCTCTTTTTGAATTGTGTTTATAAAAGTATAAATAAGGAAGCGGAAAAGGTAGAAAGCTGAACAAATGAGAGTCGTGCAGTGAAGTTTCCGCTTGGAATGTCTGCCGACATCAGTGAAGCAGCAAATTAAGAACAAAACATGGAACAAACCCGAAACAAAGAAGCGCTGAAAAGAAGTTCTCACATGATAAATAAATTAACATTCATTGAACAAAAAGAATTTGTTTTTACTTTGCATTCATTTCTAATTCTTTACATATAAATTCATCAATCAGTTTGATTCATAGGAAAAACTGTAACAAAAGACTTACATAGAATACAATAAAAATAACACACACAACAGACGACGTATATCTATATCTATCTATCTATCTATCTATCTATCTAGGCTTGGTCATATCTATCTATCTATCTATCTATCTATCTAGGCTTGGTCATATCTATCTATCTATCTATCTATCTATCTAGGCTTGGTCATATCTATCTATCTATCTAGGCTTGGTCATATCTATCTATCTATCTATCTAGGCTTGGTCATCTATCTATCTATCTATCTAGGCTTGGTCATATCTATCTATCTATCTATCTAGGCTTGGTCATATCTATCTATCTATCTATCTAGGCTTGGTCATATCTATCTATCTATCTATCTAGGCTTGGTCATATCTATCTATCTATCTATCTAGGCTTACTACATCTATCTATCTATCTATCTAGGCTTGGTCATATCTATCTATCTATCTATCTAGGCTTGGTCATATCTATCTATCTATCTATCTAGGCTTGGTCATATCTATCTATCTATCTATCTAGGCTTGGTCATATCTATCTATCTATCTATCTAGGCTTGGTCATATCTATCTATCTATCTATCTAGGCTTGGTCATATCTATCTATCTATCTATCTAGGCTTGGTCATATCTATCTATCTATCTATCTATCTAGGCTTGGTCATATCTATCTATCTATCTATCTATCTAGGCTTGGTCATATCTATCTATCTATCTATCTATCTAGGCTTGGTCATATCTATCTATCTATCTATCTATCTAGCTTGGTCATATCTATCTATCTATCTATCTATCTATCTATCTATCTATCTAGGCTTGGTCATATCTATCTATCTATCTATCTATCTATCTATCTATCTATCTAGGCTTGGTCATATCTATCTATCTATCTATCTATCTAGGCTTGGTCATATCTATCTATCTATCTATCTATCTATCTATCTATCTAGGCTTGGTCATATCTATCTATCTATCTATCTAGGCTTACTAAGTCTATCTATCTATCTATCTAGGCTTGGTCATATCTATCTATCTATCTATCTAGGCTTGGTCATATCTATCTATCTATCTATCTAGGCTTGGTCATATCTATCTATCTATCTATCTAGGCTTGGTCATATCTATCTATCTATCTATCTAGGCTTGGTCATATCTATCTATCTATCTATCTAGGCTTGGTCATATCTATCTATCTATCTATCTAGGCTTGGTCATATCTATCTATCTATCTATCTAGGCTTGGTCATATCTATCTATCTATCTATCTAGGCTTGGTCATATCTATCTATCTATCTATCTAGGCTTGGTCATATCTATCTATCTATCTATCTAGGCTTGGTCATATCTATCTATCTATCTATCTAGGCTTGGTCATATCTATCTATCTATCTAGGCTTGGTCATATCTATCTATCTATCTATAGGCTTGGTCATATCTATCTATCTATCTAGGCTTGGTCATATCTATCTATCTATCTAGGCTTGGTCATATCTATCTATCTATCTAGGCTTGGTCATATCTATCTATCTATCTAGGCTTGGTCATATCTATCTATCTATCTAGGCTTGGTCATATCTATCTATCTATCTAGGTTTGGTCATATCTATCTATCTATCTAGGCTTGGTCATATCTATCTATCTATCTAGGCTTGGTCATATCTATCTATCTATCTATCTATCTATCTAGGCTTGGTCATATCTATCTATCTATCTATCTATCTATCTAGGCTTGGTCATATCTATCTATCTATCTATCTATCTATCTAGGGCTTTTTTTTGGTCATATCTATCTATCTATCTATCTATCTATCTAGGCTTGGTCATATCTATCTATCTATCTATCTATCTAGGCTTGGTCATATCTATCTATCTATCTATCTATCTATCTAGGCTTGGTCATATCTATCTATCTATCTATCTATCTATCTAGGCTTGGTCATATCTATCTATCTATCTAGGCTTGGTCATATCTATCTATCTATCTAGGCTTGGTCATATCTATCTATCTATCTAGGCTTTCATTGTATATCTATCTATCTATCTAGGCTTGGTCATATCTATCTATCTATCTAGGCTTGGTCATATCTATCTATCTATCTAGGCTTGGTCATATCTATCTATCTATCATGCTTGGTCATATCTATCTATCTATCTATGCTTGGTCATATCTATCTATCTATCTATCTATGCTTGGTCATATCTATCTATCTATCTATCTATCTATGCTTGGTCATATCTATCTATCTATCTATCTATCTATGCTTGGTCATATCTATCTATCTATCTATCTATGCTTGGTCATATCTATCTATCTATCTATCTATGCTTGGTCATATCTATCTATCTATCTATCTATGTTTGGTCATATCTATCTATCTATCTATCTATGCTTGGTCATATCTATCTATCTATCTATCTATGCTTGGTCATATCTATCTATCTATCTATCTATGCTTGGTCATATCTATCTATCTATCTATCTATGCTTGGTCATATCTATCTATCTATCTATCTATGCTTGGTCATATCTATCTATCTATCTATCTATGCTTGGTCATATCTATCTATCTATCTATCTATGCTTGGTCATATCTATCTATCTATCTATCTATGCTTGGTCATATCTATCTATCTATCTATCTATGCTTGGTCATATCTATCTATCTATCTATCTATCTATCTATGCTTGGTCATATCTATCTATCTATCTATCTCGGCTTGGTCATATCTATCTATGGCTGACGGTCACATTAGGTTGAAACACCAGTTTCCGTACGGACATCGGAGTTAAGCAACTAGATTTGTTACCGCTTGGGAAAACCAGGGGTTGCAAGCCTGGATGAGTGTATGGCTTAATGGATACTGGTTGGGAATTTTTTATCTGGGAGACGAGTTCCAATTCACATTGGTTTCGTTATAGTCACGCGCAAATATCACTGAAAAACGTATTAATCTACCTTTTCTTTCCTAGTTATGGGTTAATTAGTATGACTTGCATCACTAAATTATTTTCCTCGACCCCCACCAAATTCCTAAAAATATTTCCTGATTTATTTATCTGTATAAAACTAATCAATATCCATATCTATCTATTCATATTTATCACAGGGTTGTTATATTGGTCGTTTTTATAATCATTTCACCCCAAGCAACGTAGTACTGCCACTGGTGTGCAAGTGGTTATATAAGTGGTGAGAGATGAGAAAGAGAAACAAGTTACAGGGGGTGTCAGAGAATGGGTAAGAAAACAATGAGAATACTGGTGTGAAGAGAGCTGCATGAGAGTAGAGTGGAAAGCAAGGAAAACATGATACAAGGTTTGTCGAGAAAAGATGCGAGTCAAGGAGATAAGAGATGGCAACTGACATTGCATTTAAAATTTGGGAGATTGTAGCTGTCAGAGAATCAAGTATATCTAAGGAAATTTCACAGACAGAAAGTGCGAGAAAAGAAGCTGTTTGAGTAAAAGTTGCGGTTACATTTGATTGGTTTCATTGTAAAAGGGTAGGGCCTAGTTACTAGTCTAGTAGCTCCAGTAAATTCATGCAAGGATTATCATCAGGGAGCTAAACTCATCGGAGCAGAAGCAGTGAATTTATTTGTAGAAGAGAGAGGGAAGCCACATTACTTCGATGAGAAAGTAACTGGAGCTGAGTTGCCAGGTTAGGATCAATTACATTGGAGATTCTCCGTTGGATTTTGTGAAGAACCATGAGATGAATAGCAGGGGCACCGACCAGATGTGACAGCAGTATTCAATGCACGTGAGGATGGTAGATTTATATATGTGCAAGATGGATTCAGACGAGAAAAACTTCCTGGCCCTATACAGGGAACCAACCTTCCTAGCAGCAGATTTAGCTATGGATTCAATGTAGTCATTCCACTTGAGATCGGTTGAGAGAGTTAAGCCGAGAAGGCGCTGTATTTTGCTTTCAGGGAGACTAGCTGATACGGGGGATTGTCTATGGTGGTTAATGGATAGCAGCTTTGTTTTGGAAGCATTAAAATTTACGAGCTATTTCTTACACCAGTCCACCACGGATTGAAGATCCTTTCAAGATCAGCGGCGAGGTTTGCATTGTCAGCCACGCAGACTTCTTATCGAGGCGGAATTAAATGGTGGTATCGTCAGCGTAGATGCTTACTTGGGATCTGATTAGATCAGGGAGATCGTTAATGAAGATCAGACAAAGCGTAGGACCTACAACATAGCCTTGAGGGACACCTGCGTTCGTATGATAGTATCTGGAAGCATGCCCATACAATACTACCTTCATTTTGCGATTTGAAAGGAAGGACAGGATTAAATCAAACAAGCGTTCAGTTATATATATGTGTGTGTGTGTGTGTGTGTATATATATGTGTGTATGTGAACGTTACTGCACATACCCATGCATATATAGATGTAACATACATAAATACGTACATATATACGTTGGTTGAAACGTGATGAAGTCGATTTATCACCCGAAGTGATCTTCCGTCAACAGACCGGACTCGAATGGGGCAGAATGAACAAGTTAACAATTACAATTGCTTTTGTATTAAAACCCTATTGTATGTGCCCGTGTATGCATGTATAAATAGAGATTGGTGGTCCCTCCTTATCCCCCAAGCCTCACTTCCTTTCCTTCCTTCCCGCATGGATTATCTTAATCCCTCCCGTTCTGCTTTCTTTTTTATTTATTTATCGCTCTCTGTCTCTCTTCCTTCGAATGATTGCCTTTCAGTGATAAAAGTGTCAACTATTAAGCCTTACGGTAGGCGAGATCTCCACTATTAAACACCACCAAGCCGTCAGCAGCCGGAGATGTTAGCCATATTGTAAAGAATAGAAGTTTCTGTTAGGATTTTGTTGATTACGAAAGAAACAAAAGAAAAACAAAAGAAAAGAAAAAAAAAACATCGTCTTGTGTGATAAAATCCATTAGCAATAAGCATCTGTTTCCTTCTATTCTCGCCTCCTTTGCTTTCGTCGCACAGATCACGAAAAATCTGTCTGCAGGTGACAATAGAATTAAAAATGATCTAAACTTATTTATAAATGGAACTTTGTCTCTGTCTGTGTGTGTCCGTTACCTATAGACTCCGAAACGGCTGGACCGATTTTCTTGAAAACTTACAGTTGTACTATAAGCGTCTGCGAGTGTTTTAAGCTAGGATTTGTGTCGAGGTACCCCCGATAAATATCGAAAATCAATATTGTAAAAAATCGGGTAATAGAAGGAGTGGCCCGAATATTAATCAAATTTGATTAACTCAAAGACATAAGAAATGATATTCAGAAGTTTCAAGGTTGCAGTTCTTACAATAGTGAAGAAAATCGATAATATATATATATATATATATATATATATATATATATAAAAGGCAAGATGTTTGTGTGTGTCTCAGTTTATCTGCCTGTATATCTGTATTTTTTTCAGCCGTTTTATTTTAGTTTTTGCTTCGGGTTTGGCTCTAAATAGGTATAATTGAGTTCTTAGTCTCAGCCATGATACCATTTTCTTAGAGGACTTATTTAGCCTTCAAAATTCAGTTTACGACGAAAAAGACTTATTTGACATCGATAGCAGGAAATCAAAAGTTGACTGACATCCATTCATTTTTCTTTCAGTCCTCGGTTTCACTTTAACTGGAAACAACTATTACTTTTTGGTCTGTCATGCCAACGTCCATAGAGTCATAGCTCCAGGACCATGGATTAGTTTTAAAGCTTTTATTACACCCGAGTAACGCCGAGCTATACTGCTAGTCAAAGATAAATGAAACCTTCGGTCTTTACTTTTTTCCATTTGGAAAAGCAATGCAAGAACATTTTGAATTGAAAAAGAAATATTCTTGTAAATTTACCATTTCGCAATGTTAGTCTTTGGCCGATGAGTCAAATATCTATGGCTATGGTTTTTTTTCTTTTCACATTTTGTCTAGATTTCTGAAATTTGCTGCTGTTTCTATTATATGTTGATCTCTGGGACGAAGTTTTACCTCCTGTGGCCCTTATCATAAAAGTTTGTCCACCATACTCTCCGGTTTTTAAAATTTGATCTGCAATTGTATTTTGTTCTAAGTCCCATTTTGCTCGTTTATTCACCTGTTGAAAAAGAAATTACCGGAAGTGACCCTTGAATGATAGCTGTTTCACTTCAGGCCTCTTTTAGACAAGCTTACGTACAAAACAAAATTTACCACTGATTTAATAGTCGGTACCTCCACTAATTTGCGGGAAAAATAGCATAGCCTAATGCAAAAGGCCACAAACTTAACGAAAATAAAGTTTTATCGTCAAAATGTTGATGTTATTATTAAGAGGAAAGATAAAAAATCTTTTAAATTATTTTTGAATATTTTTAATCCTTTCTAACACGTTCGAAATTTTGGTTAGAATTCTTGTTTTGTTTGCGTCATCGCCTTCTACGAAGTTTAACAGATTCTTTTGCGCTTTTTTTTTCCTGTTGAAAACATTAATTTGAAAATTTTTTGTACAAATCAAATAATTGTCCGATTTTAATGGAATTTTCAGAAATTATTTTTGAAATGTTTCTTGAGAAAATCTTGGTAAATGTTTTAAAAATGTTTTATCCCCCACTTAATTTTATCAAATTTCGCACAGAACCTTATTTCATGAATTTTTTTTTGTTAAAAGTAGGAGTCATTGAAGATTGTAAATCACCTACTTTTTTTTTCAAATTTGCATCATTTAACTGAAAATCTGCTCTGAATTGAAAAATAATGAATCCAATGAAATTATGACATTACTTAATTAAAAAAGCTCTTAATTGCTTTTGTAAATAAGTAATATTAAGGATATTATTGTCTGAAGAAATAAAATTTTTCTGATGAATAATGAATTTTTACAAGATTTTTTCATTTGATTTTTTTACATTTAATTATAATAATTTATAATAATTAATAAATCTTGGAAAATTCTGTATTGCGGTATTTATTGGATGTGATATAGTAATTAAGTGGAAACGAAATTTACGAGTCCAAAATTGCAAAGATTAATAAACGTAGTTACGCCTCTCTTTTTTGTCGTTTTGGGGCATGCGTACAACCTGTCATCGCCTAATCAGTCAAGAATCCGTCAAACCTTCGATCAGATGAACACGACCAATCATTAATAATTTGTTGTGTATGACTTTTGATGCTATAAGTAAGTAATATTGTTTTAAAATCAGCTTAATTTAACTTTCAATTTTCTAATTTTACTAAAATAATGTGTCAGAAATCTTTTGAATTTTTTTTAAAATCGAGGATTTTTTGTTTGTTTACAAATTTCATAAAATTACGAAAATGGCCGTTTTTAAGAAAATTTAAGAAATCAAAATTAAATGTGACTTTCAAATCTATATAATTTTTATCTGAAATACACCATAAATTTTTACTTAATGGAAATAATAAATTTACTGATTAAGCTTTTAATTAAATATAAAATCAAATCTTCAAGAATGTTTTTTCATTTTAAAAATTTCATTTTAAAATTAGTTATCGAAAATTTATGCTGAAAAGTGGAGGTACCTATTTAATAGTGTTTCTCTACAATTTAGAATTTTCTCTCAAATTTTCTCTTTATGTCTGAAGCGAGTTTTTGTTGGTCTATACTTCTGAGAGCAGGTATTGTAATTATTGACATCATCTTTATTGTCATACTTGCAACTTTTCGAATGTTGTACACTCTGACCTTCAGGTAATTGGAATTTCGAACTGGACCATTTCTTTCGATTACTGGGGTATACTGTTCTCTTTTAATGAGTCATACCACTTCCGGATGTTTTATTTATCTCCCTTTAACTTTAAGCTATTTGATCACCACTGCTTTAGCCAGGTATTGAACAACTCTTTTAGGCAAGTCACTGGATCTAACCAAGTCTTTTATCCACTGAGCCAGTTGTCTTTAGAGAGTTGAGTTAAAGGAAGATAACTAAGACATCCGGAAATGGCATGGCTCATGGAACGAGAACAATCTACTCTAGTGATCGAAATAAAGGGTTCAGTTCAAAATTCGAAGCACCTGAAGACGGTCGGAGCATACAACAGCCGAAACGTCACAATAGGTTTTTGTTATTACCGGCTAATAATTTTGGAGAATCTTTTCCTGTCTTAACTTTATTAAAACTGTAGTCACCTTTTATCTTCTCTGTGCTTGAATGGCTGGGACGAGGTACTGATATTTTTATGCATTGATTCTATCTATTGTTATTATACATTAATTTTTTTTAACCAATTTGTTCTTTCCTGTTCTCTTTGGTATAACTTTTTGGCTATTAACCTTTTCTATTCTACTTGGCATTAGTTATTATGTTCCAGCTGATTTGACATTTTCTATAAATATTTCAATTCATTGCAATCATTATGTTGACTTTTGAAGGCAATGCGTTTCATGGATAACATTTAACTCCTTCAGAAAGGTCCACGCTCTCATCTATAAACAATCGTTTTCTCGGATAAATGATTAGAAATCGCTTCAAGCGTATAAAACCTAGAAGTCTTAAACGAAACAATTGTCCATCTGTTTAGACTGACGCTACATAACCACAAAGATATCTAAACTTATTTATAAATGGAACTTTGTGTGTGTGTGTGTGTGTGTGTGTGTGTGTAGCCGTTACCTATAGACTCCGAAACAGCTGAATCGATTTTCTTGAAAATTTACACAGTGGTACTATAAGCGTCTGCGAGTGTACTTAGCTAGGTTTTGTGTCGAGGTAGCCCCGATAAATATCGAAAATCGATAATCGACAAAATCGGGTTAGAGAAGGAGTGGTCCGATTTTAATCAAATTTGATACACTCATAGACAAAGACATAAGAAACGATATTCAGAAGTGTCAAGGTTACAGTTCTTACAATAGTGCAGAAAATCGATAATATATATATATATATATATATATATAAACGGCAAGATGCTTGTGTATGTCTGTTTATCTGCCTGTATGTCTGTATTTTTTCAGCCCTTTTATTTTAGTTTTTGTTTCGGGTTTGGCTCTAAATAGGTATAATTGTAGTTCTTAGTCTCAGCCATGATACCATTTACTCAGAGGACTTATTTAGCCTTCAAAATTCAGTTTACGACGAAAAAAACTTATTTGATATCAATAGCAGGAAATCAAAATTTGACTTACATCCATTCATTTTTCTTTCAGTCTACGGTTTCACTTTAACTGAAAATAACTATTGCTTTTTGGTCTTTCGTGCCAACGTCCAAAGAGTCATAGCTCCAGCACCATAGATTAATTTTAAAGCTTTCATTACACCCGAGCAACGCCGGGCTATACTGCTAGTACTACCATATAACACAAACACATGCCTGTAAGATATCAAACAGCGACAACAAAAATGGGTAGCACATATAAGTACAAGAGAAAATAATGATATAATCAAGATAATAACATTCCGCTCTGCCTTAAACAAAAACTTAGGAAGAAAAATGTCATCAATATGAAACTTGAGAAGTCTATTTTCCTGAAAAACTGATTTAAGAAAAACTAATAAATTTCAACCGACAATTAACACTAAATCTTCCGTTAATGAATAACAAATATTTCCTGTATGGAAACGGTCGTTTAAAAATAACTCAATATATTAGTATCTTTTTCTTTCTTTTTTCTGATACTATAGCTATTTTTTTCTTCCTTATAATATTTGATTTGGGAAGTCAGGTTTTCTCTACTGTACATTTCACCTGCCAACTTAATATGTCAGTCCATAGTTTGGTCATCTTAACTCCAAGATTGAAAGTATTATGTCTAAGTATGACGACTGTTTTATGTTAATCGTGAAATTGGCACTTTTGTTTTTCTTACGCTCGAGGCAAGGAGGCTTGATGGATTAGTGGATAGCAAAGTGTTGGATAGCGGATTAGTGGATAGCAAAGTGTTGGATAGCGGATTAGTGGATAGCAAAGTGTTGGATAGCGGATTAGTGGATAGCAAAGTGTTGGATAGCGGATTAGTGGATAGCAAAGTGTTGGATAGCGGATTAGTGGATAGCAAAGTGTTGGATAGCGGATTAGTGGATAGCAAAGTGTTGGATAGCGGATTAGTGAATAGCAAAGTGTTGGATAGCGGATTAGTGAATAGCAAAGTGTTGGATAGCGGATTAGTGAATAGCAAAGTGTTGGATAGCGGATTAGTGAATAGCATAGTAGTGGATAGCGGCTAAGATTCAGTCGAGTTCATTACATTCATTTACGTGCTAATTCTCTTGAAAAAGGTATGAATCCATCTCTTCTTTCTCCTCCGTTAAGGGAAAATAACAGAACAGAACGGGTTCTATAGCCTTGGGTGACGACAGGTCTAGGAAAATGAAAACTGAATTCTAAACCAGACTGGCCAGGGTTGGGCTCAGTCAGGATATCTTACCCAAGACACTTCTACTGCGCTTGCACTTATGTGGTGCCCCCTACGACTGGGGAACCACGGAACCCGTGATCGTGATTCTGACATCCGAAATACTTAACTGGATTTTGTTAATGTTAATTGGTTGAAAATGTTGATCCTGGACATTTTGTATCCACCTTTTTTTGCGTTTTTTTTTCTACTTTCAAATTACTGATGTTTTTCCCATGTTTGATCTCTTGAATTTTTCAAATTGGTCCAAAACAGTAAATTTATGACTTAAATATTATTTATATAGAGTTAACACAACAGAGAATTAAGAAGATTATATTTGTTAAGCAAGACGATTCTTCATGCCGTTTAAATCATTATTCGAAATCCTGCATAGCTTAAAACTTCGACCACATTGACAGGAGAAAATAGGTTTATGCTTATTTAACCGATTTTATAAAAATGTCTTTATCATGTCGACACCGTTTAAAACTTCAATTGCGAATTTAAGCGCACCGAAAAGACGTTAGCCCGAGAAAGAAGTCATAAAACCTCATTTAGTTTTCCTAAAACGACAGAAAATGTTCCATTCCTGTACATCAGCGCCATTAGCATAGGATCCTGCAGAAATCTATTGTAGACGTCTTTCTTCTGACTTCGATCTCATACAATCAGAAGCCACTCTTGTAATTTTCTGTCGCCAAAGATGAGAAGGAACGTCCAATAAATTTCTTGTAATCCGATTAAAATTAAGAAGTGGGGAAGCTATGCTTCAGTTGTTAATGTAAAAAAAACATTGGGAATTTGATCCGGGAACCTTTTTTAGTCATCTAAACGGTCTTCTTTACCAATCTAACCCTGAGCCAAAACCCGAGTATAACAGGATTATTAAGGTGAAGAGGAAAAAGGTACAAAGTTCAATGATTAATCGTATTTTGGGAAGTTTGGACTCTTTAGAAACGCAAAAGACAAACGAGTGTAAAGAAAGAGAAAAATATGAGAATAAGTAATCGGTCACGTGCAGGAGTAGGAAGAGGCATTAAGAATAAGGGTGAAGGATTAGGGATTTTATTGAATAGTTAATCGTCCCCCAAAATTAAATAAAAGCTTTTATGAGATACGTCTATGTCGGTTGACTTCCATTTTGTCTGTTAAATGGGGCCAAACAGCATTGGTTGCAGATGAAAAGAGATATTTAATCGAGGAAAAGGAAATAAATAAATAAATAAAAAGTTCCGTGCTTCGACAAAGAAAATAAAAAAAAATATTATTCGAAGTAGCTTTTTCAGAATAAATAACACAGAAATGGACGTTTTCCATTGAAGAAACGATTTGAAGTAGAAGAGAGAAGAGAAAACCGACAGATAATTTTACTGTAAAGAAGTATTAATCCTTACGAATCTAAGGATTGAAATAAAGGAGTATTTACTACCGGACTCACTAGTTGGGGTTCGAGTCTAGGTAAAGGCAGAATTTAGAAATCTGGCTTTCAAAATTTAGAATATTGTTGTAATAATAACTTAACTCTCCAGTAATCAGTACATTTATATACTTATAAAATTTCTTACATCGCATGCCGCTTTACATTTACAGACAATTACTTTTAACATTTGAATATTTATTTACCATAAATGTGTGTGTGTGTGTGTGTGTGTGTGTGTGTGATTGAAAAGTAACTCGTTATTTTATGTACGAATGTGTGTCATTCGACACATAAAAATTTATCGCAAATTACCAGGCCGGTGGAAATAAATATATCTACTTAAATACGAGTATCGATCAAAAATAATGTTCAAACAAGTCATTTCAAATTGTCGGTTGTTTATAACCAGTTTCGTTAATCTTCGTTATTATATATATATATATATTATATATACTAGCAGTATAGCCCAGCGTTGCTCGGGTGTAATGAAAACTTTAAAACTAATTCAGGGTCCTGGAGCTATGACTCTTTGGACGTTGGCACGAAAGACTAAAAAGCAATAGTTGTTTCCAGTTAAAGCGAAACCGTAGACTGAAAGAAAAATGAATGGATGTCAGTCAAATTTTGATTTCCTGCTATCGATGTCAAATAAGTCTTTTTCGTCGTAAACAGAATTTTGAAGGCTAAATAAGTCCTCTGAGTAAATGGTATCATGGCTGAGACTAAGAACTACAATTATACCTACTTAGAGCCAAACCCGAAGCAAAAACTAAAATAAAAGGGCTGAAAAAAATACAGACATACAGGCAGATAAACAGACACACACAAATATCTTGCTTTTTATATATATATATATATATATATATATATATATATATTATCGATTTTCTTCACTATTGTAAGAAGTGCAACTTTGAAACTTCTGAATATCGTTTCTGATGTCTTTGTCTATGAGTATCAAATTTGATTAGAATCGGACCACTCCTTCTATAACCCGATTTTTTCGATTATCGATATTTGTAAGTTTTTCAAGAAAATCGGTTCAGCCGTTTCGGAGTCTATAGGTAACGGACACACACAGAGACAAATTCCATTTATAAATAAGTTTATATATATATATATATATATATATTTTGATGACTCTTCCGTTGCTTTCAGCGCATAAGTGCCCATCTGCTTTTTGAATACAGGTTTGTATTCAGTTGTTACTTAGAGTGTTCTTAGCTAGGTTTTGTGTTGAGGTATCCCTGATAAGTATCGAAAATCGATAATCGAAAAAATCGGGTTATAGAAGGAGTGATCCGATTTTAATCAAATTTGATACACTCATAGACAAAGACATAAGAAACGATATTCAGAAGTTTCAAGGTTGCAGTTCTTACAATAGTGCAGAAAATTTGGTATCGATACCAGGAAATCAATTTGACTGACATCCATTCATTTTTCTTTCAGTCTGCGGTTTCGCTTTAACTGGAAACAACTATTGCTTTTTAGTCTTTCGTGCCAACGTCCAAAGAGTCATAGCTCTAGGACCATGGATTAGTTTTAAAGCTTTTATTACGCCGGGCCATACTGCTAGTAAACACTATTCAAGTTCAATATCACTAAAATCTCATGGATTATTTGTGAAACACTTCAACTAAAAAAAAAACAAGTCTTAAGGAAAATAGGAACAAAAAGTGGCTCTTATTATTAACTAGCTGTTTAGCCCGGTTTCACTCGGGTAGTTTAAGGAATAAGAATAAAAACATGATGTATTTACCTAGCAAATACTTACTCAACGTCCACCCTCGTCACTTTTATAGATATAGATAACAATGTAGAATGTCTCTATTGGGTTAGGGTGGGAGGAGAAGGGGCAACATATATCGATAATATAAAGTGGGGTGATCGATTCTATATTATAGTCAATACATAAAGTGATCCCTGACTTTGGTAGATGATAAAATATATTTTTCTACCCCTAATTTTGGCTTTCTGAAAAATTTCAAGGTGTCGTTAGCTTTCTAAAATTTTGATCTACATCTGAGCGCAACTTCCGTCGAGCTAGACCGCAAAATGAAGATGCTAAGTCGAATTTATCAAACAAACAAATACTTACACAACGTCCACCCTCGTCACTTTTATAGATATAGATATCAAGAAGAAATATTTGAATGAGAAAAGAGGTTTTGGAGAATTTGAAATTCACAGGATATACTGAAAACAAAATGGTCAAAGGCAAACGGCGATTAGTCGAACTAACGACCTTGGTAAGTGGATGGCAAAATAAACAGAAGGGATAAGGAAAATACAAAACTTACAAAGGGCTACAAAGGATAGAAACTTACAGAGAGCCATGATCACCCACCTCCTAAAACAACGTGGAAGTTGGACAAATCACTCGCCTATAACTATGTTACCGTGAAAGCTGTTGTTGCAGTAAAAAAGCTGTTACACACATTGTTATTAGCTTATAATATCGAACTCAGTAATAGAAATGAAAAGCACTCTGATCTTAGGATAAAACAGAATATCGTTTCCTAATTTCATTTACACCAGTTTAATGATCTATTTCACCAGTGTGTGACTCATTTGTAAAACATGGCAATTTATTAGGTTAATATATTGAGAGATTTAGTTGCTTAGTGTTTCTTTTATGAAACATTCATCGAGCATGATAAGACACCCATTATTGCCATATATATCCATTACACGTAAAATTAAATGTTTGGAAAATTAAAACAAAAAATCAATAACGACAACAATGTGATTAAATTAATAAACCGAGTTTTGGTGTGACTTTTAATAACGTTTTCTACACCAATAAAATTCAGAGAAGATTTTGACTGATTTGATAGAGAAAATTTAAATCTACAAAGAGCAGTAAGTGTCGAGGAAATAAACCAACAATTAATTGTTAATATGTTATACAAAACAAATAATTTATTTATCGAAAACTGTCCGTATCTAACCTTTGTATGATTGATGCGGTGAACACAACGTTCCTACCGATCCGTTCTCTGGTCCTACTGTCAGGGTTATAGACTATCTATTGGAGGGTGTTGTCTTCTCTTTTTCTCCCGTCTGTCTCCACCACTCTCTCTTTCACATATATGTATGTGTGTGTGTATTTTGTTTGTGAGAGAGAGAGAGAGAAATAGATGGCTAAAGATAGGGAAGAGGCATTTTTCAGTTTCATTCACTTTCAATGACCACATACACAAATGTATATGACCTGCTGCCTTATGAACACTTCAGGCATGAAAACCATCTCTGCAGTATTGATTATTCTCTTTAAAAAGCTTCTATCTATCTATCTATCAATTAAATTGTATATAATATCAAAACATCGGAGAATCATATTTTCGTGACCAAGTCTCAAGCTATGAAACGATCGTCAAGTGATTACGCAGAATAAAGAAAATAATTCTATTATAACTAATCCACTGGGTAAAAACGTAAGAACTACTCATAAACAGAATTGATTAGACGGGGAAAAAGTAAATAAATGCATTTTATGTAACGTGTAGTCAATTCTACTAACAGTTTTTTTCCCAGCATTTTTACCTGTGGATTAAGTAGACACGACAGTTGTTTCGTTTTTTGTACGTTGAATTGTCTAAAGATCGCTTCATAACGCGAAACTTGAAGTTCTGTGTCACTGACTATTAGATTACTTAGCAGCTGTATTCTCGATCGATTTTCTTACTGGAGATTTTTAATATTTTGTACCTTAAATTGAGATACGAAACCTTAAGTCTTTATATTTGAGTTTCTCTTTCTTTTTCTCTGGCGAATTAGATCTAGTTTCTTGTTTTAAATGCTTCATGAATTATCTATCGATCTATCTATCTAATTCCGTTCATTATCTGCCTATACGCAATCGTTAACCTATAAGCATGAAACAGACTGATTAGTGTTAAACATTGTTCCCTTGTATATTTACAATTCCTTCCATACGCTCAATACCCGATGCTAACGACTTTAATCCATAAATATACCATAACTTAGAAATATATTTTATCACACACACACACAGTTTTGTATTGAGTATCTTTAGAATTTGTCATTTATCTGGGTCTCTTTTTTGGACTATATTTCTCCTTTCCATTATGACTGATGTTATTTCGGAAAGTATTAAGAAACAGAAAAAAAAACTCATTAGAAAGAAAGAAAAGAGTCCAGAACTGTTAAGTAATATTAGTCCTGCTATATGATGGTGGATGCTGGACAGATGAAGATGAAACTTGAGGCAACAGAAATGTGGTTTTACAGAAGGATAATGAGGATATCATGAACCGAAGATGTGAGCAACGAGAAAGTTTTTAATGCAATTGGAAACAAAAAAGAGCTCTAATACTTAACACCAGAAAAAGAGTTGAAATTTAAAAAACACAATAGGGAAAAGGATGTGCATTGTGGTGCAGTGGCTATCGACTCGGAACGAGAAATCGGAGAGCCGAGTTCGAATTCCAGTTGAATTCGTTGCATTCACTTGCGTATAATAATATATTTGCATTATGTCACACACACACACACACACAGTTCATTAACAATATTAATTTCCACTCTCACAAAAACAACTTCGAAACCATTTTGATTCTATTGTAAAAGAAATCAATACATTAGACAAAATATTCTGACAAATCTGATAATTACTACAGAACTACTCCACGTAACTACAACTCTCTATTAAGAAAGAACATAACTAAAAATTATAAAAATGTCAACCTACACTTAAATAATTTAGGACAATGGTTCTCAACCCCGGGGTAAATTTCCCCAGTGAGGTAATGAGTCCAAATTTGGTGGGTATTGGATGTTTGGTTTGGGAAGAGGCAATCAGCTTATGATTTCACACTGTGCCAAATTATTAACGAGACAACATTTCAAGGAAGAATCCCTCCTACCCCAATCTCTCTTAAAGTATCTTTCTCTCAAACCGTGTGGGAAAACAATCAAAATTTCTCCACTTTTTAGACACCAGTTCATAGAACTGTGATCATAGTCAAATTTTGGTAATTTTTGTCACTAATATATTTCCTATATTACGGGTATGTGTTCATTGGGGTACTAGATAATAGTGAAATTGTATTTTGGGGTAATCGCAGCAAAAAGATTGGGAACCTATGATTTAATAGATAATATTAACCTCACTAGTAAAAATATAACAGACAAATTAAAAAATCATCGATAGAGTCAGCAAACTCAACCGAATCGAATCCTTCTTTACAATTAAAGGCCATAAACCAAACTCTGAAACTATCTGTCCCACGAGAATTATTAATCTAACTAGACAAGAAATTAGAAGAATTTGCAAACACATACTTAATAGCATCAACTTACAAATAAAACAGCACAAAGTATCAACCCAATAGAGCAATACTGCTGTAGTCATTAATTGGTTTAACCACATTAATCACATAGGTAAATGTTCGTTCATACAATTTGACATATTGGATTATTACCCTTCAATTTCAAAAGATTTAGTCACCTTAATTCTGGATTTTGCTATGGAATATTCTGGCCTCACAAATAAGGAAGTAAATATGATATTAAGTTCTAAACAGTCAGTTCTCATCCACAACAATGACAAGTGGATAAATACAGATTCCAACAATCTATTTGACATTACTATGGGATCATTGGCTTCTGCAGAATCATCGGAGCTTGTAGGTCTATTTATTTTGTACAATATAACTGCGGATAGTGATGTTGATACAGCTGACATTGGATTATATAGAGACGATTGTCTCATGATTGTTCATAATTTTACACTCTAAAATAGATAAAATATGTAAATTAATACATAGAAAAATAAAACTCTTTAGACTTAAAGTAATAGTACAAACTAACCTAAACAAAGTTGACTTCCTAGATGTCACTCTGGTTAATGACGCATACTCACCCTACCTACAATTTAATGTTAACCATAATCAAATCACCTATTATTAAACACATAGCATACACTGTTGAACGCAGAATGAACGATTCCTCAACTGAGGACATTTTTATAAACACAGTCAGTATTACAATACTGCCCTATAAATGCGATGACATTAAATATTATAAGCAAAAAAAAAAAAAAAATATATATATATATAATACCAAACATAATCGAATCAGAAAAATAATTTGGTACACATCACCATTTAACCAAATGGTTAGTACTAAGTTAGGCAATAAATTTCTTAACCTAGCTCAGAAACACTTCCCGACTAATAACCCTCTTAGTAAAATTTATAATAAGGATACACTGAAACTTAGTTATAATTGCACTGATAATCTTGAAATGATAAAAAATATAACAATAAAATCCTAGAACAATATAACAAAATTAGCAACAATAACCAACCTATTATAAATAACGACCACTTTTTCAAGTAAATATTTAAATGTGGAATATGCTTCCACTAGTAAATATGACTATATATATATATATATATAAAAACACTACCGGCCATAATTATTAGGCCGCTCCAGTTTTTTTTAAAGAAATGATGTATGTCATACTATTTTTAGTATTTATTGCCAAGTGGATAATTTTAAGTGAAAATAGAATGATTCTTTTGTTATTATTATTTTGCAAAATTTTACAAGGCAAGGAAGCAAAGATGAACTCGTCCGAATCACTCTAAATTTCCTTCATTATTTCATTGATGAAACTTCAATATAGGTAATTATTAAATATTTATAAATTTATTTGATGCACATGTTATGCAGTATCAACGAAAAGAAATTCTATAGTAGTGTTATATATATATATATATATATATATATATATATAAGTAATAGTTACTAATGGAAATGTATTCCACAGCTAAATATTTACTTGAAAAAGTGCTCGGTATAAAAGTAGAGCATAAATATATGGTAAATATTAATATTAATATCATAATAATCACATACTGCAAATTGATAGCTATAAATTTTCGGTGTTAAAACGCCTTCATCAGGCAGACATTTTATTTTCTAATGATGGTGTTTCAACACCAACACTTTATAGCTATCAAGTTACAGTATATAATAATAATAATAATGTTCTGTACTTGCCCCAAATGAATATAAAAATTGCCACAATAGAGCGGGGCATTATTTACATTGTACAATGTGCAAACACTATGGAAAATCTGTAAGCAAACACTGGTATGAACATCACCCAGCACGGGTTACAGAAATAGATGATGTCACCATTCTATGGGATTACACAATCTACACAGACAGAAAAATTGAAGCAAATAGGCCAGACATTATTGTTACAAACCAGAAAGAGAAAACTTGTCTGTTGATTAATATGGCTTGTCCAGCGGATTGTAACATAGCAACCAAGGAATTCGAAAAACTGTCAAAATATAAAGACCTGGAAATTGAAATAGAAAAAATGTGGAAATTGAGTTGTGCCAGTGATAGTAGGTGCACTTGGAATGATAAAAAATGGAACAAAACAACACATTGAAAGAATCTCTGGAAACCCCAGCTTAAGAGATATACAAAAAATTGTCTTATTAAGTACAGCCCACACACTAAGGAGAACTTTGTCTATGTAACGCTAGGGATGATGGGGAAGATAGAAAAAACATGAAATGGAGCCATAACAACAAGCCACGACCTGCCTTAGGTCTTCACGCAGACTTGGTTGGCAGTGCGACCATAGCAGAAAGCGAAATATAATGAAAAATGACAATTGTCATATATATCAAGTTTATATAGATATAAATATCTGTGTTTTTTTATAAATGTTTTCATGGCAATTGCTCTGATGAGATCCTCCTACTTAGTACCTCGACTGCTTGGGGTGAAATTCTAAATGATCTGATAGCTTTTAAAGAACGCTCTCGTGACACCTTTTAAAGAACGCTCACGTGCTATATTTTAAAGAACGCTTTTTTTCAAAGACACAAAATAAATTGCGTTACAGTCAAAACATGAAGATAAAATAACATAAGAAATATAAAAACTTTGAGAATGGCAAGTGAAGCGGCTGAAAGCACTTGTAAAGTTAATAATTATGAGACATTCTTACATTCTTTATCTCCAGCAAAAAGAAGACATGTAAGAATACTGGAAAAATTAAATAAAATATTTAATAAAATCTTGTTTTTAATGAAACATGTTTGAAGGAAGTTGTTGCCCAAATGTTATATATTGGGCAACAATTTTTGTCAAACATGTTTCATTAAAAACAAGATTTTAAATTTTTTATTTAATTTTTCCAGTATTCTTACATATATATATATATATATATATATATATATAGACCAAATTTTGAGGCCACTCTACATTTTGTTACAAAAAACTCCTTAAAATGAAATATTTTTGTATTTTTAAGTAAAAGATCAAATTAAGTAACGACAGTGTATTTGTTTAAATTTTTTAAGTCTCTCTCTCTCGATGCTCCATTTACTAGCAAAAAAAATCCATATTTGGATTTGACTTTGCGGTGTTTTTATTGACGAAAACAAAATATGACTGTTGTATGATTGTTTTTTATTGCAAATACACTTCACTTACTGAAATTTTATCTCATACTTTAAAATAATATGAAATATATATAAAATGAAATATAAAACAGTCGTGACATCTCACTGTAATAGATATATTTACCAGAATAGCATAAAAAATCTTGAACTACTAAAGAGTGAATTTATTCCATAAAATCGCCATTGTCTTCAACCAAAGTTTTTTGACGTGTAGTGCCTATATAAACAATAATTGACATATAAACTGACTTGTTGCTATAAAAATTAATTATTGCCATAAATAGAACTGTAAACATCTTAAAACTGAATTGGGGAAGGGAAATATATCTTGGAAAACTCACGGACAGCTCTCCACTGAAGAAAATAAAATCGTATTATATATATATATATATATATATATATATATGTATATATGTGTGTGTGTGTGTGTGTGTGCTGAAAGGCCTGATTAAAATGAATCACCAAAAGCCATGTAATGTATACCCTATTCGACATATTTGTTCGTTATATGCGTGTGTTCGTGTGTGTATTTACTAAATGTTGACCTAATACAATGCCCAAGAGCCACTTAAGGCAGGGTTACTGGATTAGGTTCTAGTATGTGTGTCAGAGAAGCAAGTAAGTGTAGATTATGAGGATATGTAGCGTTTGACCCTCGACTTGAAGAGGTTAAGATTATAGGGTTCGGGGAAACATCCTCTCGGGAGTTTGTGAGACGAAGTAACAGTTCTCGGGAAGCAGTTATCTGTATAGAGCATCTTCCTTACGAATGTAGTACGAAAGAAATAAGGATGATTCGATCCTGTGTATGGGTCGGAGCTTTAAATGTCTGATCTGGTGAAGGAAAAATGTAACACGTCTGACTATTTGCCATGGAAATGGCGATAGACCAGTGAAAGTCTCGCGATTTTCGTCTGTGGGTAAAGAATTTAAGTTTGGAAATAGTTCATCGCCCACAAAGTGTGTTTCGAGATGATTCTATTTTGTTGATATTCTTCATTTGAAATTTACTATATTTCGCTTATTATGGCACAAAGCCTGATAGAGTGGAATGTTGGATAAAGATTATGTTGCGCCAAAATGTCAAATACATAAGGTTTGGAGTTGAACAGTTAACATTTGAAATTCTGTGTTTTGATATCTGCTAAGCTTAGTTTAATACAACAGACGGCCAAATATAAAGAATGTTGGTATGAAGATTATATTGCGTCGATCTTTCAAATGAGAAGGGTCATTTTTACCTTGAAATCGGCTTTTAAAATCCTTGATTTGAATACCTACCACTGAAACAGTTGAAAAATTCACAACTGTTAAACTTATCAAACAGGCTACTATGTTCGTCGTGCTCATATATACTAGGCGCATTATGAAATCTTAATTTGTATTTCGCATGCTGACATGCATAAATACGCAACTACAAACATATTTGCTTTGACCTTTTACATTTTTGCCCATCAAGTTGTAATGACTGTTTCTATGGCACAAAGTAAAACAGGCATTTTAGATAATTACTTATTAAAACGAAAAAGGTTACAAGGCTGAACTTTTTCATATAAATTTCAACATATTTAAAACTTGATTTTGAAATTATATATATATATATATATATATATATATATATATGTATACTATATATGTATAGCGCGGTGTTGCTATACCATATATGTATAGCCCGGTGTTGCTTGGGTGTAATGAAAGCTTTAAAACTAATTCATGGTCCTGGAGCTCAGACTCTTTGGACGTTGGCACGAAAGACTTAAAAAGCAATAGTTGTTTCCAGTTAAAGCGAAACCGTAGACTGAAAAAAAAAATGAATGGATATAAGTCAAATTTTGATTCCCTGGTATCGATACCAAATTTTCTGCACTATTGTAAGAACTGCAACCTTGAGACTTCTGAATATCGTTTCTTATGTCATTGTCTATGAGTGTATCAAATTTTATTAAAATCAGATCACTCCTATTACCCGATTTTGAAATAAAAATAAATGGATGCAAGTCAAAGTTTTGATTTCCTAGTATCGATATCAAATAAGTTTTGTTCGTCGTAAACTGAATTTTGAAGGCTAAATAAGTCCTCTGAGTAAATGGTATCATGGCTGAGACTAAGAACTACAATTATACCTACTTAGAGCCAAACCCGAAGCAAAAACTAAAATAAAAGGGCTGAAAAAATATACAGACATACAGGCAGATAAACAGACACACACAAACATCTTGCCTTTTATATATATATATATATATATATATATATAATCGATTTTCTTCACTATTGTAAGAACTGCAACCTTGAAACTTCTGAATATCGTTTCTGATGTCTTTGTCTATGAGTGTATCAAATTTGATTAAAATCGTACCACTCCTATAACCCGATTTTTTCGATTATCGATATTTATAGGGGGTACCTCGACACAAAATCTAGCTAAGAACACTCGCAGACGCTTATAGTACAACTGTGTAAATTTTCAAGAAAATCGGTTCAGCCGTTTCGGAGTCTATAGGTAACGGACATACACACACAGGCAAATTTTCATTTATAAATAAGTTTATATATATATATATATATATATATATATGTGTGGACAAAATAATGAAAGCGCTAAGTACCATAATATCATAATTTGAAAATTTTATTAAACTGTCAAATGCTTGTGTACTTTTATGTTAATTTAATGTTTTTAATATTTTTTTTATTTTGTTAAAACTGTTATTGTTATTTTTTACAAATATTAAATAAGTTTATTAAAATCAACCGTCAGGACTATTTAACAATTTTAAGTGACCAACTTCATCGTATGTTTCAGGAACTATTTCCGGAAAGGAAATGTCATCTTTCTTTATAAAAATCCCCCCATTCATATTGCTGAAGGTGTAGCTGAATGGCACGAGGAATATTCTACTGAAGTAGAACACCTTATCAAACCACTACAGAAAATTATTGGTTCATTTTAGAAAAAAAGAGAGGAGTCGATATCCGCCACCATCATCATTGAAAGAATGAAGATGCGATGGATAAATTGTTGTTCAAAGGATGTAAAAACGAAAATAGCACTGACATCTCATTTTAATAGATATATTTACGAACATTACAGAAAAATATGTTGAAATACTAAAGAGTAAATTTATTCAATAAAATTGTCATTAGCTTCAAACGCGGCCTTCAGACGATTTTGAAATCTCTTGCAACTCTTCTGGATGGGCTCCTTGTATTAGTTGGCGAATGCTGCCATAATACGCGCCTTCAATTCATTTTTAGTGCTGCAAGGAGTTTTGTTGGGCGAGAGACCAACTGTGCACCACACCTAATAATCAACGGAGATCCAGTCTGGGGAAGTTGGTGGCCAAAGGTAAGGGGTGATGTGGTCGCAGCAAATTGTCTGACAGACATAACTAGATTCTCCTACTTCTGTGGCATGGTGCAGAGTCCTGTTGCCAGATATAGATTCTTCCGGCACACACGCTCTAAACCCAGAATTGCACTACCTCCTCAAGGCACATGACAGGCTTCCCTGTTGAATCTGAGGCGCTCACCAAAAAATTCGGTAGTTCTTTTCATATCAGAGTTAGTTTTATGAGTTGCCGTACGTTCGTAAACACTATTAGATTCTACTAAATAAATAAATAAATAAATAAATGTGTGTGTGTGTGTGTGTTAGCATGCATATGTATGTGTGCATGTTTGAATAAGGATGACGTTCTTTGGTATATTTTAATTTGTATCTTGCTATAACGACATTTATGAATTATGATTTTTTTTTTAATCATATCACACCGTGCAAGGCGGTAACGCCACTGATGTGCAGGGGGCTACATAAGAGTAAATAGATTAGATAGAAGAGAGTGAAGAGAAGGACGAACCAGTTAGAAAGGAGCAAGAGAAGGAAGGGAATACAGGTTTGATGACAGTTGCAAAGGTGGAGAGAAAGGAAAGGATATGTAGGGTGGTGAAGAAAGAACTAGGGTCAAGTGGTTAAGAGATGAGTATTGACCTTGCATTTAAATTCCTGGAGGTTCTAGCCATCAGGAAAGCAAGAATAAGGAAGCGAGTTCCACAGTGCGAGAAAAGAAGAAAACACCCTCACGCCCGTGTTTATAAGCATTTACACGCATGAATTTACCAGCCCTTATATTTATACACGTAGGTACATCAATATGTCGGCAGTGCATTGATGAAAAACGCATTTTTAACACAAGATATGCTTATCTTTCATTAATCTCTTTCATTGTCATGACCCTTAATTCAAGAGTGAATATATCGAACAATATATAATGAAAGTTTCAGAATAAACTACGTGTCCCATTGTTCCTTACCTTGATACATATAAGGAGACGCTGTATGTGGCAACTGCAGAGACACGGGGAGAAGGTTAAAACGTGTGACATGAACAATAACACATTCTTCTATGTAGCAGCAAATATCAGCACACATATTGATGCATAGACACAGCTACACATACGCACACAGAGAATCATAATTAAGTTTCTGTCATCAACGATGTGCTCTCACATGAGTTGCGCATAAACGAGAAAAAAAAACACGCGCATGCGCAGACAATTTTGCACGTTGACCCTGCTGTTATATCGAACAGAGCTCTCATATGGCGCCACCTATTTAAAAGTCTACATTACATAGGCGGCGCCACTTGTTCTACTCAAGCAGAAACAGCCGGAACCAACTAATAATAATAAAAATAATAATTCTAAGATGCTTGCAATGACAAATATTCAGTTTTGTCAATCAATTTATTCTCGTTTTTGTGTTTTTGTTTAGTGTCTTTCATATTAACTTTAATTCGGTTGTCGTTTGTTGGAGCTTTTATAACAAACGAAATATGAGACAGTTTAAATTTATAACAACAATTGATACAATTTTCTCAATACGTTTGCCTCTTTCTTTTTCTCTTTTTTCCTCACTCTCTGACTCCCCCTTTCTTTCTCCCGCATATATTATTAATAATGATGAATTACGCCCCATTGATTTCATTTACCTGGATTTTAATATTTTTATAGATTTTTTATGTTAAAATTTTTATTAAAATTTTAATTTTTTACTGTCATGTAGTCTTAGTGAATTTAAATTTTTACTCTTGTCAATAAAAAGCAGTAACCTAACTTTGTGAAATTTAATTCCCATGAACATCGAGTGAACTTAAAAAACTGTCAGTTCAAAAATGCACCTGATAGCATAACGCATTAAATTCTTTATCTTGTCATCAAAATAGGACAATATATATATATATAAATAATAGCTTTGTTCATATTACATTGAGCACTTATCACCTGAATAATATTATACATGTGTGTACCTTCATATGTATATTCACTATTTCACGTAACTATATATATATATATTATATATATATATATATTAAAATAAATTTTCGAAATTCAAAAATGTTGAATGAACATTTCAACATGAAATCCCTAAGAGAATTCACGTCTCCTCAGCAACACAGTCTATATATCAAAATGAAGAAAAATAAGATTAAAAAGGAGAAAAAAAAATAAATAACGGTTAAGATTTGAGAAATACTTTGCCCTGACGAGCCGTTGTGCGAAACCGCGGTCGGTCTTGGCGATCTTGCTATTTTGTTAGTATATATATATATATATATATATATATATATTGACTGTTTAATACTTAGTTTTTGGTCACAACAGAGTTAGATCAGTGTACATTTGTATTAAAAAGTGTTCAATAAAATTATATTGTAGAACTTTTGAATATTTTCCATTTTTCAACGAGTTATTACGCGATTAGGTTTCTACCATGAGTTGTCTCTTCAGGCGATTTTTAATAATTGATTTTACCGTTTACCATTTTTCTAAATAGCTCTTAGGTTGGTTCATACAACCATGGATGAAAACGCCATAATTCGTTTTAATTTTAAAATTGCACGTTCATAAATTCCCTGCCACGTGAACGTTCAAATAAAACACCGTTACAAGAGCATTCTTAAAAAAGAAAAACGGTAAAATCAATTATAAAAATTCACCTGAAGACACCACTTATGGTGGAAACCAAGGTAGCGAAATAACTCGTTTAAAAATGAATAATATTAAAAAATTCTACACTATAATTGTATTGAACTTTTTTCTAATAAAGTGTGTACTAGTCTAACCCTATTAGAACCAAAAACTATTAAACAATCAAATATATATATCTGGAACGCAAATCTAAATCTTGGCTAAATTTTAACTTTCCAAAAGATTTATCGGCTTTGTGTGGTAATAACAGTTAAAATAAAATGCTGATAATGACAGTGTAGCAACAATAGGTATCTCAATATACTACTTAAGTTTTGATTAATTTTTAACATCTTTTTTAAAATTTTCGTTGTGGGCCTGAATACGTAATTACTTATTTTCATATTTTGCCTGCCTCAATGAGCAACCGTGCAGGTCAAGAAAATTAATTGAAACTTGTTCTCGCCATGTTCTCGCCATGAACTTTCTTCACAGTCTATTGCAAAAGACATTTTAGCTGTTTATGTAGTTATTTGGTCATGTTTATACGATAATCTTTACAAGTTAACGTTTGAATACATCGGTATAAATTAGTGTACATCTAACACACGACTAGTCATGCATCAAAACGCAAAACATTGTCGATTATTATAGCGTTTCTTTTATAATAATCCCCGTTGGTATTTTGTATCGCAAAGATATTTATCCCACGATTGTTAAGTGAGCAGCGTAGGTCGGAAATATAAGTTTCCAGTAGACACACATCTAGCTTACCTTCACGAAGTGGGGACCTTATTGATTAAGCTACGAAGGTTAACGAGTTCACGATCACAAATCCTGGAGCCCATTAGGGGTGTAGGGGCACCATATGGTGTTTTGGGCAAAATTGCCTGACGTAGTCCAACCCTCTCCAGGTTGATTTTTTTAAACGTGTTATCTCAAGCAAGGCAGGAGTACCAATCGTGTGCAGGGAGTAACACTAAAAAAATACTAGGTGCAGGTGCTATTGAAGAAAGGATGAATATGAATGACATTTAAGAAGATAGAAGACGGTAATTGATGTTGCATTTAAATGTTTGGAGATTGTAGCTATCAGGGAAACAAGTAAACGGAAGGGAGTTCCACGGGCGAAAAGTACTAGAAAAGAAAGTGTTCGAGTAGAAGTTACGGCTACATTTAAATATTTCAACGATAAAAGAGTGGGACCTAGATGCCAATCTAGTAGCATGCTTGAATTCGCGTGAACAAGACACCAGAGAAAAAAGCTCGTCAGAATTTGAATTCAGACTTGCCCTTTTCTTCGATATGTTACCACTCAAGGTTATAGAACCCAGTCTATCCGGCTATTTCCCCATAGCTAAGAGAGATGAGGTGGATTCAAGGGTATTAGCACATAAATGAATTTAATGGACTCGACTGGAATTCGAACTTGGCCCTCCATTACAACATCGTCCTTTCTTACATTGAGTTAATCGCGTCATATAGATTTTTTCCTTAATTTTTCGAACGTTAGATGCATTTCCATTTTCTTTGCTTGCATACAATATAATCAATTAGTTAATTAATTATTATTATTAAGCCAAAGAGCAGAACGTCAACAGCTGGGACATGAATATAACCATCAACAGTCATTCTAATAATGGTAACCATCAACCAAATGTGCGTAATATAGACACAGGTTCTGTTAAAAGTAGCAAATAATTTTACAAAAGGAACCCAAACAGAAATACCTTCAGTTCGAGTATCCCAATCTGCTCTGATAGAGAGTATTCCCAAGTACGTAAATATGACTCCCCAAATCACCTTAGCTACCCCATCGTTTAACCTAAAATAATCCCTCTCGATATCCTGTCATAATTCTACCTGATCACTCCCGTCCATGAAAATCACAGTGCGTCAGCCTCTAAGGGGCACGCCTATGTGGTTATGGTCAGGCTGCTAATAAGCAAATCTCTGGTGACGAACGGGATATTTATCTTAATCTTAATGTCTTAATTCAACAAAACAAAACATGTTAACAGCTTCAATCAATTAAAACCAGAAACCATGCTACGTGTAACATCAGGTTATTTATTACTTTTATTATTATTATTATTATTTTAAAAATAATTATTTTTGGCCTGGATTTGTTTAATACCGGTTCATAACCAATGACCTAGGGCAAACGAAGATTGTGTTTCATTTTTTGATGTTTTCAGATATAGAAAAAAAACAAACCATTACTATTATTAGTATTACAAGTGAACCCCACCTTGACTCATAGGCACAAAACATACCTTCTACCCTAAAAATATTCTACCTGTTAATTCACCTCCTAAATTTTCAATTATGTTTAAGTTTTAGTTTTAATTAAATTATTACTCCAAGAAATACTGCATATTTTGGTAGTAAAGAAAATGCTACATATTTTATTACTGGTTGAATCGTGTGACAAACGCACACGGCTCATATTATAGTATAGCTCATCATTATTATTATTAATATGTCATTTCTCATCATATTTCGATTTCTGCTATGGTCGCATTACCAACCAAGTCTGCGGGAAGACCTAAGGCAGGTCGTGGCGTGTTGTTATGGCCCCATTAGATGTTTTTTCTATCTTCCCCATCATCCCTAGCGTTACATAGACAAAGTTTTCCTTAGTGTGTGGGCTGTACTTAATAAGACAATTTTTTGTATATCTCATAAGCTGGGGTTTCCAGGGATTCTTTCAATGTGTTGTTTTGTTCCATTTTTTATCATTATTATTATTATTGCTGTTGTGGTGGTATACATAATTGGGAAGCAACGTGGCTAAAATAACTGCGTACTTTTTTTTTTTTTAGTTCGAGAGAATGATATTTTAGCCTAAGATAAAAATAAGGATCTTGATTTAAAAGATAAGCGCTACACATTCTTCCATTTTTGACCTAGTTAAATTCATTTCAAGATCAAATAAGTAAATGTTACCATGTCTCACTAATATGACGAGCTTACACTTATCAGTAAGATTAATGATTTCAAATTATAAAACCTAAGACAGAGTGCGATGGTTAAATTGTCTTCTAAATGACGCCAAAATGAAATAACACTGACGTCTCATTTTAACAGATATTTACCAAAATTACACAAAATATCTTGAAATACTAAAGAGAAAAAATTTATTCAATAAAGTCGCCATTGACTTCAACTACAGTCTCCAGACGACTTCGCAATCTCCTGCAACTCTTCTCTACGGTCTCCTTGTTTAAGTTGGTGAGTGCTGTCATAATCATTTCTTTCCGTTTATTTTTTGATGTTAAAACGAGTTTTGTTAGTCTCTAGCTCAACTCTGCCCCGAAACATAATAATCAAGAGGGGTTGCAGTTTGGAAAGTTAGGTGGGTAGATGTAAAGGGTGATGTGTTCGCAGAAATTGTCATGACTGGGTTCTCCTGCTTGTGTGACATGGTGCAGAGTCCCGTTGCCAGACATAGGGTCTTCCAGCACTCACCTTCATGACTCAGGGCAACACTACCTTATCAAGACACTTGATGTAGGTCTGTGTTGAGTCTGAGGACCTCTCCAACAAATTCAGAAGTTTTTTCTTTTCAGAAAAATCAGAGTTAATTTTCGAGCTAAAATACCTTCGTAATCACCATTAGACTTATCCAGCTCTTTCCGAATCCTCTTCTCTGTCTGCAGATTGACACCTAAACACTCTGAAATATTCGTAATAGAAATTCCAAGGTCAAGCATTACAGCATTTCCTTACCAAATTTATGGCGGAGTAAATTGCGCCATAAGGCTTTTTTTTCTCTTACTGACCATAATAAATTGCGCAGTAAACAACATCAAAAACACACAACACAAAATTAAAGATAGAAAATGGCGACAATTTACTCAGCTTCCTGGAAATATTCTCCGCTATTTGGTAATTCTTACTATTTAACTCCATTGAAACTTAGTGGATTTTACAGACATCCTTGGGTTGAATGGATTAAAAAAATCTAAAAGTCTAAATTCAAAATGTTGGGGGGGGGGGGGAAAGAGGAGAAACTTGGACAAACTACTCAACTATCTTTCCTAAGAAGAACCATGCCGATGTACGGTTTACAAACATTAAAAGGTCAGTCAGTTAAGTGCCATACGTGATACACGCTTGGGCGATCATGTCTCGAAAGAGACACGATTGACTGGGCAGAAGATTATCCCGCAGTAGGTTGCCTTTGCTTTCTTTCTGCGGTAGACCGTTTGCCGGCTAAGCCTATAGAACCCAATCTGTCCTGTTATTTAACCCATAACTGGAAGGAAGAGACAGATTAATACCTTTCCCAATGATATTTGCGCGTAAGTAAATGCAATGAATTCAACTGGAATTCGAACTCGGCTCCCCGATTTCTCGTTCCGAGCCGATATCCACTGCACCACAACGCACAACAGGTGAAGAGGCTCATCCCTTGTTTCCTGTTTAGGATGCGGTTTCCGGTTTTCTCTTTTCCAATCTTTTCACTCTTTTCCTTTATTATTCTTTTTTTTCAATTGGAGTAGATAGACTAAACTATCGCCCGGTTCACACTCCACCCACATCTATTGAACAGGTGAAGAGGCTCATCCCTTGTTTCCTGTTTAGGATGTGGTTTCTGGCTTTCTCTTTTCCATTCTTTTTACCCTTACGTAGCCCCCTGCGCATCAGTGGCGTTACCGCCTTGCTCGGGGTGATATGATTAAAAAAAAAAAAAAAAAAGTAAAAGTTAGTTGTCGAGAATTCATAACGCCTACGTCATGAAATAACATTAATAACACTTAATGAGAAGACCTTTCCCCTTAACTCCTGAGGGATTTTATTTTAAAAACATTTTTAAAAGCTGACTATTATTAAAGGTTTGGCCATATTTTTGTCAGATTTGAGCGACAAATAATCAATCACGAGCTTCAAAAATCACCTGATATTTGTATCTTCTGACAATTGTTTTCTTGTTCTCAAATACTTTGTATGAAAAGACACACATATATGTGAAAAGACAGACACATATACGATGAGGCACACGCATTCCTCTCATTCCAATTCACCCATAAAAATGACTTAAAAAAGTTAAAAAAATTGGATTCTTTCATTGTAATGTCAAATGGTGAAAAAGTGTCAAGGTCCACGCGTTTGGTTATCTGGTTCGAACAACTCACAAACCTGTTTCATTGCTTTTGTTCTTGCCCTCATGTACAGCACACCAAGTACAACCAGGCAAGCTGTGCTGAGAAAAATGTACTTACATTCAGAACCATTTACGATATGAAACAAACCACGAGAGCTGAACTGGGCAGGACTGTTTCATTTTCCCTTTATTTATATTTTCCGTCTCGATCAAAGCCATTCAGAAATTGACCTGTGCGAGAATTATTTTTGCCTCTTCATCGCTTTCTGCTTCGTTTCATTTGAAACCACAAATCCCAATCCACGTACTGGAAGTGAATGTACAGGTGGTTTAATTAGCTGGGAATAAGAAGGCGTAGATCAGAGTTCGAATTTCAGACAAGTTTCGCTTGAGAAACGTATGAATCCCACTTTATTTTTTTCTATAACTAGCAGTATAACCAGGCGTTACTCGGGTGTAATGAAAGCTTTAAAACTAATCCATTGTCCTGGAGCTCAGACTCTTTGGACGTTGGCACGAAAGACTAAAAAGCAATAGTTGTTTTCAGTTAAAGCGAAACCGTAGACTGAAAGAAAAATGAATGATTGTAAGTCAAATTTTGATTTCCTGGTATCGATACTAAATTTTCTGCACTATTGTAAGAAAGTTTTTTCGTCGTAAACTGAATTTTGAAGGCGAAATATGTCCTCTGAGTAAATGGTATCATGGCTGAGACTAAGAACTACAATTATACCTATTTAGAGCCAAACCCGAAGCAAAAACTAAAATAAAAGGGCTGAAAAAATACAGACATACAGGCAGATAAACAGACAGACACACAAACATCTTGCCTTTTATATATATATATATATATATATATATTATCGATTTTCTGCACTATTGTAAGAACTGCAACCTTGAAACTTCTGAATTTCGTTTCTTATGTCTGTCTATGAGTGTATCAAATTTGACAAATCGGACCACTCCTTCTATAACCCTTATTTTTTCGAGTATCGATTCTCGATATTTATCGGGGGTACCTCGACACAAAACCTAGCTAAGAACACTCACAGACGCTTATAGTACAACTGTGTAAATTTTCAATAACATCGGTTCAGCCGTTTTGGAGTCTATAGGTAACACACACATACAGTTCTATTTATAAATAAGTTTAGATACTGAAAGCCTATTAGTTTAAAATTATCTTATTTATATTATTTACAATCGGAGTAATGTCCTAATTTTTGTTGTTATTGTCACAACGTTTCGGCTGTTGTGCCCTGCGGCCATCTCTTGGTGTTTGTCGATCTGGGTGTCTTTCAGGAAGTTTCGCTTTAGACCCTTTTGCTAATCTACAGGGATTATCCTCTTTTCCAGTTTATATCTAGGGATGTTTGGTTTTGTTTCTTTTTAGTATTGATCAGATATTGATTAGAAGTAAATACGTTCATCTATTATCCGGTTCAAGCTCCTCCTCGCTTGTTTGTAAAGTAGAGGTTTATCCGTTGTTTTCTGTTTAGGATTGGGTTTTTTTCCTTCCAGTATCCTCTTGCGTCTTAGTGGCATTGTTGCCATGCTTGGAGGAAATTAATAAAAAAATAAATTTGTTTTCATTATCTGAGTGTATTACTCGGGCAGGAATCGAAGTCAAGATCAATAGAAACGTGATCACATGTTATAAAAAGAACAAGACGAGATATCCCTAGACAGTGACTGCGGAACAAAAAATTTTCCCTGAAAAATTAAATGTTTCAGTTTGAAATTCCCATGATTGACAGATGCCTGAAGAAGGTTGGAAACACAACGGCTGAAACATTGTGATCACGACAAAAACAGATGAAGAATTAGTTCGATTAGAAATAACGTAAATAATGATAATTCCGCATCTCAGAAATTCAGGTAGAAGATCCATTGCGATTACAGTTCGAGTTCAATATTCGCTTGGACGCCTATCGTGAAAGCATTTTCAAACTGCTAACCATTTCGTTGGTATGATTTTAATTCCTGATGGTTACCGCACTACTATGACTATCTCAGATTAAACTAGTCATTATTAAGAGATATTGAAAAGCAAAAAAAAAAAAAAAAAAAGGGGGGGCATTTTGAGTGCTTTCTGGTCTCTATTCACATTGAAATCCATTGTTTAAAATATTTTTAACAGGCAATATGATAATCTTCTTTCAAATTTCTTTCGTATGTGGAAGAAGATGGTGTCAGCACGACTTCAAAGAAGCGATGGATATTTTATCAGTTTGAAAACTGCTTTCCATCGTTTCTATCTATAACACAAGATACACTTGGATGTTCAAAAGATGAAATCCCTGAGAACATTTCTAAATATGCATACAAAACAGAAAAATGAAAAAATTCTGGAAGCCAATATTTCATTGCATCCGAATTTCGTGTTGCGCTGGTTTGAAAAATAAAACCTGTAATAGTCTTTTCACGCCTCGGCGGACATGAAGGAGACGAACACCATCTTTGAATTTGTTGTTTTACATTTATTTTACTTTTTTCAGTGCAGTCTTATTGATTACACCCTAAACTTTCCAATTGACAAAAAGAATTTGGAAAAATTTTAATATTTAAACAATTTTAGGTGGGTGGGGGCTCAGTTTTTCATACAACATTCTAGTAAATCGATCCTGCATTTTGGAACCACTAACCAGTACGACATTACCGCCACCTGTAAATTGGTTGATTATCATTTTTTTTTTTTTTACTGTTTTCAGTGCAGTCTTATCGATTAAACCCTAAACTTTCAGATTGACAAAAAAAAAAAACAAAAAAAAAAACAAAACACAAACAATTGTAAAAATTTCAACATTTAAACAATTTTAGATGTGGGGGGGGGGGGGTCTCAGTTTTTCAGACAAGCTTATAGTAAATCGCTCCTGTGCAATTAACTTTTTTGCCTGCACATATTCACCAACTGAATCCTTTTCAAAATTTTTGAATAAAGCCATTCTTGGCGTTTCCGAGGAAGATGCCATCGTAAGAACTGAAGAAAACTTGTAAAAGACAAAAACAAGAGCAGTAACTCATCCCAAAAACAAAAAAACAAAAACAAAGCAACCCCAACGCGAATGGTTTCAAAATGGTGGATCGATTTACTATGACGTTGTATGAGAAACTGAGCCCCCACTAAAATTGTTTAAATATAGAAATTTTTCCAATTGTTTTTTTTTTTTTTTTGATAATCGGAAACTTTATGTAATAATCGATAAGACTGCGCTGAAAAAAGTAAAAAAAAACAAAAAAATGAAAAAACAAATTTAAAGGCTGTGGTAGTCTCCTTCAGGTCCACCTCTGTCTCTTCTGTAAAAGTATTCTTTCTTTGTCTTACTCTCACTTACTTACCTGGCATATTTTTGTGTTCGGGTAGGGACCCAAATCATCTCTTAGTTGCGTCTCTGTCTTCGAAGACAGAGTGTGGCTTAGTTGTAGCTCCGTCCGCGAGGGCAGGTTTGCAACTGAGAAAAATAACACTGAATAGATGCCCGGTCCCCGAGAACAGTGCCCCCCACATTGCAGCAGAGGGGTGGACCGGGGTCAGCTCAATCGGCGGTTGAGGGGACTGGAGAACTTTTGTTCTTCTCCCCGTCCGTACGTGGTCGGGTCCCCACTTTAAAAAAAGACCTTGTGTCACATTTCACTCCAGTGGGGGAGCAGGGTAAATGTAAATACCCTTACCCTTACCCTTACCCTTACCCTTACCCTTACCCTTACTTTCTATTTTCGCATCGCTATTTATTAGAACTGGGTCACAGCTTTCTTTTTCTGCACCTATGAACCACCATTATTTTCACTCTTCTGCTTTCGAAGCGATCTACTTTAACGGATGTTCTGGTTGCAGCAATTCCTTCCGCTCTCTGACAGGACTGATTAGAAATAAAGTAGTAAAGCAATGGTGACGAAGCACAATAAAATGGCTAATCCAGCGTCCACGGTTTACATTGAAATCTGTACGTGTCATCGCTTACAAAAGGACATCGTAGCGTCAATATTGCCTTCTTGATATCTTATACCTGTTTTGTAAGTGTATTGATTATTGGTTAGGTTTTATCACAATTGGGTTTGTTTAGGGAAGAGTGAATTTAATTCAATAGTTTCTAATTCATTGACATATTGGGCGCCTCGATGTGGTGGAATGTTTCGTAAGTTGGTTTTACGTGTTAATACTACGAAGTTCAGTCCTTATTGGCTGCTCTGTACTTGTGGCCTTGAGTTGAAACTAAGCTAGACTTATGAAGTACATTTTTGCCTTCTACCTATACGTTAATGTTTTTTTTTTTTTTTGTTTTTAATCGTATCACCCCAAGCAAGGCGGTAAAGCCACTGATGTGCAGGGGGCTACATAAGAGTAAAAAGATTAAGTAGAATAGAGTGAAGAGGAAGACGAACCAGTTGGAAAGGAGCAAGAGAAGGATGTGAATACAGGTGTGATGACAGTTGCAAAGGTGGAGAGAAAGGAAAGGATATACGGGGTGGTGAAAGAAGTAGTCAAGTGGTTAATAGATGCGTATTGACATTGCATTTAAATTCCTGGAGGTTGTAGCCGTCAGGAAAGCAAGAATATGGAAGCGAGTTCCACAGGCGGGAAGTGCGAGAGAAGCTGCAGGAGTAGAATTGTCGTCTGCATTTGGTTGATCTAAGTTTGGTTGCACGAGTAAACACCTGTTGCAGAGGCACCAGTGACTTCAGTTCGTTGGAGCAAAAACCATGAAAGTATTTATAGAACAAAGGGAGGCCACATCTCATTGGTGGGGAAGTGGCTGTAGTCGAGATGTAAAGGTAGGCAAAAGGATTGTCAAAAGAGAAATAAAACCCCCGAGAAAACCGCTAGATTGACAACGATAAGAAATGGGTGTAAAGGAGGAGAAAAAAGAAAGGAATTAGATATGAAAAGAAAATTAATCAAAGCGAAAATAATACATTATTAGATTTATTACATCTTAGTTTATGTGAACCGTTAAAATATTATCCGGTTATTTCATTAGTTTTGCGATTGATTCAACAACTTCATATTACTCTCCATTTTATTTAATCAGTCAGTTAAGTGCCATACGTGAAACACGCTTAGGCGATCATGTCTCTTTCGAGACATGACTGACTGGATAGAAGATTATGCCGCAGTAGGTTGTCATTGCTTTCTGAGGTAGACTGGTTGCCAGTCAAGGCTATAGAACCCAATCTGTCCTGTTATTTGACTCCTAGCTAAAGGGGGAAGAGATGTATTATATTATTAAGTAGTAATTAGTGGAGGACCAGTTTATTACTTCATAACAATATAAAACTTATCCCCCACTTTATGACCTGTAGAAGCCTTAATCATGTTTTCAGCTATTATATTCAGTCAGTCAGTTAAGTGCCATAAGTGATACACGCTTTGGGCAATCATGTCTCGAAAGAGAGACATGACTGACTGAGCAGAAGATTATCCCGCAGTAGGTTGCCATTGCTTTCTGCGGTACTGCAAAATAAAAAGAATAAATAAGATACCCCGCTATAGATTGTTAAGGATAAATCTTCATGAATGACAAAAAAGCTGAGTGAAACGGAAGAAAGCAAATGTTATGCTTGTGGTAGAATTCTCGTGATATTAGTCAATTGGAGTTCTTAAAGCGAAATGGAACTTGCATTTATAAATTCAGCAGCTGGAACGTGTTCATAAACGTTTGGTGAAAAAGCGATGAGCGCTTGTCAGCAAGAGACATTTTGATGGCCTTTCTGCCAACGGAAGGCCATAAACAGCAGGAATAACACGGGAAGTAATTATGGAATTCGGTTGGTCTGTTCTACCGGCATCTGTCGTATATGTTCCAGAATTTTCATTTCTCTTCCTGATTGTAATTATAAGTTTCGTCTCTTAGTATCTAATACAATTACTGTATAATATTAAGATATATTAAAATTATGTCTGTTTTTATATTATTATTTTTATTATTAGTAGTCGTGGTAGTAGTAGTAGTTGCATGGCCGAGTAGTTAGAACATTTACTTTTTAGCTAGGTGACCCGGATGTGCGTTGTGATGCAGTAGATATCGACTCGGAACGACAAATCGGGGAGCCGAGTTCGAATTCCAGTTGAATCCATTGTATTCACTTACGCGCAAATACCCTTGGGAAAGGTATTAATCCGTCTCTCCCCTTCAGTTATGGGTTAAATAGCAGGACAGATTGGGTTCTACAGCCTTGGCTGGCAACCAGTCTACCGCAGAAAGCAATGGCAACCTACTGCGGGATAATCTTCTGCCCAGTCAGTCATGTCTCTTTCGAGACATGCTCGCCCAAAGCGTGTATCACGTATGGCACTTAACTGACTGACCCGGGTTCGATTTGTCAGGGAGGTGAATTCTTTATAGTACCGGACTGAGAGGCGCAGAGCTTGACATCAATATCACGGGTTAACTCAAGAATTCTGAGTGAAATTGGGTAGACGGAACCTCGACAGTTGCTCTAGCACGATGACAAAGATCTTGACCAAGGGATCGAGTGTACTGGCCTTGTTAAAAAACAGGACATGCCAGATTACACTTCTATAAACTGTAACTAAGTTCCTCTCATCTTAGTTGCGGTATAAATCACCGGTGAATTCTCTGGATTGAGCGGGCGTCTGTAATAGGGATTGCTAACCAGTCTGACAGACAGGTGTGCTCGGAAATTGAGTATTAGCAAGCCATTATTATTATTAGTGCTATTCTGCTGAACTTTTTGATTAAGATAGTAAAATGGCGGATACAAATATTAAGATTTTGGTAATCTTTTAGGTACTATTTTTTTTATCTCGACCTCAAAGACAGCAAAGATTCTCGCAGAAGAAATAAATGAAGTATCGGACCATACAGATCTGTAGCATCTAAATGACCAGATCTTGACAGCTGATCTCTCCTCCAATCTAGCTTTACGGAAAAAAGAGGGTGAGACGTGCTTTGTTTGTTTGTTTGAGTTTTCTTTAACGGTATATCAACACCTCTGTGGGTTATTTAATGCCAAAAAGGTGGGGTTTTAAGGTATTTTTTTAAATGTTCAGTTATAATGAGAAGATTGATTTAGTCAGATTTTAATGAATTTTCTTTTGTTTTTAATCCTTTTTATTGTAGAAAACTGAAAATATGTTCCAGTTTTGTATTCAAAAATGTTTTGCTGAGAATATTATTTTTCTTTCAAAAATGTGTTATGGCAATAATTTTTTTTTCAAAAATGTATTGTTGGTAATATTTTTTCTTCAAAAATGTATATATTTCTATAAAAGTCTATTTTTATGTATATATTTCTATAAAAGTCTATTTTTATGTATATATTTCTATAAAAGTCTATTTTTATACTTTCCTACTGTTTTGACCCCAGTTTGGGGGTTAACTATTTGCCCATAGCTGGGACCCTAACAGGTGCTACCACTCTGGGTCAGGGTGGGCCTGGGAACAACAGCAATTAAGAGGTGGTTCCATGCTCATCACAATTTCCCAATCAGAGGCCTTGCTGCCAGATGCAGTTTACCGTCATACCCAGGACCACGTGCTTTGTAATTTTCAGTATTTCTAAAGTAGAACATTTATTTAGCTTAAAGTTCACTTCACGCCTCAAATGTAACACATCTATACGATCCATCACTAAAGATGCTGGGAAAGTGGTTGGTTCTTTTTATCACACCAGTAAGTACCTGACTTTTCCCGCTATGTTCCATATTTACAAGTGTCAAAGAAAAAAAATGGACCATTACTGCCATATGTGGCATTGAACAGTTGCGTCTCTAAAGAGGAAATTCGATTCGTGCATATTACCTGCAAAAAAACGCTACTTTGTTGAATGTACTCCCAAGAAGATGCTTACCGATCACTATAATCTTAATCTCTTCAAGTCTAGGATTATCTTTCCGAGGTATCTAAACTTATTTATAAATGGAACGTTGTCTGTGTGTGTGTGTTTGTGTCTCTGTGTGTGTGCCCGTTACCAATAGACTGCGAAACGGCTGAACCGATTTTCTTGAAAATTTACACAGTTGTACTATAAGCGTCTGCGAGTGTTCTTAGCTAGGTTTTGTGACGAGGTACCACCGATAAATATTAAAAATCGATAATCGAAAAAATCGGGTTATAGAAGGAGTGGTCAGATTTTAATCAAATTTGATACACTCATAGACAAAGACATAAGAAACGATATTCAGAAGTTTCAAGAACTGCAGTTCTTACAATAGTGCAGAAAATCGATAATATATATATATATATAAAAGGCAAGATGTTTGTGTGTGTGTCTGTTTATCTGTCTGTGTGTCCTTTATACAAATGCACAATTTTTATCCGATTCTCACCAAAGTTCACACAAATATTCTTTAGGATGAGTCTGAGCTCCAGGACTATGGATTAGTTTTAAAGCTTTCATAACACCCGAGCAACACCGGGCTATATACTAGTCTTTATATTGTTTCATTTTTATCTTCATTTATGTTCATACAATAGTGAATCTTGACTGAACAGTAGTAAAAAAATAAAGAAAAAAGTGTTTTAAGAATGGTGAATTATCCTGTGAAATAAAATTTAAACACAACGTAGACAAGAAACTGACCACAAGCCCTTGAAGACTTTTTAGATTAGCTAGGGTAATGGAAAAATGCCAGATGTAGAGGATTATATAAATATAAGCTTGTTCCACAAGCAGTTTATTAAAAGTTGCAGCAGGACAACTCACGAATTCACCCAACCGGAAAAGCAATGCCCATGCTGCATAGACACTAGTTTCTCGCAAACTGATTTCGCAGCTTCCTGGGACCAGGGGAAAAAAAAAAAAGGAAGAAAAACTCTCCGAACCGAATAATGTTTGATGCCGAAAGTGAATAAAACCCAGTGCTGTCCGCTAAATAGAGATTAATTTATAGGAGACGCGCAAACTGAGGAAAAATATCGACTGTTAAAAAAAAAAAAGTCTTAATTTGGGGGATCACTACAAAACTGAAAACAATTTTGATAGATCCGAGAAGAAATAACAGCTCGTCACGGAAAATTGGAAGAATTTTTTTTTTGTTTTTTTCTTTAAATATTAATTTTTCAGTCCTGGGCATGACGGTAAACTGCATCCGGCAGCAAGGCCTCTGATTGGGAGGTTGTGAGGAGCATAGAACCAGCTTTTAGTAGCTGTTGTTTCCCGGTCCACCCTGACCCGGAGTGGTAGCACCTGTTAGGGTCCTAGCTATGGGCAAATAGTTAACCCCCAAACTGAAATCAAAACACTATCAAAGTATAAAAATAGACTTTTATAGAAATATATACATTTTTGAAAGAAAAATATTAACAACAATACATTTTTGAAGAAAAAAAATTCCCAGCAAAACATTTTTGAATACAAAAGTAGAAGACATTTTCACTTTTCTAAAATAAAAAAAAGAATAAAAACGACAAATTTCCATTAAAATCTGACTAAATCAATCTTCTCACTATAACCGAACATAAAAAATACTTTAAAACCCCACCTTTTTGGCATTAAATAACCCACAGAGGTTGATATGCTGTTAAGCAAAACTAAAACTCAAACTCAAACTATTAATTTGTGTACGAGAGCTGAGCGTGTTTTCACCATGGGAAACACTGGCGGGAAGGCGCGGTGGATTTTTATAATTTATTATCAGCATCATTATTATTTTGAATTCATCGATTATTCAAGTAAAATTAAACTCCAAGGCAACAGGGCTGAAATCCTCTGGTTTATTTCCCACACTTTCATTTTTTTTTAAATATTCTATTCTTTAATGTCTCCTCGGCATATTTCATGCTCCAAATAATTTTCAACAGTTTTCACACACTTCAAATATATTATAGTTTATTTTCTGTTAACTCAGGTTTGAATACATTCATATGCTGGTAAAATCGCTTGACTGATTAGCAGATATGAAAGACTGAGAAAAAATTGGAAAGTGAGTGTGGCCTGTTAATAAGAGTTTGATCTTATGAGTATATCGCTAATCAAAGTCAATGTTAATTTAAAGCATTTGAGTCTTTTTCCCCAAAATATCCACTTTTGGTATTTCGACGTAAAGACAATATCATATATTTAAAAACCACTTGAAAATGAGTAACTGTACAATGTGTTTCAATAAAACATTCGTACCAATGTTGTTTACAATCCTTTCTTTCAATAAAACATTCGTACCAATGTTGTTTACAATCCTTTCTTATTAGTGTTACGATGTAAAATATGTCTGGTGCATTAAAGAAGGCTAAATGATACTTTATCGTCGACAATAATTTTAGGAAGCAACAAATTTTCCGTTCCATTTCACAGTCTTTTCTCATATTGCAGACAACTTCATTATTCCATCCTCATAGAATAGTTTATCTTTCTGTTATGGATTCCGAGTGAAAAACCACACAAAATAATAAATCACAAAAACAGATATGGAGATAGAAAATGTAAGTTATATTGAACAAGATATACAAACTGGAACACGGGTGAGTCAATTCAGGAATACTATTAGTAGAAATCAATATATACAGTCTTGAAGTGAAATAGTATGCCCGGGTAATGAGTCTATATCCAACAATCCCAACTAACTTTGCACCAACTTTCGGACCAACTAAGCAACTGCTTTACCACTCTACAACTACTTTGCAACTACTGTACTCGGTATAGGCAGGAGTATATGTACACATCAGGCGAGTCTGTTCTCGTATACAAAAAGGGGCGATCCCACAACACTTTCCCAGCAAAGAACTGTTTTAGGTGTCTTTTGCATTCTCTTAGGGAACTGAAATTTTATCTACCTTGAGAGAATTTTGTAAAGATAGGAATCAAAGATAACCCGAAAATGTAATGTCTGCTAAATACGGCATTAAAAAAACTCTTCAGTTATATGCTCTAACATTATCATAGCAGAATAACACATCATTTCTGTTAATCAATTCCGGATTTGTTGTTATTTTTAGTTAAATTGGGAAAGTACTTGTTCGAATCAATCAACTGGTTTTACAGAAAGTACTTGTTCGAATCACTCAATAACTAGCTTTACTTTCATAGTAAAGTACTAAACTCAGCCTATATACAAAATCGGATTCTTTGAATAAAGACCGGTATTTTGTTATTGTTTGGTTATTCCACATCTATAATCGTTTGTTTTCTATTTTATCATGGAGTGTTCACTTTGCAGAGACCATCAATTTTTTTCAAAACGAAATATTTAAATTTAGTCCTGTAGTTTTTCCCGCTTAAAACACCTAACAAGATCATGTTAGAGATTGTTAATTTTTAATTTGAATGTTTTGGTTACGTTTGCTATCTTCAGCATCCTTTAAACTTTTTTAATACTTAAGTAAGGTCTTCATTTAATCACTCGCAATATCAACTGCTCTATCAAGCCGTGAAGTTTCATTAAGCGATAAATCTTAACACAGAACTTATCAAAGCACTTTCGACATGTTTGATTAGTCTTCTGTCCAGTCAGTCATGTCTCTTTCGAGACATGATCGCCCAAGTGTGTGTCACGCATAGCGCTTAACCGACTGATTTGAATAAAGTTAGTTAAAAACCAAATGCTTATATAACTACCTAAGGACTAAAACAAAACGAACATTTTAGTCAATAAAATATATCTTTGAAAATTTTAGATAGTTTCCTATGGAGTGGCATTATTAAGAAACTTACTAAAAGATAGAAATTCCCTTTCGAGGAGAGAAAATACTTGCGTTGATGTCCCGAGATTTTACTGAGGAGATGAGTAGGTGTCTTGGACAAAACAAACCACGCTGCCAGGCTTGAAAAGGACCTCCAATCCGTGGTGGATTGGGGTAAGAAATGGCTCGTGAATTTTAATGCTTCCAAAACGAAGCTGCTATCTATTAACTATCCCAGACAGTCGCTCCTCCCGCCCCCACATCAGCATGGATCAGGGTAGTTTCTCTGAAAGTAAAACATTGCGTCTCCTCGGGTTAACTCTCACAACAGATCTCAAGTGGAATGTCTTCATAGAATCCATAGATATCTTCGCTACTAAGAAAGTAGGTTCTCTGTGCGGAGCCAGGAAGTGTTTCCCGGGTGAAACAATCCTGCACATAAACAAATCGAACACCTGCCCGTGCATTGAATACTGCTGTCATGTCTAGTCGGGTGCTCCTGTTATCTACTTAGGAGTCCTTGACAACATTCAACGGAGAATCTGCAATGTGATAGAACCTGACTTGGCAGCTCGGATACAGACACTTTCTCAGTGGCGCAATGTAGCTTCCCTGTGTCTCTTCTACAAATACTTTCATGGTTTCTGCTCCGATGAACTTAGCTCACTGGTGCCCACTATATACGAATTTACTCGAGCCACAAGATTAGCAACTAGGTCCTACTCATTTCCTGTGAAAAAATAAGATATAAACGCAAATTCTACTCCATCCGATTCTTTTCCCGCCTGTGAAATTCCATTCTTTTTGCTTGCTTCCTTGACAGCTACAATCTCCAAGAATTTAAATGTAAAGTCAATAATCACCTCCTATCTCACTAATTTGCATCCTCTCTCTCATGCTTCCATCTTCCATACATTTTTGCAGTATTCTCATCCCTCTCCTACCCGCTTCCTGACACCCACTGTATTCTGTCACTCCTCATAACTTTCCTCTTATGTACCCCCCTGCACAACAGTGGCAGTATAATACTTTGCTTGGCGCGATATGATTATAAAAAAAAAATTGATATTTTTAACCGGATTTTGTTTTATCAAAAAAAAAATTGACTGATAGAAGGAATCTCTCAGGCAAGGATGGAACTATCTAGTGTAGAAAAATTTTCGTTAAGTGACGCACCCACTGAGAGAAAGCTACTCACTACTGTAGATCGACTATCTGAGTAAAGTTTCGATAAAACAAAAGCAACTCAATATATGATTAAATAAATATGAGTAATAATATTAATATCTAATCTAATCGAAACTTATTTATAAATGGAACGTTGTCTGTGTGTGCGTGTGTGTGTGTCTGTGTGTGTGTGTCCGTTACCTATAGACTCCGAAATAGCTGAACCGATTTTCTTGAAAATTTACACAGTTGTACTATAAGCGCCTGCGAGTGTTCTTAGATAGGTTTTGTGTCGAGGTACCCCCGATAAATATCAAAAATCGATAATCGAAAAAATCGGGTTATAAAAGGAGTGGCCCAATTTTAATCAAATTTGATACACTCATAGACAAAGACATAAGAAACGATATTCAGAAGTTTCAAGGTTGCAGTTCTTACAATAGTGCAGAAAATCGATAATATATATATATATATATATATATATATATATATATATATATATATATATATAAAAGGCAAGATGTTTGTGTGTGTGTCAGTTTATCTACCTGTATGTCTGTATTTTTTTCAGCCCTTTTATTTTAGTTTTTGCTTCGGGTTTGGTTCTATGTAGGTATAATTGTAGTTCTTAGTCTCAGCTATGATACTATTTACTCAGAGGACTTATTTAGCCTTCAAAATTCAGTTTACGACGAAAAAAACTTATTTGATATCGATACCAAGAAATCACAATTTGACTAACATCCATTCATTTTTCTTTCAGTCCTCGGTTTCACTTTAACTGGAAACAACTATTGCTTTTTAGTCTTTCGTGCCAACGTCCAAAGAGTCTGAGCTCCAGGACCATGGATTAGTTTTAAAGCTTTCATTACACCCGAGCAACGCCGGGCTATACTGCTAGTTAGCATATAGGTATGTGCGCGGGATTTCTTCAGATGCTTCTAGATCCGAGTAACATTCAGGAAATTATTTTGTCTACTGTCTACTAAACAAGCCAAACCCCCTTAATCAGGGAGGCATTGTTGCATAGACAGTATAGACCAATCAGAATAAAGTAACTTCTATGCAACAATGCCTCCCTGATTAAGGGGGTTTGGCTTGTTTTTAACCTTGAAATAAACCTCATCACTTGATAAGACACAAGTAGTGTCGATACAAAATAGCTGCTTTTGTAGTGATGTTATAACATATCCATGTTATAATTGCTGAATAAATATTATTAGCTCTACTTTGTATTGAGCACTTTTAAGAATAGCGTTTTTTTTTTTTTGTTTTTTTTTTGTTTTTTTGGATACGGAATATTATTCCATCCATACCTACCCTATACTTGAATCTTTCAATCCTGGGTAAAAAGCAATCGGCTGTCTAACCGTACTGATGAGCTGTGATACAGCGAAACAGAGCTGTCTGCGGATGACTATATATATATATATATATATATATATATATATATATATATATATATATATATATTTATTATTATTGCCATAATAATAGCATTCTGAAACTCAAAAGCTATCAAGTTTCGGTGCTCAATGCACCTTCATCAGTGAAATGGCAGTGAAATGTGGTTCAGTTACGGGGTCATATATATATTGATAAGAAATTTAAAGTAAAAATAAAATTAAAAATAAAATAAAATGCCACCTTATTAGTTGAATGAATTGGAGCGGAAGGTTATTATATCTTAAAAGAATTGTGGGTGTAGACCAATGAATATTGAGATATAAGATTGTGGTGATATATGCATGGAGACAAAGAAGTGCCAGTTTTAAAATAAAGATGGAACAAAAATGTAGCCAATATATTATTCTAGATGCGACGTGATTGAAATTAAAACAATAAAAACTGTAATATTTGTCTGAGGGTTATGTTACTTCCTCCTGTCTCTTGTGAGTTAAATAGCATGACAGGGTTTTATAACCTTGGTTGGCAACCAGTCTACCGCAGAAAGTAATGGCAACCAACTGAAGGAAAATCTTCTGCTAAGTCAGTCATGTCACTTTGGAGATATGATCACTGAAGCGTGTATCACGTATGACACTTAACTGACTATATATATATATATATATATATATATATATATATATATATATATTGTATGTGGATGACTAATATATTATGCTCTCATTATGATTGAGCTCTCTATAGAAGAAAATTTTAAAAACAGTTTCCACTTCTGCGATATATGCATTGCTCTTTAGAAATGAATTGAGTTCTTTCGGTGACTGGCGTGTGTATACACTGCTTATGTACAACACATTAAAATTTCTCTTCTCTGATTCCATGCGCCTATGTTTTAAAGGGTAGCGATTCCAAATCGGTCGAGTTTCGATCCTGGACAGAACCAAGTGGGTGTGTCTAGCCACACTAATGAGCTGTGATAGAGCGAAACAGGCTTGTATGTGGATGACTAATATATATATATATATATATATATATATATATATATATATATATATGGATGACTAATATATATATATATATATATATATCGGAGAGAATGGCAAACCCGTAATAAAGGAGAGGATAATCTAAAAGATTTTATGTAATTAATATGAAATATTAATTGGATAAAAATAGAGAGCTCAATGATCATTATCCAGAGCAATATAAAATACTGAGAGGAAAATTCAACACATAATTAAACGGTTATAAATCCAGAATTTATTTCGGCAGTGTAAAAAAAAACAAATGCAACTGCGTCACTCAAACCGTTGAAATGTAAAATCTTATTTTAAGAGTAATAAAGAATTGTTACAAACTGAGCAGTGACTTTGACCTTCTTTTGGAACTCCATAGCAGTGGCTTTGTGCCAAATTACGTTAAGACTAATAAATACCTCTACAAATTTATATACATATATTTAATTAATAAAAAGACCAAATAAAATAACAGAGCAAAATATGTAGGATAGAAAACCTGTTGGATGGTTTCTAATTTTTATTCTGTTGTTTACGATTCGTTCAATAAGAGCATTATAAGGATAAGTGAAAAAAAATTAAAGATTGTTACTACAGCAACTTGTTAATTTGAATCCTTTCTGAAATTTTAATAGCTAATGATAAATAAATATTAGCGATTAAATGATAAATAAATATTAGCGATTAAATGATAAATAAATATTAGCGATTAAATGATAAATAAATATTAGCGATTAAATGATAAATAAATATTAGCGATTAAATGATAAATAAATATTAGCGATTAAATGATAAATAAATATTAGCGATTAAATGATAAATAAATATTAGTGATTAAATGATAAATAAATATTAGTGATTAAAATGATAAATAAATATTAGCGATTAAATGATAAATAAATATTAGCGATTAAATGATAAATAAATATTAGCGATTAAATGATAAATAAATATTAGTGATTAAATGATAAATAAATATTAGTGATTAAAATAAATATCTGTGAATCCATCAGATATTACATAGAAAAATGTTTAAAATAATTATAAAAAATAGGGTGATGTCGCGAAATCCATAACGACATTTAAATAACAATCATAACATATTTCTTGCTATATACTACGCACCTAAAATTTGTCAAAGAATATTTAAACAGACAGATAAATAGATATAGCTTAACATTGGGTTTTTTTGTGTGATCCCAATTTAGTCATTTGTAATAATATATATTTTACTCTAGGGTCATTCCTAGTGTGTTAAAAGATAGTTGTTAGTCTAGTACTAAAAGGTGTCGGATGTACTAAAAACACCGGATATTAGACGCAGGGGAGATTAAAAATATCTTTTGTAAAAAGGAAAGCGTCTTGTATAGGGAGTTAGAAGGGGGCGATATATTTAGATGATACTTTTGTTGATTTTTATCAAAATAAATATCTATTTGCGTGACCAGGAACAAGCATAATTCAAACAGTTATACACACGTTCAAACAGATTTACACCTACAACCACACACACACACACACACACACAATCATATATATATATATATATATATATATATATATATATTAGTCATCCACATACAAGCCTGTTTCACTGAATCACAGCTCATCAGTGTGGTTAGACACATCCACTTGCAAATATATATATAATAGAAAGTGCGAGAAGCCGTGAACGTTTTGTTTAAAGTACATTTATTATTATTATTATTATTATTATTATTATTATTATTATTATTATTGTTGTTGTTGTTGTTATTATTATTTAATATTACTTGCTTCTTGTATGATATATTTAGTGTCCATAATGATATCATTATAGGCACTAAACGCATCATACAAGATGCGAGTAATATCAAATAATAATTGTTTTTTCCAAATAGCAAAGGCCCTGGGGTAGAGTTTGAAGGGGTTTTAGGTTAACAACGGTCACAAAGTGGAAAAGGACAGAGCTGGTAGTCGCGGGGTTATAGGGTGTTGAAATGGTATATTTAGGAAGGGGAGGAATAGGAGTTCATATTTTATAAAGATAGACAACTAAATGAGTTAAATTACTTTTTTAAGGTTAGGATTTTGAGCTGTTTGAAGAGGTGTATTTAGGCGAGAAGGAATGGGTTTCAATATAAGATTTTAAAGATTTTTTATTTAAGTTTATTTGATTAAACCTTTTAGGTAGAAGCGAGTTAAATGCCAATTACAGGAAGTTATCAGTTTAAAAATTATTAGAGAAAAAATATTCGAGAAAAAAAAATATATGTATACACATACATGTGTTAACCATGGAAAAAGGGGTTTAGTAAAAGAATCCATATTTTCTAAAGATAGGCAATTAAAGGAGCTTGGGATAGGAAGGTGGGGGAGCGGGTAAAATACTTTTTAAGGTTAACGTTAGGGTAAAATTAAGATTAAAACTTAAATTGAATCCTTTTAATTTATATTCTAACATCTAGTCAACGGGGATTTAAATTCTAAATTTAAGTATTCAAAAAATTTGCCTTGTAGCGGCACTCACTGATGAATTCCCTCCTAAGATTCAGTAGCCGGTGTTGGTGGGGGTATTTTAATATTGAAAATTTTTCCAGTAAACATACACAGCGCCTATCACGAAAATTCCTCGGAATACGGGCTGAACTTATCAGTTTCCAGCTAATTTCAGGATCCAGCCCTTCCTCTTTCATTTTCCAGAATGCCCGCGAAAGGGCTGTCTGGTACCTCTGACCGGGGTTCGAAAAGGAGTACCTGTGATTATACAGTCTTTGTTTGAAAGGACCGGCGGACATACCGATATAGGTCCGTAAGTCGTTTTTTTTTTTTTTTTTTTGTTAGATGGAGAAATGCGGGCTTCATAAATCACCTGGGTGGATTTGCATTTTCCCTCCACCGGGCAGGCGGTATATATGAATTTATAAACCATTGTTTATATATATATATATAGCTCAGAGGTAGAATCGCCGACTGACGCTAATTGGGTCGGGTTTCAATCCTGGGTAAAAAGAAATAGGATGTCTAGCCGTACTGATGAGCTGTCTGTGATACAGCGATACAGATCTGTCTGCGGATATATATATATATATATATATATATATATATATATATATATGTGCGAAAATATAATTGTAAGCATCCTCATAGACACATATATTCGAGTATTCGCCTGTGCATCATATGAACACCTTCACGCACACACACACATGCATACATGACGCATGAAAACATAAATTCATATTTTCTCATTATTAATATTTTTTGCTCAGTCGAGAGGAGTGGTCGCCTCTCCTCCCGACCGCCTCAAAAAAGCTGAATCAATATTTTCGGCCACAACCTGTTGCCTTCATTGATTTCTACTTGTGTATGCTATTTAAATATGCATCTCAATTCAAAGTGACAAACTCTTTATTAATTAGCATCGTCTAACCGACAATCATCAAAGTGAAATTATTTGCACCCAGTGGCTTTATTCATTTCAAAATGAACCATCTGTAGGGCAAATGTGGTAACAGACAAAAACATTTTCTATCTGCTTGTTGTTTTTGTTTTTGTTTAGTTTTATTTTTTTGCTTTTTATATATATAGAAAGACTGACGGATTGCTCTGTAACCGGGTTATTTCTTTCATAGGAATGTGAAAAGTTTTAGAATTTACCATTATTATAGAAAAAAAGAATTTACCGTTATTAAAGAAAAAAAAATGATTATTATAAGAGAATATATCTGGTCATTCTACGGGTGTTATTGCTACTAGGTGTCTCATTGTCGGGTCATCAGCGACTAACCAGGTTCCCTACCAGACATTTTTGTAGGAAAGCTGGTTAGACGTCCAGCAGTATTAGAAATAAAACCTGTCAAAGGGTAGAGGAACCTCCTTGAGGTTTCGACAGTCATCTCGTACATAGACTGGGATAGCTGTGGATGCAACCAGTGCGGTGAAGATGACACGGCATTGGTGAATGGAGGGCTTCCTAAGCTGAGGTCAACGGCCATATGTCCATGACCAAGTTGGAGGGCATCCGCTATGGCTTAACCTGGAGAGTGCTTGTTCAATGAATGATGACCTCATTGTCAACTCAGATATGCAAAGGGAACGGGGAGCTTCACAATCAAGTAAGGTTCTAGAAGTGTATTCACTCGTTCTGAATTTCTCGAAAGTCATATCTGCAAAGCAATATCTAAAGAATTAATAAATTCTAAAAATAATTTCCTTTCATTCATTATATATATATATATATATATAATGAGAAAGAATAGCCTAGAGGTAGAATCGCCGACTGACGCCAATTCTGTCGGGTTTCAATCCTGGGTTAAAAGCATTCGGAGTTTAACCGTACTGATGAGTTGTGATACAGCGAAACATATCTGTCTGCGGATGACTATATATATATATATATATATATATATATATATATATATATATATATATATGTAAAAATTAAGATAGAAACGTTATTCCATAAAAACATTTGGTTATTTTCGGGGTTTAAGAATTTCATTTGTGTAAAATATTCTGTACAATAAAGACGGAAGCTGAAGATGGTTTGCCTGAAATAAGCCAAATCCTCCACTTAACCATGGAATGACGTGTCTGTTAGTTTTTACATATGTAAAAATATGTATTTATATACATATGTATTTATATACTTATATATATTTAGAGCTCTCCTAGAAAGTTATCCTACCAATTTATGTACAGGATACTCCTTTGGATTCTTCTATATCTACACTGTATATATATATATATATATATCTTAAAAGTGGTTCAAACTAATGGGTTGGTAGTTTGTAGTTGCTTACTTTATTAAGAGTGCTCGATACTTAGTAGAGCATTATATATGGTAATATTTTTATTATAATTTTATAATAAAAACATAGTTTACTGCAACACACGAGCCATTGCGTTTCGAGACTATTTTATTAGCACCTCGTCAGGCAGTAATAATAAGATAGTACCGAAATACAAGGACAATCGTGTTGCAGTAAAATAAAAATTAGAATAAAAATATTACCATATATATATATATATATATATATATATATATAAGATTCGTTAAAAATGACAGACCAGGTGGTATGGCTAAGATTTTTAATGCAATTTTATGTGATCTTGTAATTTTTTTTCAGTAGATAAATTATATTAAATTTATGTGAATGTTTCATACATCCAAGCGCTTTCGCCTTTTTTCACCCATGATCAAAGATGAATTTTATTTTACTTTTTATTGAATATATATATATTTTGTACGTATGTAACGTTATGGGAATACCCTATATTTCTAAACATGGTCATCAAATTGTAGCCGTGTTCATTGTTGATATTGTTGAATGTTCTTTTTTTATTAATAATGCTTCCATTATTTTTAACATTTTAAATTTGGATGATGTTATTATATTTGTATTTTATATATATATATATATATATATATATATATGACAAATGTGAAATTAAACTTCAAGAGCAACTTTAACAACATTTAGTTTATTTGGCATTGAATTACATCACAACTTTAAGAATATTCTAGAGTGTTCTTAGATTTAAAAATTTTGAAACGATATTTTTATTTCTGTTTATAAATACAGGTTGCAACATAAAATCATTACATTTATCTTGCCTCGGGAGACGAAACGACAGATTATATATATATATATATATATATATATATATATATATATATATATATATATATTACAGGAAAATGAAAGAACACGTAGATTAAAAACCCACTATTCAAGCATTTACGTTTATAAAGAGTGCTAGATAGAGAGTAGAGCTTAATATTAAGATTTATTTTAACATATCACCTAAAGAGAAACAGTTTTGTTCGGAAATATGAAAAATTTTGTGTAGTGATATTATGCTTTTATAAACTATTGTAATAACAATATATATATATATATATATATATATATATATATATAGTCATCCGCAGACAGATTTATTTCGCTGTATCACAGCTCATCAGTACGGTTAGACAGCCAGGATTGAAACCCGACCGAATTGACATCAGTCGGCGATTCTACCTCTGAACTATGGGCGTTGTAGAGGAAGGTGGACTTTAGCGTGTTATATACAATGTAAGCACACGCCAGTAGCCTAGAGTGTTCAAATTCATTACTGAATGAACGGTGCATTGATGCGTGAGTAGCTAATGTTTATTTTTCTTAAAGTCTACTGTTCCTCCATAGTGTTCAATCAGGGTGTGAGAGTGTATATATATATTGTCCTTTAGAGATATATTTTTAGTTACATCTAACAATTTACATACTACAACAGATAATGAATAAATACAAAGTGCCTTAAGTTATTAATGAGTTAAATGTTAACAATATTGCAAATAACCTCATTAGGGTCCACAATTATTTCTATTGAGTAGCCTTTATAATAGGAAATATAAACCTTGCCGCCTACCCAATAACCGTTAGGTTAGTACAATAAACCGGAAATACTTGTCTTTGCTCCCCATAATGTCCTATTGACCAGCCTATATCAATAGTGGAATCACCACATAACACAGAAGGCATGGAGGTTGCTTTCAAGCATGAAACAGACTACTGCCAATCGGTGTTTTCAGCTTCGTTAGAATAGGTTTAAGGTAGAATTTGTATATATCTGGCGAGCAGACACTTTCTTGTCTGACCCCTCTTTCTATATTTGTGTATCTACTCGTTTTAATTTCTATTTTTATGAAGATGTTTTGCTCCCGATATAAGTTCTGGATTATTCTAGCTTCCATTCAGAATAAAGGTTGTCTTCCTAACAGTTCAAATAGGTTTTTGCTTCATACCATATTAAATGCTTTCGCGTAGTCTGCATTTAAATTTCAATTCGTTACTTTGATTAAGGAGTTCCTTCGGATTATTGTATTTGATAATACTCAATTTCTCCTCCAGGCATAAATTACACCTATCCCTGAAGTTGTTGGGGGTGTTAGTGTGTTTTATAATCCTCCATCTTTCGAGAGTGTTTCACGTATGGCAGCGCAACGAAGATTGATCTATCACCAGTCAGTTAAGTGCCATACGTGAAACACGCTTGGGCGATCATGTCTCGAAAGAGACATGACTGACTGGGCAGAAGATTGTCCCGCAGTAGGTTGCCATTGCTTTCTGCGGTAGACTGGTTGCTATCCAAGGCTAAAGAACCCAATCTGTCCTGTTATTAACCCATAACTGGAGGGAAGTGACGGATTAATACCTTTCCCAAGGGTATTTGCGCGTAAGTGAATGCAAGGTATTCCAGTGAAATTCGAACTCGGATCCCCGATTTTTCGTTCCGAGCCGATATCCACTGCACCACAACGCACATCCTACCATGGTCTTCCTATGTGACGCTACTGTCGTATATTTTATGAATTATTTCCATGGTCCCGGGCATGACGGTAAACTGCATCCGGCAGCAAGGCCTCTGATTGGGAGGTTGTGAGGAGCATGGAACCACCTCTTAATTGCTGTTGTTCTCAGGTCCACCATGACCCGGAGTGGTAGCACCTGTTAGGGTCCCAGCTATGGGTAAATAGTTACTCCCCACCCAACTGGAGTCAAAACACTATGAAAGTATCAAAATACACTTTTATAGAAATATAGTCATAAAAATACACTTTTATAGAAAAATATACATTTTTGTAGGAAAAATATTAGCAACAAAACATTTTTGAAGAAAAAGTTATTACCGCAACACATTTAAAAAAATGATTCTCGGCAAAACATTTTTGAATGCAAAACTAGAAGAAATTTTCAGTTTTTAAAATAAAAATAGAATAAAAACAAAAAATTATATTAAAATCTGACTAAAATAAAATTTTTTGACTAAAATCTGACTGAAAAAAATTACCTTAAAACGCCACTTTTTTGGCATTAAATAACCCACAGAATTTGATATGCCATTAAACAAAACTCAAACTCATTATTTCTATAATTTGTTGAGGTTGAAATTATCTAAGGACATTTCTATTCCAGTCCCATGTTGTCTTGCTGTCTTGTTTCTTTTCATCTTGTTGAATCTTCTTCTTCTTCTATGTACTGTATCCCTTCAGGACGTAGGCGGTCATGGCCTTCCACATCTTCCTATGCCTAGTTGCTCTTAGTACGCTTTCTTCTGTTACCCCACACAAACCCCACTTTGTCAATCACTAGCTCAAGCCCATCAAGAATATTACGCATTGTTTTCCTGTCTCTAATTTCCCTATCTAACCTGTGAGTACCAGATTCTCCAATCGGCACTTCCTTATTACATGTCCCAAGAACTTCAGCTGTCTTTTCCTGATATTAATCCAGACTTTAATATATCCAGGCTGCTCATATTTTGTCTATCACAGATTCTTTTGCTCTTATCGGGAAATTCACTCCATCTTTATAGTGCTTTTTCTTTTTCTCTAATGAGCGTTTCCTCTTTTAGTTTTATATTAACTATTCATGAGCTCATTTTTGCTCTTGTTAATGCTTCTTGTGCATTCTTACCTTATCTACTGTGCACATTGTTTCTATTTGCGCGCACTTTTCATTCAGCAATCCTCTTTAGCCTGCCTACATTAGTTTATATTTTCTATGTTTAATGTTCTGTACTCTGTACAATTTCTTGGCACTGTTTGTGGTCACTTTTTAATCAGCTCCAGAATGTCATCGGTCACCCAATATTCTCTTGGCTTGTTTTCCTGGAGTTGGTCATTATCGCTAGTGCTTATCTTAACGCGTTTGAATTTTCTCTCTCTCTCTTTCTTTCTTTCTCTCTCTCTCTCTCTATATATATATATATATATATATATATATACAACTATTACTAGAAAATATATATATACCCAACTATTACTTGGAAAATCATAGCGAAAACCAAATCTTATAATGAAATAAGAAATAGATGTAACTTGTGCCTTCTAGAATAACTTATAATACTAAAACACCTTCATAACCTCAAATTATTAAATAGAAGAAGTGAATTTGCGACAACATTCAGGCATAGAAACAAATTCTTACGAAATACTTAGATCCTGAATAAACCTTATATCCCCTCCATCCCTCCATTTTCTTGCCCTACCATATTTTGTATTATATTTCTGTTTAAACGTTACTAATCTCACTTTTCATTTATACTATTGCACGTACATATATATATATATATATATATATATATATATATATATATATATATATATATATATATTATAAATTGTATTTTAGAACATGTACAGAATTTTTTATATATCCACTACAAATAGTACATTTTTTTCGACATTGAAACTACAATGTCTCATCAGGCGGTGTGGACAGGAATGGAAAGCCTCTTTTCTTATATTTGGTCAGTTGTGTGTGGGATGTTGGTGGGGGTTAGTGATAAGGGAATAATTCTTGTAGATTGACCGTTAGAGTTTTGAAGAATGTGGTGTGGGTAGTGAAGATGGTTGATTAATGGGTGTCATTGAATTTTCTAGATGTCGAAACAAATGTACTATTTGTAGTGGATATATAAAGAATTCTGTACATCTAAAATATAATTTATAATAAATATTCACAGCTCTATATATTATATATCGAGCACTGTTTGAAATTCATGTTTTGGACATTGTTAATTTTTTTCTTCTTCGTTCTGTATTCACTCGAAGATATATATATATATATATATATATATATATATATATATATATATATATAACGTATTTATGGATGCAAATGTATGTTTTATATATTATTATTAGTGTATATACAATTGTAGGTTATTTATTTAATTATTTCTTATATGTATTTTATTTATATTTGATATTACGTTTGTGTATATCATATATGCCTATTTTGATGTGTTTGTATTTTAATATATTTTCATTTGTATTGTATATTGCTTATTATGTATGTTACATATTTATAAATCTTTTTTTAGACATGTCAGATTAAATATATTGCAAACATTGCGTTTGCTTATTTTTAATAAAATACGTTCATACTCACGGATAATCTTTCGCGTATTACATTTCAAAGATGTCAGAAATGAGATGTAAATTTCACAGGTAATTTTATCATTCATTTCTCGATATTCCCAAGAACTTTCAATCTCTTTCCGAGATAATTTTCGGGGGTGTGAGTTGTAGTGATATATATATATATATATATATATATATATATATATATATATACACTTATTTTGTATTTTTTTTTTTTTTTTTTTATAAGCGTTTCACCCCGAGCAAGGCATGTCACTGCCACTACTGTGCAGGGGGCTACGTAGAGAGGAGAAAGGCTGGTTAAATATAGGACATAACAGAGGGTGGGTGATAGGCGGGTGAGGATACCGAGAATGAGGGTTGGGTAGATGAGAGTGTTGTGAGAATAGTTAGTGTGATAGGAGGTGTCTATTGACCCTACATTTAAACACCTGGAGATTGTAACTGTCGGGAAAGCAGACTTGTGGAAGGGAGTTCCACAGGCGGGAAGCGCGAGAAAAGAAGCTGTTGGAGTAGAATTTACGGTTACATCTTATTTGTTTAACTGTAAAAGGGTGGGACCTAGTTGCTAATCTAGTATCTCGTGTAAATTCGTGCTTGGGCGGCACCAGTGATCTAAGCTCATCGGAGCAGAAGCCATGAAAGTACTTGTAGAAGAGGCACAGGGAAGCTACATCACGCCGGTGTGAGAGCGGCTGCAGCCGGTCTGCCAAGTTAGTATCAACCACGTTACAGATCCTCCTTTGTATTTTGTCAAGAAGCCCAAGGAGAGCAGCAGGGGCACCCGACCAGATATGGCAGCAATATTCAATACACGGGCGGATGGTAGATTTGTATATGTGCAGAATAGTTTCATGTGGGAAAAATTTCCGGGCCCTGCACAGAGAGCCGACTTTCATAGCAGCAGATTTGGCAATGGATTCAATATAGTCATTCCATTTGAGGTCCGCCGAGAGTGTAAGGCCAAGGAGGCGTAGTATTTTACTCTCTGGGAGGCTAGCCTGTCCCATGCTAATGGGAGGTAGATGCGATAGTCTATGGTGGTTAGTTGATAACAGCTTTGTTTTGGAGGCATTGAAATTTACCAACCATTTCCTACCCCAGGTCACTACGGATTGGAGGTCCCTTTCCAGTGCGGCAGCGAGGTTCACTTTGTCGTCCAGACCGGGTTTCTGATCGATGCGGGAGTAGATTGTTGTGTCGTCGGCATACATGCCAACTTGGGATCTAATGGTGTCGGGGAGATCATTAATGTAGATCAGAAATAGCGTGGGACCTAGGATAGAACCTTGAGGGACGCCCGCGTTCGTCTGGTAGTTTTGGGAGGCATGCCCATTTAATACCACCTTTAATGTGCGGTTAGAGAGGAAGGACTGGATGAGGTCAAACAGATGTCCAGTTATCCCATAGCTCCGCAGTTTGCACAAGAGGCCAGCATGCCAGACCCTGTCGAATGCTTTGGAGATATCCAAGGCAACGGTTCGGGCTTCACCATTCTTGTCGAGTGCCTGGTATATGTACTCGGTAATGGTCGTTAGCAGTAGACCTGGTGAAGCGAAACCCATACTGTTTGTCAGAGAGAAGCCCGTTGGTCATAAGGTGCTGAATCACCTCGGCGTTGATAATGGCTTCGAAAACTTTGCCAAAGATTGGAAGGAGACTAATAGGACGGTAATTGGCGGGGTCTGAGGGTTCGCCAGAATTCTTAAATATAGGTACTACGCAGGAGGACTTCCAACAGGCAGGAAAGCAGGAAGCAGATAGGCAGAGGTTATAGAGTTTAGAGAGGACAGAGGAGAGTTCTGGGGCACATTTCTTCAGTACTATGACTGGGATTCCGTCACCGCCGCTCGCTTTGTGTGGGTCAAGTTGCGCAATTATCTTGGCGACCAGCGAGGGCGAGATGAGGACGTTATTTAGTTGAGCCTTAGTTCTGGGTGGGAAGTCTGGTGTAGGTATTCCTAACGAGTCCAGTGTCGAATTGGTTGAGAATTTACGGGCAAAGCACTCAGCCTTGTCGGCTGGGGAGGTGAGAACTTCAAATTCATTGATTAGTGGGGGTATTGAAGTCTTGTTCCTGCTGAGCACGCTTTTGCAGAGACGCCAGTAATCTTTGGAGCCAAACTTAGAGGATGCTATGCGTTGCCTAATTCTGGTAGCAAACGCCCTCTTGGCTTCGTTCAGTACTTTTTTACACTTGTTCCGTGCTGAGGTGAAAAGGCGCCTGTTTTGGTTCGACGAGCAGCTTCGATAGAGCCGGAAGAAATGGTTCCGGTGGGCAATAGCGGCCGAGCAAGCGGGTGAGAACCAGGGGGACGAATTAGGTTTTAGTTGGAATTTTCTGGCAGGGATAAAAGCATCGATGTCAGCCTTAACCCAAGAGGAGACTTCGGAGGCACAGTCTTCGACAGGAAGATCAAAGACGTTGTTCCAGGGGACGTCGCAGAGGAAGTCCCTGAACGAGTCCCAGTCGGCTCTTTGGTAGCAGTATGATATTCTGCTGGTCTGGTTTTCTTGGGAAGAGTTAGTGCGGATTGATATGTTTACGGAGACTACGGCGTGGTCAGAATTTCCAAGGGGGCAGAGTTGCCTGGTAGTGCAGGAGTCTGGGATGGAAGTAAAACAAAGGTCGAGTAAAGAGTCCCTTCCGTTAGGGTTTTTAGAGAAACGCGTGGGGAAGTCCACCACTTGCGTTAGAGCTTGGGCTATTGAAAAGTGCATGGTGCGGATCCCAGCAAGGTCGGTGGCTGAGTTTTCAAGCCACTTGGTGTGGTGGGCGTTAAAATCGCCAAACTCAAATATTTGGGCAGATGGGTGAGAAGAAATGGCCCTGTCGATGTTATTAGAGATGCAATCAAGTAACGTACAGTCAGAGGAGGAGGGGGAGCGGTATAGGAAGAAGAGATAGCTAACCGAGCTTAGAAGTGAGAGACGGAAGCACATGAAGGAATGATCAAGGGATTCAAGAGATGTGACCCTGGCTAGGGGGAGTTGTTCGCTGACATATACACCAAGCCCATGCATATGGACATTGGAGTCCTTCCTGAAGAGAGGAAGGTAACCAGGAACGAACAGCTCTGAAGAGGGGATAGAAGGGTCAAGGTTAGTCTCACATATAGCTAAGATATCGGGTGAGTTAGTTAGAAGGAAAGACTCTACACTATTAAAGTTAGTGCGAATACCTCGTATATTTGTGAAGGTAACGCAGATAGGTTTGGGCGATTTACGACTAGCTGGTTTAGGCTTGCTATTTTGTTTGTTAAATTTCATGTTGGTTGTAGTTGTGGATAGAGAGGTCTAGAGTAGGGTCAGATGGTCGTTAATTGCAGCAGGTGAAGGATGGAGAATGGCGCCGCCTGCAGCATAATGTGGCCTCGGGGTTGCCCATCGGAAATTCATGCAGGGACGCCCGTCCATGCGCGAAATGGCACTACAGGAACCCCGATATTATTCAACTGTTGATCAGAGCAGCCTCTCGAGACGCTACGCAAGAGTTCGGGCTCCTAACTACCAGTCGGAAGCAGCAACCAGGAAACTGCCAACCCGGTACCCTCAGAATGAAGAGACTTTGCCACCATACTCACCAACTGCAAAAAGCTTCCAGCCGAACCGACATAAAGACCGAAGAAAAGAGAGATGAACCGGGAACCCCTTCCTAAACAAGAAACAAGGCGATCACCTCTACTCCTGTCCAAAAGAAGGGGGTGGAGTGTGAGACCGGGCGATAGAAGGTACTATCTACTCCAATTAAAAAAAAAAGAATAAACGTGTGACTGAAGTTAATTAAGTTTTAACTTAGTATAAGTCAAACCTAAATTTGATAATTAACAACAATTTACACAAAAAATAGGTGTATAAAGGTGTTTTTTATTTGTATACATATTTTACATGTTTTTTGTCTATAGGTACGTGTTTTTGTTTACGTTTGCAATGTATATATATATATATATATATATATATATATATATATACCTATGTATTGTTTATACACTTATTATTTGTTCGTCTATGTGTTTATATTTGTTATGTATGTAAGTTAATTTTGCATGTCATGTTTGTATATGTTTATTTATGAATATATATGTATACATTTTGTATATTTTATGTTTTTATTATATGCTGTCTTTTATACTTTAATATTTTTTGTTTATGTACATATTGTGTATCTTTGTATATATTACTTTTTGTATTATATTATTCATGCATATTATATATATATATATATATATATTATGTGCATATAACATTTCAATTCAGTAAAAATACAGTACTAATATATATATATATATATATATATATATATATATATATGTACAATTGAAAAAAAACATCAGCTTTTAAGTTTGTATTAGTCGGTGAATAAATGCATTTGTACATTTACGCTATTTCTTAATTTGAAAAGTTTAAAGAAACTAGTTACGCCCCTTGCATCGTGAACTCATTTCAACGGGCCCATGATTATCATATTTATCATTATATATCGATTTTATTTTGTTTCATCCTGTTACATTCTTAGGTTTCTAAACTAACTTAATTACACATTTAATAAATATAAAAATATTCGTACATTCGATTTGATACCCATAATGAACGTTAAGAAAATAAAGAAAATAACTATATATATATATATATATATATATATATATATATATATATATATATATGTGTGTGTGTGTGTGTGTGTGTGTGTGTGTGTGTGTGTGTGTGTGTGTGTGTGTGTGTGTACAGTGCGTGTGTGTGAACACTATATATATATGTATATATATATATGAAGTCTTTTCAAATGCTTATACACAGTACCGAATGGTTTTCACAAGTCATCATGACACGTTGATGAAGCGTCTTTTTACATTATTGATGCCTGCCGTATAAGCTAATTGCTATAGGTGCCCTTCTATAAAACATTTTATCACCGATACTGAGCACTTTTTTCCTCATAAATACTTTTTTTAGTAATATGAATATTTACAGGGTGCAAGGGATAAATTAAGCAAAAATGAGAATAACACCGACTTTTTAACACATATATTTACCAAAATTGGACAAAATATCCTAAAATTCTAAAGAGTAAAGTTATTAAAAAAATTCGTCATTGGTTTCAAACACGGCCTACAGACAACTTCGAAATCTCCGGAATCTCTTCTAGGTGGTCTTCTTGTTTAAATCGATGAATGCTGCCATAATCCTTGCCTTCAATTCATCTCTGGTGTTACAAAGAGTTTTTCGGTCTCTCGCTCAACTCCAGCCTTACATAATAATCATGGGGGTTGCAGTCTGGGGAGTTACGTGGCCAGATGTAAGGGGTGATGTTGTCACAGAAATTGTCTGACAGCGATAACTAGTTTATCCTGCTTGTATGGAATAGCGCAGAGTCCTGTTGCCAGTCGTAGGTCCTCCAGCAGCCACCCTCTTGACTACCTTCTCAAAGCACTTGATGTAAGCTTCTGTGTTCAGTATGAGGCACAACGTCGCCATCACTAATGATCACTTCGTAATCACCATTAGACTCAACCAACTCTTTCCGAATCCTCGGCGCTGTGCTCAGATTGACACCCAAACACTGTTAAATATTCGCATTAGAGCTTCCAGCACGAATGCCAACCATTTTTCAAATTTCTGGGGATTTTTATCTCAGAGGCGGTGCCCAACTGATCCTACTATACTGTGAAGTTAACAAAATCACAAACAAACAATGCGCCTTCGTGAAATTAAATCACATATACGATACACTTATATCTGAATTAGGTTTGTACTGTTATAATTGCCAGGATGTGGCCAATCAAATCTGTTCTATAATACTGACACTACCCATTTCTTGATAATGACTGAGAAGATCAAAAGTATTTGAACAAAAACAAAATCTTTTTATATTTTGCCTGCAATTTTGATTCGAATGTACAACTTATTGAAAAACTTGAAAAATACAATAGAAAACTTTAAAAACGGTTGATGTAAAACTTTTTTTATAGTCATATCGCCCCAATCAAGGTATTTTATTGCCACTGTTTTGCAGAGGATTACATAGGAGGAACGTTACGAGAAAGAGTGACAGGTTATAGGGGGTGTCAGGAAGTGGGTAAGAGAAGGATGAGAATACTGATGAGAGTGGAGTGGACGGAGAAAGGAGCATGAGAGAGAGGATGCAGGTTAGTGAGATAGGAGATGACTATTGACATTACATTTAAATTCTTGGAGATTACAACTGACTGGAAAGCAAGTAAATGAAAGGGAATTCCACAGACGGGAAGTGCGAGAAAAGAAGCTGTTGGAGTAGAATTGGCGTTGACAATTTATTGGTTTCACAGTAAAAGGGTGGGGCCTAGATGCTAATCTTGTGGCTCGAGTAAATTTATATATGGGGAGCACCAGTGAGCTACGTTCATTAAAGCAGAAGCCGTGAAAGTATTTGTAGAAGAGACACAGGGAAGACATATTGCGCCGGTGAGAAAGTGACTGTATCTAAGAGCCAAAGTTGGGATATATTACATTACAGATTCTCCGTTGGATTTTGTTAAGGACATCTAGGTGGATAGCAGGAGCACCAGACTAGATATGACAGCAGTATTTAATGCACGGGCGGATGGTAGATTTATATATGTGCAGGATTGTTTCAGGCGGAAAAAACTTCCTGGCCCTACACAGAGAACCGGCTTTTTTAGCGGCGGATTTAGTTATGGATTCTATATAGTCATTCCACTTGAAGTCTGTTGTGACAGTTAAATAAAATTAAGTAAAATTGTTTAAATAAAATTGTTAATGCCTAAACATACTTATACATATATAAACACACGCACACATACACATATATATGTGTGTGCGTGTGTATGTGTAAGCGTCTCTACGTGTGTTTATGTCTTTCTCTGCGTGCGTGCGTATATTTGTGTGTGAGTGAATGTTAAATAGAGGTGAGAAAAAGTAGAAATTTTATGAATTACTTTAATCTTTAAATTCAGTGTGCATGAATAAATAGATTCAGACGAAATAAATTTTCGGTTTATTTAAAATTTCAGTATACGCATAGATGTGTTCGTATATTTAAATATGTGGTCGCGTGTGCATCCAGTCCGAAATAATAGTAAAAAAAAAGAGGCTGTTTGGCACGAAAACTGAACGAAAGAAAATGAAAACTGGGGAATGGTAAAACGGGTGCATCTCTTTGCTTGGTTCTGTGACACGTAGACGCGAATCATGTTTTTCATTTGAAGGATCAGTGATGAAGGATCAAATGGCAGTAAAAAAAGATCATTTGACCGACTTTTTAAGAGAAATACGTGTCTTCAATTCGGTGCAGACGTCCTGACTAATTTTATACAGAACACAAAATAAAACAACACTTTAACTGGACCCTACAAAAACAAAACAAAACATAAAAGAACGAAAATATAACTAAACAAAACAATATTGGTACCTACTGTATACAAGTTTTGTATGTGAATATATTAGCCTGCAAAAATACAACCATCCACATGTTGCCTTTGCGAGTAAAATGATCGATATTAAAAAACATACCAGCAGTAGGAAAACGTAAATAAAATGTGAATATAAACTTGTCTTTCCGGGTGATTTCTGCGGAACTTATAGTCGAGAATATATATATATATATATATAAATATATATATATATATCAGTAATTAAAATGCCCATATATATAAAAGTACGCACATAGCCCAGGGGTTGAGTCGCCGACAGACGCCATTTCGGTCGGGTTTCAATCCTGGGTAAAAAAGCAATCGGAGTCTAACCGTACTGATGAGCTGTGATACGGCGAAACAGATCTGTCTACGGATGACAATATATATATATATATATATATATATATATATATATATATGTAAAAATTAAGACAGACACGTTATTCCATGGTTAAGACTGCTGACACGTCGATTTAGAAAGTAAAAAATTATTAAAAAAAGGGTTGACTGATTTACGTAAAGTATCTTTAAGTTGACATCCGTTCTTACGCGTGCTCTTTGATTATATGTATGCGTACATGTTTATGTATATAGGTGTGTATATATACATGTTTATGTATACATGTGTGTTTATTCGCCTAACTGATGTAATGATCCATTTTTTTTAAAATTTTCACTTTTAAGGGAGCGATCTTTATTTTTATTTCTGTTTTTGTTTTTGTCGGGGTTTGTGAATTTCATTGGTGTAAAATCTTCTGTACAATATATTTGCTTTATATGAATTTATATACATATATATTTAGAGCTCTCCTAGAGAGTTATCCTACCAATTTATATACAGGATATTCCTTTGGATTCTTCTATATCTACACAGCATATATATATATATATATATATATATATATATATATATATATATATAACAAACAATAGCGATAACTTTTCCCCTACACAAAATCTCAGATATACGGGGCGATTGAAAAGTAACTTTGTAGTTTATGTATGATTTACCAGCCAGGTGTTCTAATTTAACACACCGTGCCTTTTTCTTTGGGGTTAGTTAAAGGAGCAAGTCTACTATATCAAACCAAAACTTAGGAAGACCTTGAATGGGCAAATACAAGAAGTTATGTCTTCCATACCACAAGAGTTCCTGATGAAATAGTTTGACCCATTTTCTGGGCTTCTCGAGATGCTAGTAGCAAAATCGAATTTTATATTAATCCTCATGCTAAATGCTTCCCTCTCATATTAATTTCTTGTAAAATTATAGCTAATATATATATATATATATATATATATATATATATATATATATATATGAACACAAACCTATCACTATACTCTTTTCGAAAAACCCACCGCGTATATACGTGGAAGGAAAAAATGGTTGTAAAAAAAGAAAGAGTACATGAAGCTCAGCCAAAGAGATTTGGACCGAGCCAGTATGTAGCCCAAGGAAAAAACCCGAGAAGAGTAATCAATAACAAAAAACCTATATGTGTGTGTGTGTGTGTGTGTGTGTGTTTGTGTGTGTGTGTGTGTGTGTCCGCGCGTCAAATTCAGATATAATTGTATATACCTTTGAAGACGATTAAAATATTAATAAAATCTTTCTTATTGTAATTTATTTTCGTTAATATATATATATATATATATATATATATATATATATATATAGGGATTTCTTAAGCGCAGCTTCGATGTGGCATAAGGCCGAACGTATGGGACACTCAATGAGTATCAAACTCACTACTCAATTGTAATGATTCTAGCGAGACAAGCTTGCTAACCATTACACCACCTCGAGGTGCCCATATATATATATATATATATATATATATATATATATGTGTGTGTGTGTGTGTGTGTGTGTGTGTGTGTGTGTGTGTGTGTGGAATAAAAAGACGACTTGAAAGCAATTCTTAGCTGACGCGTTTCGTCTTTTCAGGGACTTGATATTTTATTCATTTTGTTCTTTTACAGAATTACTCTGTTTGAAAATAATTCACACACACGCACACAGACGTAAGTTGTTACTGGGGTCAACTGTCTCATGCTTAAGCACAGTCATGAGGTCTGACGAATGATGTCTTTAAGCATGAAACAGTCTGTCGCCGCTGGATGTTGTCGTCAATGTCCACTTTTATATTCACATACCTTCTATCCCCGACATCGAGCACTCGTAAATATATCATAAAATATATTTATATCATATATATGCGTGTGCACATGTGTGTGTGTGTGTGTGTGTGTGTGTGTGTGTGTGTGTGTGTGTGTGTGTGTGAGTAAAACTTCAGATACAACTAAAAATATATCTGTAAAAAGCCAAGCAAAAATAAGGAACAAATGAGAACGTATTTCGTTCTCATGCTGTTTATCAAGTCAAAGGTAAGGATTTTATTTTGCTACAACTATTTATTATTAATATTATTAACAAAGGGGAAAAATTACACGATTTAATACCTCATCTCATGAATATAGAATATATTTAAATAGGTCAAGTGAAAAATATTAGATGTTTAATTACGTCATTTTATATCTAGGATGAGAAAATTTTCATATGAAGTATATTGCTTGGATTGTCATGGTTTAAGACGTTGAAATAATGGATTTAACCATTTTATTTCTTTTTTAATATGTTTTTTGTATATTTTGGCTTGGGAAAGTTTAGTCTATAAGTAGACGAAACGCGTCGACTAAAACTATATGCTCTTCTCCACTTGTCGTTTTCTTTTAGTTATATATATATATATATATATATATATAGATAGATAGATAGATAGATAGATAGATAGATAGATAGATAGATAGATACTGATTACACGGAATAGTGCGCTTTCTAACATGAACCAAAACTAACGTCTACTCAGTATAGTTGCAGCATAAGCTACGAGTTATATATATATATATAAACTTTTTTGCAGAGGACAAATGCACAGACAATACAGCATGGATGAAAAGGCCCTTAAGTTTATAATACATCATATTGTGTTCCCTGTTGAGTCTAACAAAACCTTAAAACTTATTATATAGTACAGTAAATTAAAAACCTCTAACCTGGTAAAGAGTAAAAACCCTTCTCCAGCTGCTGCCGTGGTTGATAAAACAAATGTTGAGCATGAATTCAAATGTCCTTTTGAAGAATGCTCTTCTAATCCACATACATACATTGGATCTACGACCACTCGGCTCTCTTGACGATTAACTATGCATTTAAATTACACAACATGTCATATCCCTTACTGTTTCTCTTCTGCATTCTGATATTCGTAAAATCCTTATAGACAATACTAAAATTATTGATCAACACACAGACATTAGACGCCTTAAGATTTTAGAGGCACTACATATTAGAAGCAATAGACCTCTTATCAATCACACAGCTTACCAAATTTCCGGACACATCCATAAATGTGTATAGTATATTACTACGTAATTAGATAATTCACATTATTACTTCTGTTGAATAATTTTAAATTCCATAACGTATAATTTGGTTTTTAAAAAACCTTTCGCAACTCTAAATATTCCACGTAATCAGATAATTCACGCCTCCACGTGATCATATAATTTCACGCCTCCACGTGATCACATAATTTCACGCCTCCACGTGATCACATAATTCCACGCCTTCACGTGATCACATAATTTCAGGCCTCCACGTGATCACATAATTTCACGCCTCCACGTGATCACATAATTTCACGCTTGCACGTGATCACATTATCACTTCTCTTGAATTTTAAAAATTTCTTTACGCTTATTTAGTTCTTCAAGATTGTAACAAAATTTGACCCTGATGATGAACGATGACGTTCGAAACTACTCGGTTAACTTATGGACAATATGTATAGAAATATAATTTTTAAATAAAAAGCCTCGTTAGAAAATATGAGAAAATACAAAAGAAAATCAGCAAGACTATGTCGTCTTTAACGTTTAATACAACGTGTTTAATATATTATATATATATATATATATATATATATATATATATATATATATATATGTATACATGTATATATATAAGTGGACACTGATGCCAACACCGAGGTTGTTCCATGCTTGCAGGCATGAAACAGACTGTCACCACTCAGTGTTGATCTCAGCGTCCACTTTTATGTTTACATACTCTCTTACCTGATAGTGAACACTTGTATTCACAAATATCGTATACTTTAAAACAATATTTTTACTATATATATATTTTTTTCCCATTTCCTGAGATATTATCAAATAACAGAATTTAAAAATGCCCTTTTGTTTAAGCCTATAATTTTTGCCGCATGCGTTGTGGTGCAGTTGATATCGGCTCGGAACGAGAAATCGGGGAGCCGAGTTCGCATTCCAGTTGAATTCGTTGCATTCACTTACGCGCAAATACCCTTGGGAAAGGTGCTAATCCTTCTTTTCCCTATAGTTATGGGTTAAATAACAGGACAGATTGGGTTTTATAGTCTTGGCTGACAGTCAGTCTACTGCAGAAAGCAAAGGCAACCTAATGCAGGATAATCTTCTGCTCAGTTAGTCATACTTCTTGCGAGACATGATCGCCCAAAGCGTGAATTACGTATGGCACTTAACTAACTGAGGCATACTGGTCAACAGTTCAATCTTGCAGACCATTACTACTAGTGTGTTAAATGATTACTAGGCGCTTTATAGTTCTAGCGTTTGTGACTGACTAAAGCAAGTTTGTCTACGGCTATATCGTGTTGAATATATCGGTTAAGCAACATTGAGTACTTAGATGGGTGACCATTTAGGAATACCAGATGCTGTAAGCGTAAGGACCAAGAATGGTCCACCAGTCCTCCATGTTTGGGGGTTAAGCGCAGGGCTAACAACCCTGCCCCATAAAAAAAACAGTTTGTTACGGAAAAAGTAACAAAAAGTCGCTGCTCTACACACCATTGGGTGTAACGGGTGTAAAAAAAACCAAAAAAAAACAAGTTTAGTAACTTACTTAATCTATAATCTAATAAGTTTGAAGAGTCAACTGAAAGTCAATGACAAAACAATTTTAATGTAACAAGTGTCAACCAGCAGATGTAAAAATGACAGTTTAATCATTTTATCGTCGTGGTTTGTATTCGACGGAATTCGTTTCTTCACAAGCTGAATTGATTCAACTCATTGTATATCCAATCGAACCAGGTAAATTAAATGTGAATAAATCAGAATTTCAATCTCAGCATCCTTTTTACTAGGTATCATCGTAATAAATGCGCTTTATTTTCTCAAAATTAAAGAAAAAAAATTAGTAGTTTTTCCGAAATGAAATAAAAAAATAAAAATAAAACGGAAACAAAAAAAAACAGTTTTCAAAAATGTACCAAAAATCAAGGAATTTTTCTATTTAAAAAATGTTCACTATATATTAGTTTATATTAATTATTGATTTGCGTACTGGATAGGTAATTGTATTAGAAGACTTTGTAGAAATATCTTTTGAGTGCCAAATTTTACTCCCACTTTTCGACATCGCGTGTTAATTTTTTTTAGATTTTTTTGAAGAATAATCCATGAAGATGCTATTTCAGTAGCAAACTTATGTAATATCAAATGTGAACATATTAAAAATTTGCACCGAATCATATAAAAAATGATTCTATAAAACTCAGAAATATTTTTACGATTTAGTGATTGCATAATTTAACAAAACACATTATTGACTCTCAGATTTGACAAGATATAAATTTAAACTAAATGTTTATTTAAAAAAATTACTTCCTTAAATTCATCTCCTTGATGCTCGTAACAAGAGTCGTTTCTTCGGTTTTTTTGGGGGTTTTTTTTGGGTTTTTTTTTTTGTTAATTACATAAAGAGATGTTTGAAAAATCCAGAAATGTAAAGTTTAATGCCATCTTCGAGGGTGAATATTTTTAAACGAATTTTCTTTCATTGTTAGATTATTTTTTGTACGAAGTTCACAAAGGACAAAAATTCTGAAACTGCAATCAATTCAATAAAACTTTATCAATTTTCGCTTTCTGTAACACTTCCTTTCTTCTTCTTCTATGTGCCCTGTCCTTTCAGGACGTAGGCGATCATGGTTCTCCACGTCTCCCTATCCCTGGTGGCTCTTAGTATGTTTTCTCCTGTTACACCTTGCAACCTCCGTTCCGTCATGCACCTGATCAGGCCCTGCGAATATTTTATCCGCTGCCTTCCTCTGTCTCTTTTTCCTTCTATCTGGCCTGTCAGTATCAGGTTATACAAGAATGAGTATTAATCATTAATATCTCAATGGGTCAGTTAAATATTTTATTACATAAAACTAGTAAGAAAATCATCAAAAAGTAATAAATTGAACTCAAAATTATTTTTTCACGAGTTTTTAATTAATTTTTTCATAGTTTTAATGTAGATAAAATTTTAAATTAATTATACAAAGTTTTATAAAAAAACGCATAGAATAAACAATTATATCCATAAGCTATTAGTCATATAATTTATTTTAAGCATGAATAATACCATTTTTAAGATTGTGGTCCTACTGATCCTTCGTACTTTTTTAATTTTACGCGCGCTTTGAAGTGACTGAGATGACTACTCGCACTGTGGAGCTGACAGTAGAAGAAAACTGTTGTTGGCCTATGACTTTGATGGCTGCTCATGGTCTGCCGTGCGTAAAGAAACGATATCTTCATTATGTTTTAAGCAAAATGTGATCATCACTTTTATAAAATCTAGTTAATTAATCTTTAAATATATTAATTTACTTTGAAAGAATATTCTAGGACAAATGTTGGCTTTTTAAGAAATTTTAAAATTTTTTGTTTATAGTTGAGCTACGATGAGTGACCATGCCAATGTTTTAAATTTATTTGTGATTACCTCAAACAATTTGTGTAATTTTGTTTATTTAATTGAGCTTTATATGTGCATATCTCCCCGACCAACTACTGTCTTTCCCTGGATCTGCGCCTGCTTTGGGACATAATTAAGGTTTTGGTATACCGATTACCCCTTAGACTAAATTTATGCAACATTTTTGTCCACATTAGGCGACTCGGTGTGCAGTAATGGCTAGTATACTCGTCTGATCGATCGCTACTACTATGCATTTGTTGTGGGCGCCGTATTAATGTCTTTATTTTTTATAAAAATAACTTGTTTTCACGTAAGAAAATATCTTCAGAAGGGTGACTCGAAATTCTTTTTTGCCGGTGATTTCCTTACAACTTTGCATTATTCGAAATCATGCGTTTTTGTTCGTGTTCAGCGTTTGATTTTGAATAGTTTGTATGCACATGCGCACACATGCATACACCATTTAATGCACATGCGTGCAAATGAGCATGCGCATTAAGCTAAATTTATTGAAAGCGATTGAATATTTTCTCTATGAATTTGGCATAAAAATTCAATGTTAAAGCAATTTTAAAAACTGATTTTGATATGTGCTGCTGATGAAAGGATCAACAGATAAACAGATTTTACTGATATATTCATTCTTCTATTCGATTTTAATTAATTTATTAAGGGTGAATTGTCTTCATTTAAAAAATAAACCGATATTTTATACATAAATAAGTTTTTCAAATTGTCTTCTAAATTTGCCATTCCGTTAGATTCTCATCCAAATTCAGTCTGACATTTAAATACACGTACCTTCAAAAAAAGATTCCTACATGTTTTAATATACAAAATGTTACTTAAATCAGTAGATCTTTTAATACAACTTAAAGTAACACACTTAATACAGGATAAGCCCAAAGGAACTTCTTGCTTACGATGTATTAACGGATATTATGCAGTCATAAATAAATAACCTCTGTTTTCTGATAATTTTAATAATAAATTTTCTATAGATGTTGTGAAGAACCTCTGGGTTATTAGCCGAGAAAAAGACCTTCATATGATTCTGTTGTATTGTGAATTTAAAATAATTAAAATAAAGTTATGAAATAGTGAAAGTATTTTGTGATATTTTTCCACCCTATACACAAACTCGCGCGCGCACGCACACACACACACACACGCACACACACACACACACACACACACACACACACACATTATTTTGGGTCATAAATAATTTTAATTTTTGTTTATCACCTTTATTCTTAGAATATAATTATTATTTTATTTTATTCAACTATACATCCACTATTTTTACAACGGCTTGTTGCCAATAATCATCAGTGCTTCGATTTATAAGTAAAATTCCAAAAGTTTTAATGTGCAAAAAATTTTCACTGAACTCTTGAATCGGTTTTTTTTTTAGAGAAAGCTTTCCCCGTCAAAGTGTTTTGCAACAACTGAAAAAAGTGATTATGATTTGTTGGTGCAAAGTCAGGTGACTGTGTGAGCGTTGGGTGTGTGTAGTGGGGGAGTAGAACATACCAAATTATTTGTTGTGTTATTCTGGCTCTATGGTGCATTGTTTTGTCATACGGTAGCCAGCAAAATGTTTTTGAATGTGATCTGCTGGTGGGCACTTGAAATGTATTCTCTATAACTGCTACTCATGATAAATATCATAGGGTGATACATTGAGCGTTACAGTTGGTTGACGAAAATGGAAATTACTTACTAACCTCTACGAATAGCTGGGTTGGTGCTGAACAGATTCATTCATGCTTTTCCACAGCGAACAAATATACGCATTTTCAGCGGGCGCTTGTATGTTTGACCTGTTTTACGTACAAGGGTTAGGCACACATAAGATGGCTATCTAGTTGTGTATGATGTAGTACTAAAACGTAATTGATAAATATTCACTTCTATAAAGCAGGCTAAACAGACACACACACGCACCCGCGCGCACACACACACACACATATAACGATATCTTATCACACACACACACACACACACACACACGCATATATATATATATGTATATATATATATAGTTTTCAGGTCTGCTATAATTATGAGTTAAAGTGCTCAATATCAGGGATTGAGCGAATGTGGATATTGAGGAGAACACCCGGAGATGACAGTCTGTTTCAGGTTTAAAAGCAGTCATCATTCTTATTAGCTGCTGTTGTTTTTAACATAGATTAACAAAGATTAACATTATATATATATATATATATATATATATATATATATATATATATATATATATATATACATCTTTATAATCATATATATATATATATTTTTAATCGTATCACCCGGAGCAAGGCGGTAACGCCACTGATGTGCAGGGGGCTACATAATAGTGAAAAGATTGGAAAAGAGAAAGACGGAAACCACATCCTAAACAGTGAACAAGGGATGAGCCTCTTAACCTGTTCAATAGACATGGGTGGAGTGTGAACCGGGCGATAGATAGATTTATCTACTCCAATTGAAAAAAAAAAACAAAGTGAAAAGATTGGAAAAGAGAAAACCGGAAACCACATCCTAAACAGGGAACAAGGGATGAGCCTCTTAACCTGTTCAATAGACATGGGTGGAGTGTGAACCGGGCGATAGATAGATCTATCTACTCCAATTGAAAAAAAAACAAAGTGAGAAGATTGGAAAATGTCTACAAAATATTTAAGATAAGTATAAACAGACAAGATATCAGGATATATTAACAACGAATATTTAAAATATTTTATACGTATCTTAAATATTTAATAAATATTTTTAAAGTCCTGTCTCCTTATATATCTTTAATCGTATCTTTAATGGCAAGAGACAGGACTTTAATGGCAAGAGACAGGATGTGTATATATATATATATATATATATATACACACATCTTTATTATCATATATATATATATATATTTCTATTAAATATTTAAGATAAGTATAAACAGTCAAGATATTATTCGGTTTGAATGTCACCTACTTCAGGAAGAGTATATTTATGGATATAAGTCTTCAGATATTTATTGAATTGTTTTCCCTAACCCTAACCCTAACTGGACAATTTTTGTACTATCTTATAATACACTTTTAAGGTAGGCCACATACTATACCAGTGATATAATTTCGTAGGCCACATTGAAAATGTCGGCCACATTTTATAACGGTACCATATATTCTTTATCAATTTTATTTTTATTTAATCGAGTTGCTGGTATATGCTGGTATTTGAGGATGTGTGTTGTGGTGCAGTGGATATCAACTCGGAACGACAAATTGGGGAGCCGAGTTCAAATTCCAATTGAATTCCTTGCAAATTCCTTACGCACAAATACCCTTGGGAAAGGTATTAATCCGACTCTTCCCTCCAGTTATGGGTTAAATAATAGGACAGATTTGGTTCTATAGCCTTGGCTAGCAAACAGTCTACCGCAAAAAGTAATAGCAACCTACTGATAGATAATGTTCTGCTCAGTCAGTCATGTCTCCTTCGAGACATGATCGCCCAAAGTGTGTATCATATATGGCACTCAACTGACTGACTGAGTGGTATATAAAACAAATTAAAAGAAATATATAAAAATCATGCAAATATTATATTTGTTCTAATATGACGAGGTGGGGAATTAGTGATTGTTATGAAGTTTCAATGACGTTTCAAGAAGTGAACAGTAGTTCTTTTTCAAATACCTTCATAAACTATGCGTCTTATACGACAAAAATACGTTATATTTGTGTTTTTTATAAGTTATTTCAAATGAAATATCTGAGCATACATACATACATACATACATATCCTTCGAGTTTGTAATAACCATACCCCACTTCCTGGTTATTAATTTTAAAAATATCCCTCCATTCATATCCATTTTTAAAAATATCCCTCCATTTAAATCCATTTAAAAAATATCCCTCCATTCAAATCCATTAAAAAAAAATGTCCCTCCTTTTAAATCCATTTTAAAAAATATCTCTCCATTCAAATCTATTTTTGAAAATATCTCTCCATTTAAAAAAATATCCCTCCATTCAAATCCATTTTGTAAAATATCCCTCCTATTAAATCCATTTTTAAAAATATCCCTCCATTTAAATCCATTTTTGAAAATAACTCTCCATTCAAATCCATGTAAGAACATATCCCTCCATTCAAATCCATTTTTAAAAATATCCCTCCATTTAAATCCATTTAAGAAATATCCCTCCATTCAAATCCATTTTTTAAAATATCCCTCCATTTAAATCCATTTAAGAAATATCCCTCCATTCAAATCCATTTTTTAAAATATCCCTCCATTTAAATCCATTTAAGAAATATCCCTCCATTCAAATCCATTAAAAAAATATCCCTCCATTCAAATCCATTTTTAAAAATATCCCTCCATTCAAATCCATTTAAAAAATGTCCCTCCATTCAAATCCATTTAAAAAAATATCCCTCCATTCAAATCCATTTTTAAAAATATCCCTCCATTTAAATCCATTTAAAAAAAATATCCCTCCATTCAAATCAATTTAAAAAAATATCCCTCCATTCAACTCCATTTTGAAACCCTTCCTCTCTTGGCACTTATTTATCTTTGTGGAAACATATGAGAAAGATTTCAGTCCCAAAGAAATAACCATTTCGAACCAAGGAAACTGAAAAAAAATTAAAAAAGAAAATTCTGAAAAATTAATTCAAATTCAAATTTCGTTAAGAAATAAAATAAAAATAATATTTTTGTCTCTGTCTATTTTTCTGAGATGAGGTATTGTAACTATTGAAAACTATTTACAACGATCGGACTGTTGTTCTCAGCTTCATTGTCTTATTAACGACATTTCGACCATTGTACGCTTTGACCTTCTTCTGCGTATATACGTTGGAATTTCAAAGCGAACCTTTTATTTAGTTCACAGGAATAGATTATTCTAATTCCACGTGTCATGCCTTTTTGGATATCTCTGCTTTCAGTTAATTCTCTTGGGTAATTCATCTCTCCAAGGACGTGTAGTCCAGTGAATAAAATTGTTCGTTGGGAAATCCCCAAAAGTGACTTTACCCAAAGAGTTGTGAGTTCAATACCTGGCCACAGCATAGGGTAACAAAAACTTGTAGTGTTGTGTTACTAAAGGGAATTAACTGAAACTGATATATATATATCTATAAGGTATGACCCGTGGAATTAGAACAATCTACTTTCGTTGACCAAATAAAGGGTTCGGTTAAAAATTCCAATGTATATCACCTAAAGAAGGTCGGAGCGTACAACGGCCGAAACGTCTTGAATATTGCAATAAAGACTAAGACAGCAGACCGAATTTTTAAATAGTGTAAATATTTAAGTCGTCTTTCCTCGTGAATTTTAAAATAATTTGAAACATGTGGCTTCTATAAGACATTTGGAATGTTTGACCAGTGTGAAGCTTCGACATTATACCTGCCTTTACGTAATCAGTTCATGGCCATATGCAACAACACACGGCGATCAGTGAAGAATTAAAAAACAATTTAAGGAAATTAGAAACAAAGGTGTTGTCAGGTTGATATTTATTTGCGGTAAAAACTTTTGATAGAGAAGGAAATTGTTTTAACTTTATTTAATTAATTTGTTGCATATTTACACACCCTTCCTTCATTTAAATAATTAAATTCTAGATAAACCGACCCACTCCTCAGATTTTTCTAATTCCCACCGCTTATTAGATACTGAAAAAAAAATTTAAATCCCTCTTATATAAAACCAAAGATTAGGTTTCTGTGTGTGTGTGTGTCTGTGTGTGTGTGTGTGTGCGCGAAATCGGTGACGCATAACACAAATAAATTGTTTAATAGTAGATGACAAAAAATACATTGCATTCAAATGAAAAAGTCAATCAGAGTAAAAATGAATTATTGACCCTTTAATATTTCAACCTTACCTACGGCAAATATCGCAGTAGTCGCCTCTAAAGTTCGGCCAGAATCTTCAAATCTAAGACATACTTATTCTTTCTACTTTTCAGAACTATTTGAAAAGGCTTTTTTCTGGGTTACTATCAGCTGCCTCATCACATTCTCTGTAACGTTTAATCAGAAAAATAAAATGGATATGCTTTATCTCTCTGCAAAAGGCAGAAGACACACAGAACCAAACATGGATTGTGGGAAGGAAGGGGATCTGGCAGATCTTTTTATATACGAATATTTTGTATTATTATAAGACGGTGGCCATGTAAGCATGCAGCTCAAAGCTGACTCTTTTCCTAATGAGTAACCACGCGGAGAGTTTTTTTTCTTTTAGTTCGCACATACATAAGGTCGTGTCTGGTCGACTGCCAAATTACATTAAGGCCGCGCAGCCGATTCCCGAGATATTAAAAATGCCTGGATAGTTTCCAAACAGACCCTTTATATATGTGAAATGTAGTTTCGTTTTCAAACTGGGAGAAATAGAAGCTCGATCATATTAAATTGCAAACCCAGAGAAAAAAAAAAAAAAGAAAAAGGAAAAAAAAAGAAGAAAAGAAAAAGAACAATTCTAATGCCAAGACCAGTAATTTCGTATCTCATATCTAAATTCCCTGAAAATAATGAAGAATGATATATATATATATATATATATATATATATATATATATATATATATATATATATATGTATTATGTGTGCGGGTGTGTATGCGGATGACTATATATATATATGTGTGTGTGTGTGGGGTATATATATATATATATATATATATATATATATATAAATCGGATACGACCTGCAAATAAAAGGTTTCTGAAAAATCATGACGGGATTTTGTAAACAAATACGGTTTCTGTTTCATTTGTGTCGGGTGTCTTACTAGTAACCAACAAGGAAGCGGTTCGGATTTCGATTGGGGTCTTATCACTAGGAAAGCAAAAAAGAGCAAATGTCTTTAGGAAAAGCAGGAATCTATCTCACCCCGTAAATAGTCAATGGCGGTTGTCACTAGGGAAAAAGAAGTCAGCAAACTGTGATCGTGTTTGAGGCTGCCCCATTTTTGTAAAATGAATTTAAACGCCATTTCTAACTGGGTGGGGGACACTGTACCGTTTCCGTCTGTTAACTTTTATCAGTCTTGGAAAAATCACTAAAAATGTTTATTCCATAATGTATTTATCGGCCACACAACCTGTTCTGCCCTTTTTAATAATGAAATATTACGTTGTGTTACCAGGAAGTATTATATTACGCTAATGAAAATGGAATATCTCATTAGTATTTAAGACAAATCGGTTTACTAATACATTGTAATTTTTATTTTTAAGCTTCCTGGGTATATTTCTAATGATTTAAAAAGTAGAATTCTTTTTTCCATAGAGTTAACTATATAGATAGAAATATTTTACGTTACCGGAGAACATATGAAAAACTGTGATTGCAATATTGCTTAAATATTTTCATAATTAATGAACCGTATTTGTAAACTAGTCAGTTTAGAAAATGTATGATTCCTGAATGTCATTAAGGTTGTTGTTCAGAGAGGGGGGAGAGAGATCTAGAGAGGGGAGAGAAAGAGAGAGCTAGAGGGAGAGAGGGGGAAAGAGAGCTAGAGGGAGAGGGAGATGGAGATAGAGAGGGAGAGAGAAGGAGAAAGAGAGGGGGGAGGGGAGAGAGAGGAAGAGGAGGCGGGTGGTAGGTTGATTGGCTGTTTGGTTGTGAAAGTGATTACTTTCCTGGCGGGAATAATCTAGTGTGAGTAGAAATAAAGCAGAAATACATCCGGGTAATGGGAAGCGATGCAATAGGAAAAGCAATCAATTAGCCTGGCAGTTGACAGGAAAACGACTGCCGCCAATCTTTTGAAGGTTATTAGAATTCATTTACGACTTCATTAACCGGAAGTATCGTTAGAATTCGTTTCATTCCTTTATTTCTTATCATGTGGCTATTTGTTTTAATGTCAGATTTATTTTATAACGAGCATCACACGACTCGTTTAGTAACAAGTGTCACGACTCGTTTAGTAACAAGTGTCACGACAAATGTCACACGACATGTTTTGTAAACAAGTGTCACACAATTTCTTTTGCAATGAATCTCAGCCAACTTGTTTTGTAACGATATCGTATGATGGAAATCAAATACGTTAAATTGAAAGTGAAACTAAATTTCTTTTTAGAATTACAACTATTAACTCATTTCTTATTGTACTGCTTTCGTAAATGTTTTTAGAATTTATAGAGAGAAACTAATTTAATGGTGTAAAATATGTTTTAAAAACTTACTCCAGATATTTGATTGTATGTTTTTTTTTTTTTATAATTGCGTCGCCCCAAGCAAGGCATTTTACTGCCACTGTTGAGCATAGGAGGAAAGAGTAACAGGTTATAGAGGGTGTCAGGAAGAGGGTAAGAGAAGGATGAGAATACCGATGAGAGTGAAGTGGACGAAGAAAGGAACATCCGAGAGAGGGAGAGGGAGAGAGAAAGAGAGGAAGCAAGTTAGTGAGATTGTAGATGACTATTAACTTTACATTTGAATTCTTGAAGATTGTAGCTGTCGGGAAAGCAAGTAAACAGATGGGAATTCCACAGGCGAAAAGTGCGAGAAAAGAAGCTGATGGAGTAGAATTTGCGTTTATAATTTATTGGCTTTACCGTAAAAAGGGTGGGGCCTAGTTGCTAATCTTATGGCTCGAGTAAATTTATATATAGGGGGCACCAGTGAGTTAAGTTTATCTGAGCAGTAACCGTGAAAGTATTTATAGAAGAGACACAGAGAAGCCACATTGCACCGGTGAGAAAGTAAATTTTCTTGGTATCCTGATAAAATGTTCATTTTGTGAATTCAATATTCAAATATTATTTTTAGCCTTATGCCAGTTAGAGTTAAGCAAATCATATATTTCGTACGTTTTTAAAAATTTTAGATGCAATCTTATTTTCTTTTCTACTAAACGCCATTTTAGAAAAATGACATTGTTTTACTGTAAAACAATGTCATTTTTCTAAAATGGCGTAAAACTTTTACAAATGAATGAAAACGTCACAAATGAGTTTTCAAAATGATTTTTCTTTTTTTAATTTCATTTCAGTTTTTAAAGCAATTTAAATATTTTAAACTTTTCGAAGAACAGCTATAAAAGAATCGACAAAAAAGATCGATAAAGTAAAATGTTTCAAGATACGAATATTATGAACTTTTGTTTACACTATTTCCATCATTCAAACCATTTTCCGCATTTTATTGTTATATGAATGTGGCAATAAAGATGAGACAACAATCTGAACGATGTAAATAGTATTAATAGTTACAACACAACAACTCATAAATATAGACACATTTTTATACAAATTCAGAAAAATAGTTCTTTTTTTATCCTGTTTAACAAAACTGCACCAATTATTTTTTATAACTAGCCGGTGATAGTATAACCAAGTTTTAATAATAGAAAAAAACATCCTAAGGACTAACGTTTCTTTCAAAATTCAGTCCTAACCTGATCCAATCTCAGCCCTGTAAAAATGGTGTCCCTTAAATTTTGCCGAATATAAATAGTGTTTAAAGCAGAAATATAGTCGCCACAGCCTCGATTTGAGGATTATATTTTAATGCAGTGAGTAAAATAAATGGTCTTTTTTTATATATTTTTTTCTTAAATGAGTTGAGGGGAGGTTTGAAAGTATTTAATTTCAATTATTTTAGCTACTAAAAGAAAAGAACCGAAGGTTTGAAATCGGCTAACGATAGCAAATATTAGAAATTAATAGTCTATGCTATATTTTTTCTTAGTCTTCATACAAACCGAAGCGCTGACAGGGTTTGGAGAGTTTCGATTCTCGCTTCGATTTCCAATTCATTCAACCTCAATGACTATTATCATTTACTTATATTGATATATTCTTTAACAAATATGTTTTCATCTGATGACACTACCACATCCTATGAGAGGGCATTACTTTGTTAGTAAGTTATAATAACAATATCTGGTCTATTAGCTTTTAAGTCTGTATGAATATTACAGTCCAGAACTATTATTATTATTATTATTATTATTATTATTATATGCACAATTTTCAGACTAGAAGTAACTGATGATTTATACTGTTTATTTTTATTTATCGAAAGTCCCCTCGCCAGTCCTGCTATTAATACAATTATTGCATGGAAAGCGTTGTTGTAAATATGTTTTTATCATAAACAAGGGAAATTCTCTAAAAAATAAAATTAAAATTAAAAATAAAAATTTCTTAAAAAGTGACTTTCATTGGTCTTTAACGAAGAGAGCATAAATAAAAAATTGCTGCCCACACACACACACACACACACACACACACACACACACACACATACATATATATATATATATATATATACGGGAGAGCGCGTGGTTGTAGTAAAACCAATATATGTAGTGGGTTTATTATATATATATATATATATATATATATGTATGTGTGTGTGTGTGTGTGTGTGTGTGTGTGTGTGTGTGTGTAGTGGATTTATTATATATATATATATACATATATATATATAATAAACCCACTACATATATTGGTTTTACTACAACCACGCTCTCTCTCTCTCTCTATATATATATATATATATATATAATAAATCCACTACATATATTGGTTTTACTACAACCACGCTCTCCCGTAGACTTGTCTGTCACTTTTCTGATCACAGTACATTAAACAACATTTCTCAGAAAAACGTAATCATGTAGGGAATATCAGACAGATTTTACTCAACAATACAATAATCCCCACTCATACACACAGTAAAAAGAACCTTCAGATATTTGGAGGCCATCTACATTAAATCCACACAACCCACACTTAATAAAATCACGTTTAAATCTGGTCATAACACATTACATTGCATTTGAATTTATGGATCTGTTGTCATTTCGTGCTATCACGCGGTGTGACGTCATAGAATCGCGTTGCAAATTTGTGAACTGCGTTTGTTATTTTTGGTAACTATTGCCGTTTTATGTCAACACAAGGTAAAATCGTCGCTGATAGTGGATGTTTTTGTGTTACCATCCTTATACCCTCTCTGAAGATGGCCCATGTGAACCGAAACTTAGAACCAACTTAAATAAAAATTATCTAAATGTTGGAGAAATTTTGTCTTTATTTTCACCTGAAATTGAAGCCAAAATACGATGTTTAGAACGGCTCATAATTAAACATAATAGACATTCATTGTCTCTTAAATTTTACAGTATATATATATATAACTACAAAAAAATTTTTTTTTCTTTATTTACTGATGTATTTATTTATTTTTCAGTTTCTTTCGATAATCTGCATTACTGTTGGTATTATCAGTGCCATCACGTGATACACGCTTGGACGATCATCGGAAAAAACATGACTGACTGGGCAGAAGATTTTCCCACAATAGGTTGCCATTACTTTCTGACGTAATTTGGTTGCCAACCAATGCTATAGAACCCAATCTGTCCTGCTATTCAACCCATTGGTGGGAGGAGAAGCGACGGATTCATATATTTTCCAATGGTGTTTGCGCGTATGGGAACGAAACTGGAATTCGAACTCGGCCCTCTGATTTCTCCACTGTCCCACAATGCACATTAGCATTATACTCTTAGCAAATAAGAAATACTCTTATGTGAAATTGTACTTTTATCAAATAATTGATATTATACTCTTATCAAATAAGGATAGAGAGAGAGAGAGAGAGAGAGAGAGAGAGAGAGAGATGATATAGAAAAGAAAAATTGGTATAATTGAAACAGCGTGCATTTTATCATTCTAAGGAAATATAAAATTATTTAAGCAGCCATTAACCTGTCTTTCTGTTTGTCCATCTATCTATTTGCCCCAGTCTGTTCATATCTATATATCTATACACAAACATACATATATAGATATGCACGTTATTTTTTTAATAATTTGTCTTTGCCTTCAAACATGGAATTTTAGGGAACGGTTCGAAAAAGCTTAGAATAAAATGGATGAATTAGAAGATAGCGGGAAAATAGAAACCATTCAAGCTCCTTCTTCTATGCGCCTTGTCTTTTTAGGACGTGGGCGATTATGGCCGTCCACGTCTCCCTATCCCTGGCGGCTCTTAGCTCGCTTTCTCGTAGCCCCCGTTCTGTCATCCACCTGCTCAGGACCTTCAAATATGTTATCCGCTGCTTTCCTCTATCTCTTTTTCCCTCTATCTGACCTGTTAGTATCAGGTTCTCCAAGCCCTCCTTCCTCATTGCATGCCCCAGAATCTTCAGTTGTCTTTTTCTGATGCTCAATATTAATTTCCTTTTCGTTTTCATTCTTTCCAACACTTCATCATTGTTCATATGCTCGGTTCATGATATTCGCAGCATCCTTGTGTAGAACCACATTTCAGCTGCTTCAAGTTTTTTTTGCATTTTGTTGATATTGTCCAGCATTCACTACCATATTGAAGAACTGATATCACATATCAGTCTAGTACTCTCTACTTTGTTTCTAGTGAAATTTTCCTGTGTCTTAATACTTTACTCAGCTTCTGGAACGCATCCTTCGCCATGCCAATTCGCCTTCGGATCTCTGTGTCGCATTTTCCGTCTTCTGTTAGAACACTTCTCAGGTATTTAAATGTTTATACCTGCTTGATTTTAATATCCCCCACCTGTATTTGGCATTTTGGGTTGCTCTTTTTGCTGATGACCATGCATTCGGTTTTCTTGCAGTGTATTTGTAGTCTTTTTTTGTCATTTTCTTCAGCTACCTTCTGTAAGAGGGCTTGTAGTTTCCTTTCCGTGTCTGCAATAAGCACTGTATCGTCTGCGTACCTTTTCTTGTCCAAATTGTGGCCTCCGGTGACAAATCCTGGCATGATAGCTAGTGTCCTCAAAATATTCTCGCTGTACAAGTTAAATAGATCCAGTGAAAAAGGCCCCTTTCTCTCTTTGTATATCTGCTGAATTCGTCACCTGTACGTATGCAGGCAGTTTGCTGCAAGTAGAGATTCTTAATTACCCTAATGTATTTCCCAAATATGTCGAGGCTGCATCTGCAACTCCATCAATTCTTGTGGCGTATTTTGTTGAATGCCTTCGCATAATCGATAAAACAGGTACAAGTCCTTCATTTGTATTGTTCTTTCAGAGAGCATCCTAATCGTAAATATGGGATTGCTTGTTCCAGTGTCTTTGACGAACCTGCATTGTTCTTGTCCTATCTCTGGCCTGATTCTGCTTCTTGCTCTATTCATCAGTATTCGGACGATCACTTTTGTAATATTCAAACTACCGCAGTTAAAAAGCGTGAGTAGGCTGTTAGGAGTATTGAGAAGGTTTGCTATCTCTTGATCTCTAGTGTATGTCATCAGTTATTATTGGTACGAATAATTAGTAATAATAATAACGGTATGGCCACTAATAAAAAGCAAAAGTAGTGACCAAAATGCCAGTACTTTGCCTAATAACAGGTCAGATCGATTGCAGTGAAGATTTAGGGAAAGGTTTATGACTGTCTAGACCACGTTATGCTTACGTCATAGTGAGAAAGGGGCTATAGATTAGAGGGAACATTCTACTAGCATCAGACAACTGCATTAAAAGTTAATAATTATTATAAGAGTCAGTCAGTTAAGTACCATACGTGATACACGCTTTGGGTGATCATGTCTCGAAAGAGACATGACTGACTAGGCAGAAGATTATCCCGCAGTAGGTTGTCATTACTTTCTGCGGTAGACTGGTTGCCAGCCAAGGCTGTAGGACCCAATCTGTCCTGTAATTTGACACATAGCTAGAGGGAGAAGAGATGCATTATATTATTACAGAGTAATTAGTGGGGGATCAGTTTATTACTTCATAACAATAGAAAAACCGACCCCCTACTTTATGACCATTAAAAGCCTTAATCATGATTCCAACTATTATATCCAGTCAGTCAGTTATGTGCTATACGTGATACACACTTTGGGCAATCATGTCTCGAAAGAGTCATGACTGACTGAGCAGAAGAATATCCCGCAGTAGCTTGCCATTGCTTTCTGCGGTAGACTGGTTGCCAGCCAAGGCTATAGGATCTAATCTGTCCTATTATTTAACCCATAACTGAAGAAAAGACGGATTAATATCTTTCCTAAGGCTATTTACGTGTAAGTGACTTCAAGGAATTCAACTGGAATTCGAACTCTGCACTCCGATTTGTGGTTCCTAGACGATATCTACTGCACTACAACGGACATCCTATTATAACAATAAAAAACATTATAACAATAAAATTTATAAAGTAAACTCGTCTGAGGATTTCACTGTTTCCTCGGAGCATAGAGTGTGACTGAAAGACCGTGAAAAGCTGTGAAAATATCTACAAGTTGCGAGAAAATTGTTGGTAGATTGTGACACCTTCAGCCTTCGATGCTTCTATGATGAAAGTGATCAAAGCGACGTCCATATAACGGAACTAGTTAGTTACCGGATGTGGGCTCAAATCTCGCCGAAAAATTTCTGATTTCCCACTGGTTGTAGTAGAAAAGTTTATTGATTCATGATGTTGCGATAGAAGGTAAATGTAATAAGACGGAATCAAACCGGTGAGAATTTAAATTAAGAATAAAAGCTCAGATACACTCACTTTCTCACCGGCGCAATGTGGCTTCCCTGTGTCGCTTTTACAAATACTTTCACGGCTTCTGCTCCGATGAACTTAGCTCACTGGTGCCCCCTATATATAAATTTACTCGAGTCACAAGATTAGCAACTAGGTCCCACCCTTTTACTGTGAAATCAATAAAATGTAAACTCAAATTCTACTTCACCAGCTGCTTTTCTCGCACTGCGGAATTCCCTTCCGTTTATTTGCTTCCCCGACAGCTACAATCTCTAAGAATTTAAATGCAAAGTCAAGAGTCATCTCCTATCTCACTAACCTGCATCCTCTCTCTCATGCTCCTTTCTCCGTCCACTCTACACTCATCAGTATTGTCATCCTTCTCTTACCCACTTCCTGACACCCCATATAACCTGTCACTCTTTCTCATAACTTTCCTACTATATAAACCCCTGCACACCAGTGGCAGTAAAATGCCTTGCTTGGGGCGCTATGATTATTACAATAAAAAGCGTTCAGTATGAAGAATATCTGCTGTCGCTTGGTCTCTGGTGAAAGCCAGAAACTATATAGTCGTGTTCTAAAAACACGATGGGATATAATTATAATTCTGAAAAAGTTATCTCGGAAGAGACGGGTTTTAGCCTATCCCAATGCTTGTGACTTTTTGAAGCTACACGTTCCTCTCCAATACGAAGAACATAATTGCAATTCGTCTTGAGGACATTATCGTTTTTACTTCCTTATTTAAAAAAAACCTTCTTTATCTGATGGAAGCCATTAATAAGAAAGTTAAGGTCGGAGGAAACTTGACAAGTGAACTTCTAAAGTAGAATTTCTTTTAGAAGTATTTTCTTTGATCATTAATACTGGTTTTGTTTCCTTTAAAGAGGCAGTTATCTTTTCCGTAATTTTATTTTTCCGGGCAAATGAAAATGGAAAGAGAATATACGAATAGCAGTTACTGAATAAATTAAAGTGTAATTATAATTTATTATATTTTAAGCTGTAGCCCAAATTTCGAGCGCTGGGCTATGAAAGGTCGATGATATTCGCCACATGTAGGTATTCAACCTTAGTATTTCGAATACTGATTCATTTGGATGATTGGCGCAATACAATCTTCCTAGCTCGGTTCTCCTTGCTCTATTTAATCTTGTATTATACTAACTTATTTGGGTGCGTTTTAACCATGAAAAATGGGTTCGAATCTCACTAAGGTCAATTTGTTCAGGAAGGTGAGTTCTTCATGTTATTGGTCTGGAGAAGGCGATCGCATCGTGTGTCGCCTTTGAAAAGTGCCTGAAAAACATACCACGGGCTGACCCTAGCCCTGTGAGTGAAATTGGGTAGACGGCTCTATTTGAGGAGCCGTCGATGGTTGTGATAGCTTGAAGTCATAAGTCATCATGGCCGAGGGTTTGGGCTCCTTGTTCAGACTGTTGTTCACTAGATCAGGGGTTTTCAAACTTTTTTGACTTACAGACTCCTTTATATTTCAAGCTTTAGTCTAGAGAGCCACTATAAATGCTTATGAAATTTCTACATAAATCTTTACTAAATATAGCTTATAGTTTTGCATTAAGGTAGTAAAAACTGGTTTTAAGCTTACTTTAGACATAAGTGTTCAAATAAAATAAATTTATACTGCATGTTGATGCAAAATGTAACAAAATTAAATTTAAATTACTTTGAATTTCGCGTGATGAGTTAATCCGCGGACCCCCTATCTTATCCTTGGGGACCCCCTGTGGTCCGCGGACCACAGTTTGAAAACCTCTGCACTAGATAACGCGTTCTCTCCCAGAAACTGTAACTAAAGTCCGCTAAGCTTAGTTGCAGTATAAATTACAGCTGGTCACTGTTCAGGCGCCTTCAATAGAGATTAGCTAGCCACCCTGGTAGACGGGTATCCTTGAATATGAGTGGCCAGTCATTATTATTAGTATCATTATTATTATTATTATTATTATTAACCTAACTTAATAAAGGATCAATAATCATTTCTATCCTTATTATCATAATTGCCGAAGATAACATTATCTCGAAGCCATTGTATATCCCATAGTCATTTTGCTTTATATCTTATGGCCACATCACGTTGAAACAACGGTCTTCATACGATCACCGAAGTTAAGCAACGTCGAGCCTGCTCAGTACCTAGATTGGTGACCACTTGGAAATACCATGTGCTGTAAATTTGGATGTGCGGTTGATGTCTAACGGCTCAGAATCGTTAATCGGAGAGCCGAGTTCCAATTCCAGTCGGCTTTGCTATATTCCCTTACGCGCAAATACTCTTGGGAAAAGTATAAATCGACCATTTCTACCCCAAGCTATGGGTTAAATAGTAAAACTAAACCATTATTATTTCCAAAAATAAAGTAAGATTGTTTACAAAATATTTAGATTTTGGCATCACATAATCTGCAAATGGCTGAAATGCGGCAAAAGAAAAACGACCAATGAACCAAATTTAATTAGTTAATTTAAATTAACCCACCCACGTACACTAACTTATATCCATACACACATATACATACAAATGTGACTGTATTTATGCTTATACATACTTACCGACCTACAATTTTTCATGTCTACATACGGATCTTGTGTTCGTATACTCATATATATACATTTCATAAAGACTGGATTTCCGCGCGTATAGTGTTATATATATATATATATATATATATATATATATATATATATATATACACTCCTGATCAAAATTTTAAGACCACTTAAAAATCTTTAAAAAGAAATATTTTTTTAACGGATAGATTTTAAACTCCTTCCACTTAAGGTTACCAATACTACAATCTAAAAGGTTATGGAAACAAAAAGCTATATTCCAAACCTTTTCTTTAGAAATTTACATTTTTATAAAATGAGGCGATTTACACATGAGCAAAATTATAAGACCAGAGACAAAAATTCTACGAAATTGTACAAAAAGTGTATGAAAAGTGTATGAAAACATTCAACAACCAAATTTAATAATGAGTTCTACCTCCACTGCTTTTGATGACTTCAAAAATTCTGTCGGGCATGCTAGAAATAAACGTTTCCATTAAGGTGCGAGGGATGTTGCTCCAGCTTCTGAAGATGGCTTCACGAAGTTCATTTTTTGTTGAATATTGTTTGCCATTTCGATAAACATCTCTTGTCATCCATCCTCAAACATTTTCAATTGGGTTCAAGTCTGGTGAGCATGCAGGATGTCCCAAGGGATGGACCCCATTTTCTTGTAGAAAGGTCAAGGTCCGTCTTGCAGCGTGGATTGCAGCATTATCCTGTTGGAATAACCATCCATCAACACACAAACCTCCATCATCAATGATGCTTTTTGTAGCGTGCTAACATAACCAGCCGCTGTTTGACAACCCTGCACCACCTGGAGCTCCATCGTCCCTCTGTAAGAAAAGGCACCCTATACCATTAGGGACCCTCCACCACTATGACGTGTGGAGAAAATTTCAGGAGGCATGTTTTTGTTATGCCAATATCGTTGGAAGCCATCAGGACCATCTAGATTGAATTTTTTCTCATCAGAAAACAGGACTTTCTTCCACTTCTCAACGTCCCATGTTTGGCATTCACAACCAAACTTTAAGCGGTCCACCTTGTGACGTGAAAGCAGCCGAGGAATTTGTTTACGCTTTTTATTTACCATGCCATTTTGTCGTAAGTGTCGTTTGATGGTTACGGGACTGCAATCAGCGTCTGTGACTGCCTTAATTTGACTAGAAGAAAGTCCCCCCTCTTTCATAACAACCCGTCTTATTCTCTTACTCAATGCAGGAGAAATTTTTTGGGGCCTACCAGAGGATTTTGCTTTTCCATAATTCTCACTGTTCTTTAGAAAGTTGCAAATCACAGTTTTACTGCGATTTACCTTAGCTGCGATCGCCCGCTGTGACAAACCTTGCCTATGGAATTCTAGAATTTGAGAACGCTCAACTTTGGTAAGTTTGCTTGCTTTAGGCATGGTAACACCTTTACGCAGTGATTGCTAATCTCTAACTGAACTAAAAACATTGGGATTACCATAGATCTAACAATTTATACCCCTGGTCTTATAATTTTCATCATGCGTCAATCGCCTCATTTTATAAAAATGTAAATTTCTAAATAAAATGTTTGGAATGTAGCTTTTTGTTTCCATAACCTTTTAGATTGTAGTATTGGTAACCTTAAGTGGTAGGAGTTTAAAATCTATCTGTAAAAAAAAAATTCTTTTTAAAGATTTTTAAGTGGTCTTAAATTTTTGATCAGGAGTGTATTTACCTGTTTTATAAGTGCCATCATTATGCTAGTAAAATTATAATTTAATATCAATGTATATTTTTTTAATATAAATCTCCTTTATATAATATGTTAAAGGTTCCGCATGAGTTTAATCTGGCCTTGACCATTATCATTACAATTTTCTTGAAGAAATAGTGTTACTGGTTGCGGGCTCAAACTTTGGTAAAAACTAAGATTTTTGGAAAAAGGTTTTCGAAGCATGCAGTTTCTCCTCCTTGCGAGAGTAGAGCAACTTCCAATTCCTTCATCTGGTAAGCTGTATAGATATTGGGTGTCGAGATAAGTTGACATAGGAAAAAGAAATATTTTAAACAAACAATTACATGTCTGTTCGTAATGGAACTGTGTGGTAAGATGTCAATAATACTTGTCAACATTTCCCGTAATACAATCCCCAAGAGAATTTTGAATGTGCAGGTGTGATTCTCATCTTTCAAGAAGGATTGGTAATCGAAAGGCTGAGTTGTTCAACTTACCACAAGGAAATCCCACACATTAAAAAAGAAAAGATTTAATTTAAAAAATGAAGTATTTTATTTCTTGTTATATTCATCATAGCCTTGTTGCATCAGATGAACTTTTACTACTTGGAGATGTGACATGATTTTTAATACACTCTCTTCCTCTTGCTTCTCTTCAGGGCGTGGATGATCATTGTTTTCCGTGTTTTTTTTTGTGTTTTTTTTTTCTTTTATTGTCCTTAGCAATACTTCCTCCTTTTTTTTATCGCTGTCTCTTTGTCGTAATTCTTCCTGTATTCATTTGCATAAACTTGTCAGATATATAACTTGTTACTTTCCCCGATTTCTCTTTCATGTTGAATTTTCCATGTTTTCTTAAGCCAGCCATGTTTTATCAGGTTTATAAGCGATCATGGCTATTTACAGGTTCCTTTGGAGATTTAACCAGTTTTTATAGCATAAAATATAGGCTTCGTTCCATAATTTCTTTTATGGGAGATTTTACAAGTCTAAGATAAATCCTGACTTCATTTGAATATAAAGGCTTTTCTCTCTCTCTCTCTCTCTCTCTCTCTCTCTCTCTCTCTCTCTCTCTCTCTCTTGATATGCTATGTCTCTTCAAGATATGAGTGATCATGGCTCTCCCCAGCTTCCTGTCTCGTTGATTTTAGCAACGCTTCCTCAATTTTTTATTCCATTTGCCACTTTGTAATACTCATTCCTTCATCCACTTGGACAAACTTGTCGAGTACTTAACACGCTCGTTACTTTGATGTCACATGCTTTTGATATGTCCCATGAGTCGTGCAGATTTTAGTCAAAAAGAAAAAAGAAAAGAAAAATGTTGATTACATTAAATAGCTTTCTAACTCATTTGGAAAGTAAGTTTTCTTCGTTTTTTTTATTTATCTATCTTAGCCAAAATCGAATATTGAATTTCAGATTTCCAAATGATGTCCCCAGATTTCTGTGAGAAATGACCAAACATGGAAATCAATAAACTAGAAATAGCATTAAAAAAATAAAAGGGGCATTTTTTTTCCCGCAACATTTTCCGTGAAAAATTTTAAGAGATTAACAAATAAAAATGAAAACCATTCAATAAAATAGCATATCAAAAGGGTAACGGGTTCGATGATCAATTGAAAACAATCGATTCTTAGATTTCTTTTACTTACACGGTGACTGATTTTTAAAAAAATCCAAATATATGGATATTTTTCCATATGTATTTTCGACGTCCAGATTGTGTTTATCTTTTTTATCATTATTGATAATAATAATATTGTTACTATTACTACTATTATTATTATTATTATTATTAGTTGTGAGTGTGTGTCTGTGCGTGTGTACTTGCATGTGTGTGTGTAATTAAAACAAAAGCTGGCCCACGTGCTCTTCTTATAATATGTCTATTTAAAATGCCGATTAATGATTTTTGAGGAATGAAAAGACAGCAAACTGGTCATAATATTGTCAAAAGAATTAATGATATTGATTATATATTAAGCCTTTTGACTAAACTGAAGCATGAATAGAAATATTTTAAAGTCTGAACATATATATATATATATATATATATATATATATATATAGAGAGAGAGAGAGAGAGAGAGAGGAATGTGATATATAAATTTCTAGGGAAATCAATAAAAGAGGAAAGAAAATCATAGATTTCCCTGAAATTGTTTTTGATATTTTTCGTTTTCGCTTTGTCATATAAATTTCTATATATCAGACTAAATAAAGTTAATTGAATTACCTAATATATATATATATATATATATATATATATTGCCGTCAAAATTAAAATAGAATTCAGTTTATCTATATAAAATACAGTCCCTAAATTTACTGTCCTGCATTTGAAAATGTACAATTCAATCTTATTGTGGGTTTTTTTCTCCGTAAAATCACTATTGTAACCATGACATTAGCGTTTAAATTTTAACATTGTAAACTTTACTCTTTCTCTCTCTCCCCTCTCTCTTTCTCTCTCTCTATCTCTCAACAAAATATTTTTCTTCCTTCCTTTCCACCCCCAATATTCCCTCTGTTTGGATAATTTAAACCCATTAATTTTTGTAATAGTTTTGGTCTGATGAGCTGAATATTTATAATATTCACGAAATAAAATATCGCCGTTGGATTTATAAATTTGTTCGACTTATTTTCTTTACAATACTCTGTTAATTTCTAACATAGAGTTCTCATCGGAGTAAGATCCTCCGTGGAATTAACCTTACCAATTACCAAGGATATTACTTATATATATATATATATATATATATATATATATATATATATAAATTAAAATAGGATTAATTCAAGGATGTTGAATGACAATTTCGATATGAAAATCCCCACAGGGGATAACACATCACCTCAGCAACAAAAAAATCCTTTCAGAAACTGGAGAAAAATCAGTCTAATTTTCCTTTTTAAATAGATTTGCAAAGAAATTAAAAAAAGGAAGAAAAAGAAAAAGAAAAAGATAAAACAAAATAAAATCAAATAAACAAGAAAAGAAAAATTGGCATCGTCTGGGTTCGCAAAAAAGGAAAGAGAATTGTAACGTATTTGCTCTGTAATATTTTATTACATGGAGCTCTCTTCCTGTATCATTTTTTAATATTAAAATAAAATAAAATTTTAATATTAATTAGGATCGGGTTTTTGGAATTTACCTTCCTGCTTTTTCCGCTTGGATTAATATATATATATATATATATATATATATATATATATATATATATATATAGAATATGTAAAGATCAAGTAGGAAAAAGTGTCTTTAATCTAACATCTTTCACTCAAATAAACTTCCTTAGAGATTTGTTAAGACCAATGATTCGTCTAAACAAATGTCTGAAGAAGCTTATTAAAGTGAAACATGTTAGATTAAAGACACTTTTTCTTCTGTCTCCTTTATTTATTTTATCATCGTGTCGGATTTCAATCCATATATTCAACAATTCGTATATATCAGTGTGTTTTTCAGTTTAATCTTAAGAAAGTTTAGTTTATCGGATTTAATGGTGATTAAGTAGGAAAATTGATCTTGACTTAGTTGAGTAAAATCGTCGCGAATAATTCAACATTAAAACTGACACATTAAAAAACTTAAACGTATCTTGAGCCTATCTGTGCAATAAAACGTTAAACGCAATTTTTACGAAAACGATGGTGTTTTCAGAAATTATCATTTTCATCGCAATACAAATTATTAAATTAAAGATTTATTCTAATAAAATATTTCAATTGTAACATTTGTCTCAAATTATGTTTATTTCGTCATTACTTATTCCTCTTGCATTTTAACTAGTTGTCCATACGACCATCTTGATTTGTTTCTTTCTAATGTTGTCATTCAAAATACATTTGGTTTATTTGTTACTCTCGATTAAATCCACCCAGACGCTGTTCCATAAACATTCAATATTTGTACGAATGTAGATTTGGCTGGTATACTACAAACTCATTTGTTTTATCACCGCAACCTAGATTTTGTCACTGTTGCTGTCATGTTACAACAAACATTCTATCGATTCTAATTGAAAAATAAAAATATTCTGTTCCCAATTTATATGGTAAAATAAGTTATAAATCCATTTATATTTTTTCCTATTTTTAATTATTCTTTTATTAGATTTGATATGTGATTCGTGAAGATTTTGTCGTCACTGATGACTGACTGCTCTCCGCAAAAGAGAAGTCATTTGGGACGCTAAACTATAACGAAAGTATTTTGGTTCACATGGTTTTCTTTGTGTTTTCATAAGAATAACGAAGAATTACCCAATCGCATGTTCGAAACACGTTTGAGTGTAAAGAATTTTATTTTCTACAGGGCCGAGATTCATTTTTCTTTCAATGACTGAATATCGGCTAAAATTGATTTTCATTTCATCGTATTTTGTTTTAAATTTTAATATACGATTGCCAATTAGGTGAATTTTTTTCATAGAGAAACACTATTTGCGAAAAAGTAAAAAAATAAAAAAATGAATATGAAAATAATAATAATAAAATGATGATAATAATGATTTTAATTTTTGTGGGAGGGGGTCGCAAAGGTGAAAATGCCATGATGTCATCTCTGACCTTAGTTACCTGATTGGGACCCAGAAAGACTATACACCAGAAATAAAAGGAAATACTACTACTACTACTACTGCGACTACTAGTACAACAATAATAAAAATAAAAAGAAGTTGATGAAAAAGAAGCCAGAGACGAACCACAACAATAAAATAATAATTTCTTTTGTAACATTTATTTAGCATTTCGTTCTTTTTACATCATCATCATCATCAGCATCATCATCATCATCATCAGTGTCATTATGATTATTATTATTATTATTATTATTATTATTAGTAGTAGTAGTAGTATCATCATTTTAATACTACTTGCCGAAGTTCTAGGCTTATATTGATGAAGAATTACTATTATTACAAAAGTACATATTTTCAAAGGGAATTGATTAAAGATTTTTTATTGACTTATCGCCAGAAAAATAGCTAATATTCTAATATATAACATTCACAGTGCTATAGGGTGTTGGGAAACTCCAGTCGCCACCCACCTTTTTACTGTGACTAAATTTAACTTCTTAACCACAATCTATAACACTGATATTAAGTTGAGCTGTATCGATTATCTAAAATCATTGTTATTGACATTATCTTTAAAAAGAAATCAGAAATTTAATTTCCAGGATTTTTCCTAAAACTTTAGAATCTAAAACTTATATATATATATATATATATATATATATATATATATATATTCTTGTGTGTGTGTGTGTGTGTGTGTGTGTGTGTGTGCGCGCACGCGCGTTTTATACGCGCAATATAAAACTAATTCCAGAAAATGAAGTCTGAGGGAAAAGCAAAGAAAAAGCTGTGTAAAACCGGAAAATGTTTACGGTGAGATCTAAAAAAATGTTTATTTTATGAGAAAAAATGATAAACTATGTGTATATCTTAATGTCTAATTTATCCTCACTCATTTTTAAGAACTGATTTAGACCCAGCCATTTTATATTTTGTGTGAAAAAATATCTTACACATTTTTTTTCTCTCCCTCTCTCCATATATATATATGTAATATATATATATATATATATATATATATATATATATATAGAAAGAGACAGACAGAAAGAGTGGGAGGGAGAGAGAGAGAGATAAAATCTTCCTTATATATATATATATATATATATATATATATATATTCCATTTGTAAACGAGTTATTACGCGACCTAGGTTTCTACCATACAAATATGCACTGGTCTAACCTTATTATGACCAGAAACTAAGTAATCAAACAATCAATCAATCAATCACTCAATCAATATATATATATATATATATATATATATAGCAACCAAACAAGCAACAGCAAAAAACAGCCTCAAAAAAACAGTGTCCTCACAAAACTTCAAAGTTGGCATGAGCCTGCTCTGATAAAGTGATAAATTCTTTACACGAAAAGTATATATATATATATATATATATATATATGTGTGTGTGTGTGTGTGTGTGTGTGTGTGTGTGTGTGTGTGTTCACATTAGCTCTGATTATACTTGATTTGCGTTGATATAATTTTTTTTAAACGGAATATATAATTTACTTTTATATTTAAACTATGCAGAGATAACCTCCCACACATATATTGAAAATTATATATATATATATACATATATAACCATGCTTCGTTAAAAATAACCGATTAGGATAATAACATCGGAAAATATCATGCTTGAAAATGACCAGTAAAGTGTCCGAAAGTGTTGGGAAAGTCAAATATTATAGAACATGTACGAATACTGGAAAAATTGAATAAATAGAAAATTAATAATATTTTTCTTGTCGGTCGTTTTTAACGAAACATATTCAAAAGAAAGATTGCTACCCAAATATACCTTAATGTATTATTAGTAATGCCTTCATTATTTTTAATATTTTAGAAAGGCATTATTACAAAACAGAGAAATCCTACACTTAATAACATCAATTATGAACACGGTAACAATGTGCTGACCGTGTTCGGAACTTAACTCTACACGACTCTATATTCATAAAATTTACACATGTTTATTTATAAGTAAAACAAAATTAATTATTGATAATGGCTAAAAGTATAGCCGAAAGTGCTTGAAAGTACCAACCTTTGGACAATTCTTATATAATTTGAGTTCCGTAAAGAAAAAAGTTATACGAACACATGAAAAATTATGTAAAAATCTTAATAATAATACCTTGTCTGTCATTTTTAATGAAACCCGTATAAAAGAGAGATTGTTGCCTAACTACACAATATATATATATATATATATATATATATATATATATTTCGTAAAGTTAATAAGGGTGAAATAAAGATTTATCCTTTTTACGTGTACTTTAATTTAACCTTTTGATTTCTTTAATTCCAAGTAAAGTGTCATGCCAAACTTGACTCAACTGTATTCTTTTCAGAGTTCCTGATTTCATAATTCTTAACAATTTTCTAATCACTATAATTAAAAATTGATTCTAGTGTAGCTTCAAACAGCCAGCACATACCACTTATCTTAAGAGTATATATTCATTTGGTCGCAACATAAGTATTGATTGTTTTGTATAAGACAATATTTGTATGGTTTTTAGATGCATATAAAATAGATGGCAACTTCAAAGCAATCTTTGTTTACAAGCAAAGTCAGTATGTTTTCTAATTCGTCAGCTTGAACGAGAATCGTTTGGCAAAGTTATTATGACAATATAGACTTGTTAAACATTAAAACAAAACATTGATGCCATATGTCACCAGAATCACATTTGACAACAGGTAACAACAATTAAAACCAACACAGCATTTAATGAGTCTGATGAGAATTAACAGCGATTTTATTTATTACATTCAAACGCGCATGCGCATTAATTTTAAATATATTTTTAAGGGTTTTTATTTTTCGAGTCTTTGAATTGCGACAAAGATTAATATATATACATATGAGGGTGCACATATTTATTATTCAGGTGTTAATAAAATAGTGCTCAATGCATGAACATAACTGTATTATATATATATATATGTATTTTATTACACACACACACACACACACACACACACATATATATATATATATATATATATATTGTCCTACGTCTATGGAACGACTTGGAGTTTCCGGCATTATGTAATCAACAGGTGCATATTTCAAACTGACAGTCTAATAGATTTGAATTTAAGTTTATTCGATGTTCACGGGAATTAAATTCTAAAAAAGTTAAGTTACTGCTTTTTTAATAAGATTAAAAATTAAAAATTCTAAGGTAGATAAAAATTTAAATTTAAGATTTGAAATTAAAATAGAAAATATTAAAAATAATAAAATGCAAAGAAAAGAAATCAAAGGGGCGTAAAACATGAAACGTAAAAATTTAAATATTCAAATATTACATAAAGATAAAAATTAAAATTTTAAATAAAATAAAATAAAAACGAAAATAAAAATTAGGAATTAAAAGGTAAAATTTCAAATTAAAATTAAAATAATAATTTAAAATTTAAATTTAAACAATGTAAGAAGCAAAAATAAAAGGGGTTTAATTTTTAATTGTTAAAAGTAATATTACGGAAGAAAGAAAGAAAGAAAGAAAGAAAGAAAGAAAGAAAGAAAGAAAGAAAGAAAGCGGGAAAGAAAATGGCAAACGTATAGAGTCTATATGCTTTCCCCTTTGATAGAGATTCCTCTATACTATGGATTTTCAAACTGTGGTCCATGTAAAGGTGTTAATTTTAAATCTTGACTATCATCAAAATTATCTAAAATATAAATGTGGACCATAGGGGGTTCGCAAGAATAAGATGCGGGGGTCCGTTGATTAAGTCATCACGTGAAATTCAAAGTATAAATTTTCAATGTCTGGATATTTATTTTTACTTTTTAATGTTATCAAATGACAAAAACTTGCACTCCCATTACATGTCAACATTATTTATACAAAAAAAAATTATTTTACACATACAAGAGCTTGATGTTCAAATTTACTTTTTTTTTTCAGGGTGCAAGTGTCATGGATAAATTTTTAATAAAGGGGTCCGTAAGTCAAAAAGTTTGAAAACCCCGGTACTATCCAATAGAGGAATAATTGTTTTTTAAATTTAAAATTTAAAATTAAATTTTTATCTGCATGTCACCTTAATATATTTTAATTTTTAATCTTGTTATTAAAAAAACAGTAGCTTAACTTTTTAAGATTTAATTCGTATGAACATCGATTGAACTTAAATTCAAATCTATTAAACTGTCAGTTTGAAATATGCACCTGATGATTTCATAACGCACGAAACTCCGAGTCGTGACATAGATGTAGGTTAATATCTATATTTATTAGTATATATATATATATATATATATATATATATATATATATATATATCAGAAATATTATATCGTATTATTTTTGTGATGAGTTTCAGTAGGATGTAGAATAGTACCTAAACAATATATATATATATATATATATATATATATATATATATTGTAATGCTTGTTACAATGGTTTATAAATTCATAGTATCACCACACCATTGTAACAATCATTACAATATAATGGTCTAAGTTGTATCGAGCACTCTTTATAAAGTAAATGCATGAACAGTAGATAAAAAAAAACCTACGTGTTCTACAACTTTGTTACAATATATATATATATATATATATATATATATATATATATATATATATATATATTGAAGGAATAGTAAAGGTGTTAATTTTAAATCTTGACTATCATCAGAATTATCTAAAATATAAATGTCGATTATCAAAATATGTATAGTCTACATCAATGTTGGGGATTTTTATCAAATATTTTAGTCTAGGTGTAAGCTCGATAGAAATATATATATATATATATATATATATATATATATATATATATTGGAGTAGATGTACTAAACTATCGCCCGGTTCACACTCCACCCACGTCTATTGAACAGGTGAAGAGGCTCATCCCTTGTTTCCTGTTTAGAATGTGGTTTCGGCTTTCTCTTTTCCAATCTTTTCACTCTCACGTAGCCCCCTGCGCATCAGTGGCATTTTCGCCTTGCTTGGGGTGATATGATTAAAATATATATATATATATATATATATATATATTATTTCATTTTATAACTTGTAGTTTTTTGGCCTGCCACAACTGTCAGTTTCATGCGAGCCACCCTCCTTCCCATTTATGCCAGATTAGAATAAAAACTTTATCAAGATAAATATAGACTTTTTATTTTCGAAAGCTGTATTCATACACACATAAACTTCGGTAAAGGTAAAATTGTAAGATAGATGCTTTTTCCTTGAAGCCAAGGTTCCACCTATGTATATGTATATATTTATATATTGTGTATTTTGGCAATAACCTCTCTCAAATGCAGGTTCCACATATATATATATATATATATATATATATATATATATATATATATATATATATATAGAGAGAGAGAGAGAGAGAGAGAGAGTGAAAGACAGACAGACAGACAGACGGAGAGAACCGAGAGAAAGAAGCGACAAGCAACGCAGTAAAATGATTGTCAAGCCTTCTGCTACAGCCAGCATGGAATGACTTATCCAAGTCACTGTCGAACATATAAGAAATTTAAATCATGTAAGAAATCTTTGTTTCGAGGTATCTCCTGACTAGTGGTCGGAGTGATTGCTGGAGGGTTCATCAACAAAAATCTAGAGTTCGGAAGTTGAATGTAACACCAATAAGCTAAGTGACAAACTTTGTATATATATATATATATATATATATGTGTGTGTGTGTGTGTGTGTGTGTGTGTGTGTGTGTGTGTAAAATGTGTATGTATGTATGTATACATATATATATATATATATATATGCAATTTGTTGTATATATTATATTATTTATATATTATATATGGCTGTACCTATTTGAAAGCGCTCAATATCAGTGATAGAGCTAACGTATTAATTTAGATAGGACCCTGGGTTTTCAATTTGTCTGACGATCGCATATACATATATATATGCCAAACCCCATACGGTTCACATATAGTAATGCTTGTGTGAGCCGCGGTGGGCGATCGTCTGTGTGTGCGTGTCTAGCGTACGTCACTGGGTGTACATGTGTGTATCTATGACTGCGTTTGTCACGACCACAAATTTTTCTCCCAATTTTCCTCCCACTTCCACAAAAATACACCAATATACGCAGCCCTACATATATCCAATATTTTAAAAAATAATCAGTCTATCTGGCGATGGCAAGAGCGTGAAATGCAGGGTCACAAAGTCACACCTATCTAAATGAATATATATATATATAACTCACACTCTTGAAGATGAGAGTGAAAGTACTTGGGTACCTTGAGAAATGAATGATAATAACATCTGTCAATGTTACAGATCATTTCTGACATCTTTGAATTATAATACGCGAAAGATTATCCGTGAGTATAAACAGATTTAATTTTGAATAAGCAGACACAATGTTTGCAATTTATTAAATCTGACATGTCTAAATTTGCTTCCTAAACACACACACACACACACACACACACACACACACACACATATATATATATAACATAATTAATGAGAGAGCAAAGTTGCTCTGGAATATATATATACGAGTCGGAAACCTGATGGTATATATGCTTTAGGGAGGTTGTCCTGCATATTTTGTGTGTGTGTATATATATATATATATATCATCGTTCATTCAGTAAGGAATAAGAGCACTCTGGCTATTAGCGTATGATAAATCATACGCTAAAAGTCTACCTTCCGCTGCCGAGCGCCCATGGCCTACAGGTAGAATTGCCGACTAACGCCAATTCGGTCGGGTTTCAATCCTGGGTTAAAAAGCAATCGGATGTCTAACCGTACTGATGATCTGTGATGCAGCGAAACAGATCTGTCTGCGGATGACTATATATATATACACATAAAGTTTCAATCACATTTATAAGTCTACCATTTGTCTTTGCATTGAATATTGCTGTTGTATCTGTTTTTGGTGGCTCTGCTATGAATGTATATATTCCTGATAGAATAGAAAGAAGATTCTGCAATGTTTTTGGTTCCAACGTGGCATCTCCGGCTTCGGTCTCTTTTCCATCCGCGTAAAGTAGTTTCACTTTTCCTTTTCCAGAAATAATTTCATTAATTTCAGCGTAATACTAAATTGGCAGCAAGATCTCATCATTTTACAGTTGAAATGGCTTAAGGGATCCGTAAGTTCTATGCGAAAGGTTTCCTCTCTCACACTTCCCGTTTGTTGAACTCTCTTCCGGCTTTTTGCTTCCCTATCAACTTTGATCTTCAAATAATTACATGCAATACCAATCGTTATCTCCTTGCTTGTTGTTCTTTTATTGCCATTTCTTTGAAGTTAGTTTTTTATTCTATCACACTCAGTGACTCCTTGGTAGGTTAGTAGGTTAATTGCCTTGTTTAGTGGGGGTGAAATGATTTTATATATATATAAACACCTAATGAGCCAGGCGGACCTACTTAGGTTTCACCTAAACGGATCGTCAGGGAATGCTGGCTCCCTGACGATCCATTTAAGTGAAACCTAGGTAGGTCTGCCTGGCTCATTAGGTGTTTATTTATTAATTTCGCTCTACGCTCTGTATTGAGCGCTTTCTGTTAGTTGATTATTCGTATCGTTTTTTGTTTTTTTTGTTTTGTTTTGGGCTTCGTGCTGATCTCGGTTCGAACTCTTTTGACTGACGTTCATGTACTAAGCTCTTTCTTTTTTTTTTAAACCATTTTTTCCCTTCTTTCGATAGTTTTCGAGGAAGGTTTTTCGACACGAGTATAATTTTTACAATCTCACTGATATATATATATATATATATATTTATATATCGTGTTCTCGTATATATATACATATATGAGAACAAGATAAATAAATTTTGACATATTAGGAACAAATTTTTGCAAATGACAGGAAAACTTTTAACCACAGTCTTAGATTTCCTTAGTGTGTATATAATATATATATATATATATATATATATATATATATATATAATAGCGTACAATAGTGTGGCTTTTGACTGCCACGTGCATAAAAGCATGAGGAACAAATATATATATATATATATATATATATATATATATATATATATATATTGTTTAGGTACTATTCTACATCCTACTAAGTTTCTATCTATTATTGAACATTATGATCTGTCTGTTCCTTTGATAATTTGCCTAACATTTCCCGTTTCTTACCGGATATTTTAAACTGTTTCCGGGTAAAGTTATTTTGGGAGATGAGTGAAATAAGAACCCGGGGCAATCATTTTATTCCATGAACATTTGACTGACAAGTTAAGGATGACATGAATTTACGGATGACATCAAGTTTTTTTCTCCATAATTATTTCAAAATATAACAGCTATTCGTTAGCTTGCTATTTATTATAAAAATCTTTCTGTTGTTTTATAAAAAAACGTGTAGACAAACCCTATTATTCTTTTATGTGCCGTAAAGTGAAAGTCAGAACGTGGACGATCATAGATCTCCACATGTTCTTGTCTTTTGTAGCTTTAAGTAAAGTTTATCTTTTTGCTATCTCTCCTAATCCCTGTTTTGCTAAACACTTATACACGCTACTTAGGTAGCTTATGCACTGTTTTCCTCTGTCCCATCAATATGTCCACTGAGGGTTGAATTCCCAAGCTTTCTCTCCTCAACAAATACCCTAAAAATTTTAACTGCCCCTTTCTTATGCTACGTATAAGTGTCCTTTTTATTTTTATTTTCTCTGAAATATCATTGTTGCTCGTATTCAGTCCATGGTATGCTCAGCATCCTTCTGTAGAATCACCTTTTTGTTATCTCACGTCTTTTCTTCATCTTTGAGAAAATTGTTTAGCATTGACTGCCATATCGGAGGGCTGATATTAGATAACAGTTCAATACTCTATTTTTTTTTTTTTTTTTTTTTTGGTTTGTTTTTGCTCATAAAATTTTACTGTTTCTTAATATTTTGCTTAACTTTTCAAAAAGCAACTTTCGGTATTCCAGTTGAATCCCTTGCATTCACTTACGCGCAAATACCCTTGGGAAAGGTATTAATCCGTCTCTTCCCTCCAGTTATGGGTTAAATAGCAGGACAGATTGGGTTCTATAGCTTTGGTCGGCAACCAGTCTACCGCAGAAAGCAATGACAACCTACTGCGGGATAATCTTCTGCCCAGTCAGTCATGTCTCGAAAGAGAAATGATCACCCAAGCGTGTATCACGTATGGCACTTAACTGACTGAATGTGACTTCGGATTTCGGTGCCGTATTTTTCAACCGCTGTTAAAACACTTCCTAGCTATTTTTATTATTTTATTAATTTATTTTTTGCACTTGTATAATTTTGGTTTCCCCAAATTGTAATTTACATCTTAGGTCGTTTCTTTTGTTTGCAACCATCATTTTCAAATTGATGCTTAGTCCTTTCTTCTCGCTTTCGTTTACTACCTTCTGGACGAATTACTATAGCTTCTTTTCTGTATCTGATACCATCAATTCTGAACGAATAAATGAATTTTTTTTTTTTGGAAGCGAAAATCAAAATTATTAAAGGAACAAAACAAAACAAAAATCAGAAATGTCAGTCTTCTTAAACATTGTCATAATTTGATAAAAAAAATGCAAAGAAATTAAATCGAAGACTCAATTGGAGTAGATAGACTAAACTATCGCCCGGTTCACACTCCACCACGTCTATTGAACGGGTGAAGAGGCTCATCCCTTGTTTTCTGTTTAGAATGTGGTTTCCGGCTTTCTCTTTTCCAATCTTTTCACTCTTACGTAGCTCCCTGCACATCAGTGGCGTTACTGCCTTGCTCCGGGTGATATGATTAAAAAAAAATGTTGCTGAACAGTTCTCAGCACAACCAACTATAGGCAACACTCCAAAATATAATTTAATACCTACAATTACACATAATGTGTTTTGAAAATTCTTCTTGACCGGATTGAAAACCTTTTAGTGTCTCATTGAGAATGAATATCCGGCATTTTTGGCAATTATTGCCTCAAAATTAATTTAATTCCCCCCTACCTCGATCAGTATCCACTAAAACATATTTTAGTGGATACCCGTATTTGAATAGACGCTCCGTTCTATCTATCTATCTATCTATCTATCTATCTATCTATCTATCTATCTATCTATCTATCTATCTATCTATCAGCAATATTTATTGACATTCTCAACTTTATTGAACATGGGACTCATTTCTTTAATAATGCGTTGGAAACAAGAAAAAATATTAGTCGTTTTGCAGAAATTAATTCCTTGATTTCAAAAGACTTTTCCCAGATTATATTATTTAGTTTAAATCTAATAATTAATTATTGCATATATATAAAACCTTTTCCCAAATATTGATTTTGAAAAATGATTTATATATATTGAACCTCTCTCAAGATATTAATGTTTAACTAAAACGCAAATTTTATAATGTCCCACTTTCAAGTCATTCATGTCTGGAGGTGCCGAGCCGTTATTAAATTGGAAGTTAAAAGCATCGAAGAGTTCATATTTCGGCTAAGACCTTTAACAAAGGCATGAATCAATCTCTCCCTTCATTATCACTAGATAATATGATAAAATGCTGGTATGCCCAATGGCTGACAGAGAAGATAGTAGATGAGTAAGCATTTGGGGAAATCACTCTCTTAAAACTACCCCTTATTTCCGGGCAATAAATATGACAAAGTCTAATCTTTGTATTTGTGTCACATTTATATATGTATGACGAAAAAGATTTTCCGGTTTATAACACCGGTGGAAAGATAATTTAGGAAAATGTGTCAACAATAATTTTTCCCCAAACAATATCTATTCATCTCGAACATTGTTAACGCTGGCCTAGACATAATATCATGGAATTGAATGTTATATATTCATTTAATAGTGCGTCTTATAACAACAATTATTGTATAATATGCGACATAGTTTTCAAATTCCAAAAATAATATCAAGATCAAGTGGTAGCACGAATATTTAAAAGTGAAAATTCAAAATCCTCGCAAAGAAAAAGACGATGACAGGCTGAACAAGTGAAGAGGCCCATCCCTTGTTCCCTGTTTAGGATGTGGTTTCCGGCTTTCTCTTATCCAATCTTTTTACTCTTAAGTAGCCCCCTGCGCATCAGTGGCGTTTCCGCCTTGCTTGGGGTGATATGATTAAAAAAAAAAAAAAACTTCGAATTTCATCGAATTTCTTTCTTTCTTGATAATGGCTGAAGTCAATCGAAAGTCCGTAGTAATCTTAACATGATCTACCAGGAATTACGGGCTGTTCTTCTACATCCTAAACATCAATATTCGGAAACTAATCAGCCAAAAAAAAACAAAAAAACAAAAAAAAACTTATTAAAAAGATGTCATAATTTGTCTTTAAACAAACTTTTTGTTGATCATCTATCTATCTATCTATCTATCTATCTATCTATCTATCTATCTACTTTTGTTACTTCAAGCATATTTTAGTGGATGCCGGTATTTGAATAGACGCTTCTATCTATCTATCTATCTATCTATCTATCTATCTATCTATCTATCTATCTATCTCAGTCTATTCATATCTCTCTATTCATATCTATCTATCTATCTATCTATCTATCTATTTTTGTTACTACAAACATATTTTAGTGGATACCCGTATTTGAATAGACGCTCCGTTCTATCTATCTATCTATCTATCTATCTATCTATCTATCTATCTATCTATCTATCTATCTACTTTTGTTACTTCAAGCATATTTTAGTGGATGCCGGTATTTGAATAGACGCTCCGTCCTTTTGTTTTTTTAACAGTATTTATTTAATCTACCTGCCTGCACAGAGAGAACAAAGAAAATGTGCCTGCGGGTTCGGTTCGAAAAACAGTAACAAAAATATGTCGAATTAAAAAGTAACAAAAATATGTCGGATGAAAAATAAATCCATTAATTTTTAGAAATTGATATCTATCTGCACTGAAAGAAGTAAAAAAAGAAAATATATGCACAAATACACAACACGTAATTCATGTGTAAAACAGCTAAAAATCAAGTTTTGTATTAATTATAAAAAAATATATAAATTGATTTAAGAAGTATTGAAAGCCACAATTCGTCTAATAGCCATTTAACACGTGTTTGCCGTTTAAAACCAGTTGATGACACCTTAATGAAGACGGAAAAACAAAAACACAAGACAAAACAGAAATAATAATTAGACGCTTCTTGTTCTTGTTTCAAAGTTTTGTAAATTAATTCTTGATATAGCGATAGAGTAACTCACGTGGACTTGGGGACATGGTATTCCGGTGAGTGCATGAAGTGCTCCGAGATAACCTTTGACCGATAGGGCATTTCTGTCAACAAGTTGTCGGGGTTAAATAGCCAATAACAACCCACCCACGATTTTCGTTTCTTCGTACATTTTTCATTCTTTTTTTCTCTCTCTCTCTCTTTATTTCTCTCTTTCCCGTGAACTTAATTCATACACAGAATTATTTACAGTATTCAAAGCTAGCGCGCGCACGCACGCACACACACACACACACACACACACACACACACACACACACACACACACACACAGATATTACGGAAATTAACAAAATGGTCTGTAAACAACAGACAATTTTGAATTATTTGTTTGAACATTATTTTTGATCGATACTCGTACTTAAGTAGATATTCTGTTTATAATCAACATTTATGACACGGAATTTCGTAACAAAAATTTATCATCAATAATCAGGTTGGTAGAAATAAAAATATTCTGTTTGATTATAAACAGAATATCCTCTTAAATACGAGTATCGATCAAAAATAATGTTCACACAAAAAATCGTTTCATATATATATATATATATATATATATATATATATTATTTATTCATAAATTATAACATGGATATGTTACAATATCACTACAAAAGTAACCATTTTGTTTCAACACTTTTGTGTCTTTTCAAGTGATGTGTGTGTGTGTGCGTGTGCGTGTGTATTTTTTACATCTAACCGAATACCTGTTATAGACTCGTAGAATATCACACGCGCGCACACACACAGAGTTTTCCTTTGATGCATATTATATTGCTCTAGATATTATCCATTAGAAAAGGAGGGTTTGGAGACTCTGATGCTCACTGGGCGGATAGAGGGAAACAAAGAAACAGGAGAAAGCAGCGCATGACCTACTTGATAAGCCTGAGTAAATGGATCGCGAAGCGGTGTTTGGGAGAAATAATAAGAAAAAAATATTAAGAGCGATAAGGGACAAGGGCAAGTGGAAGTCCATGAACGCTTATGTCCTGAAGGGACACGGCACATAAAAAAAGAAGATAAGCTATAGATCTATCTTTTTAATAGTTTATATTAAATAGAACCTTTTGGATTATCCTCTCCGTTTACGAATTATACACACACACACACACACACACACACACACACACACACATATATATATATATATATATATATATATATATAATCCATAATCGAACAAGATCAACTTAATTTAAAATATTAAGCGTTGTATCTGTATAAAGAGCTCAATGGATGTTATCCAAAGCCATATGATATTTATAAAGGAAAACTCAACACGTCAATTAGGTTAGTTAATTAGACCAATCTAAATGGCGTATTGAGTTTTCCATTATATATATATATATATATATATATATATATATATTACACAATATTAAAAGAACAGATCGGTTACGACCTACCGTTCGTTGCATTTAATTTTATAAAAAAGTGCTCAATGCTAACTAGAGCTTAATATTGTAATATTTTATTGCAATGATTTATATTAATATCACCTGATGAAGAAACACTTAGTTCTGAAGCATAAAGTTTTTTTGTATAGTAATAATAATGCGTTATAAACCATTGTAATATATTATAATACATACAAACGTACATTTGTACATATATATATATATATATATATATATATATATTTATTTGTACATATGTACATGTTCGAAAATATAATAAATATTCACAGCACTGTCTTAAATTAATGTTTTGGACGTTGTAAATTTTTTTCCTTCCTTATTCACTTATATATATATATATATATATATATATATATATATATATATAAAAGAATAGAATACAAACCTCTTACTTGCTTTCAACCATGCCGGACTCTTCAGGCAATGTCTAATATGTGATATTCTATGAGTATACATATATATATATATATATATATATATATATATACTCATAGAATATCACATAGATAGATAGATAGATAGATAGATAGATAGATAGATAGATAGATAGATAGATGAGAACTCAGCACATCATGATTTATTACGACAATGTAAATTTACTTACATTGTCTACTTCAGACCACTGAAAAATAAAATTTTATAATACTCTGGATAATATCCACCGATCTCTCTATTTTCACCTCTTTCATAATTCATATTAATAGGATAAAATCTTTTAGATTATCGCCTCTATCTTTACCAGTCTGTCATTCTCTCTCTATATATGTATAAATTCTTCTTAAAAACACTCACACACACATAGTAAACAAACTTCAGCGTCAAAATTTTATCACGTATTTGAATGATATTTAATTTTTTTCTACATTTCGGTTCCTCCCCACCCGAGTTTTATTTTTTATTATTTAAAACTCCATAATTATGAGACATTTTCACCTCTAGTCTAAAAATTCGTCACAAATCAGCTGTTATGGCGATATTACATTGTATCGCTAATCTTTTCAAAATCAATTACAATTTTGAATCTGAAATTCCTGTTTTTTTTTTAGTCCGGTCGGTTTTTTTCATGTGCTTTGAGAGAATCTTTCCTTCGCCAGAGTTAGAGTTGGGGTTAGGGTTAAAGAGCTGAATTAATATACCGAAATATGGAGCATTCAGTGTTGATTAATTTCATTGTACAGTGTCGTAATGGAGTGATATAAACTGTCGACCACATGGTCGTTAGAAAATGAATCATTCAGCTGTTATATTGGGATCCTTTCCGTCAATACAGGTTATTAATTATTTATAACTACGACACTCGAGAGAATTCTAAATGTGATAAATGAATGAAACATATAAGTTACAGTTTGAAAATGACCTTTTTACAACGTGTTGTGTTGTCGATCTCAATTAGAGTGAAACGTTTTTGTCAATATTTCTGTGTAAGTCGTGCCATTAATTTTTTATTAGTTTTTTTTTTCGTCTCATCTTTGTTGCTTGTTTTTTTAACTAATAATAAGCACGACGAAAAGTAAATGAAAAACAAACTTCTACCCCGACAAATAACAGACGAGAAATAGTTACCTGAGGAAACAGTTTATATGAAAACTACGGATTTAAATTTGCATCAGAATCTGACGGAATGGTAAACTAAAAGACAATTACAGAAACATGTTCACTGTTCAAACAACGTCATTTGAAAAGGATTTTTTGCAAGTAAACTTACATTGTCGATACAGTACGTGATTTTCGTGAGACATGTGAACGATAGATTTTTTTTTATTGCCAGCGTTTAAATGACTAACATGAATCACGTTCTGTCACACCAATGTGGATTTAGTTAAAAAAAAAAAAAACTCCGTTGACGCTATTTGATAACTAAAAAAAAAAAAAAATGTCAAAACAAGAGTTTTTTTTTTACAAAGTGAAATTTATATTATTTGCCATCAAAATCCGAACAGAATTATATATGTTTATTGTTTTGATATCCTTTATCAAAGTTCTTTTCGGAATTTATTCTAATAAAATAATTTTAAAAATTGTCAATTAACTGGATTTGGTTTGTTTCCTGTTATTCGTAATATTGATAAATATTGAAGAGAATTAATGTTTAAGGAGACAAAACAAATATGAAACATTCAAAATGTTCAAATACCTTTTTATATAATTTCTTCGAAGAACCGGATTCTTGCGTGTCTTGTGAAGCCAGCAGTCAAAAATTGTCGTTGTATAAAATCTGCTAGAATTATTTTCTCATTCCAATTTTGTGGTAAGACATAATCCTACAGAAATATTGTCTACTGTTCTGTTTCTTTTGCGGTCATTTTATCACCCAGAATTCCTTTTTCTATTCTTATTGATTTTGCTTCTTTTTTTCTTCTTTAAATATTTTAAATCGTTATAAGGGTTTATTTTTGCAAGTTGTTTTTTTTAAACAGACGACATCCACAAGAGACAGCACACTTAATTTGTTGATTTATATTTGTTGTTTTTCCTTATTTATGTTCTTGAAAGGGTTTTGCACACAGGGTTTTGCACACAGGGTTTTGCACAAAGGGTTTTATAACGTATGTCTTTCTTATACGTGCCAGCGTATGCGTGTTTTGATATAAGGTATGTGTGCGTGTGCGTATTATGAGAATTCAATGCACTGAGTCCGGTGTCCTTGTTGGATCACATGAAAAATAAATTATATCATAAAACTGATGGTAAATGTCAGGTAACCAAAAATGAAGAAGTGCATCGTAGTTGAAATATCGTTGTCAACATGATAATCCAAGACGTTAAAAGAGGATCGAATAATAATCACACAAAACAAGAATTTACTGGTCCTGTTAGTAAAACTGTAGTTATCAGGGGACTAGACATCCTTCCTCGCAACTTTTCCATCAACTGGTTATTCAGAAGTCGTTTATATTTCTTGGCGGTTTCAAAGAAATTAATAATTTCAAACTGTAAATACTAATGTCTTATTTTCTTTGCGTATAGATAAATAAATATCTGTCTACCTTTCCGTGTGTATATACGAAAAGGCAAGCAGTCTCATTTGTTGATGCTTGCTTATATACGAATTTAAAATTAATAATATTTTTTTTAATTCACTTATGTAGATTATTTAACGTTGCAGGTAGATTTTGGTTGGTAGACCGTAGAGAAGGCGATCGGTAGACTGGTTATTGATCCCTGATATGGCAAACTAGCCTCATGAGGTCGAGAAGGTGTGTTTGCATCTCTATTCATTCACTAATAATAATACCCAACAACAGGTGACTGATGATACAATTAATACCTTCTTTCTGTCTCTCGTTCGTAAACAATTACTTTCACATAAACACAACGCATCCGTAAGTGTGTCTACGTTTGACAACTTAGTGGCGCGAGAAAAAAAGAAAAATATCGGATGTGTTTGCCTACTGGCGTATTGTGTATGCGTTAGGTGTAGGAAAGCGTACAGGAGTGTTTGCATGAGGGCGGGGAAATACCTTATGTGACCAATTCGACAAGGAAGCTAAGCGCACATGCTGATTAGTTGACAGACAGCTAAGTGGGCGGATCTATTTCGACACCTGTGAATCTGTGGCTATCAAAGAGTAAGACTGTCAAACTCCGCCTCTATTTATTTATCATGATCATCTCTCTCTTTCTCTCTCTTTCTCCCTCTCTCTCTCTCTTATATACATCTATATATATATATATATATATATATATATATATATATATATATTTACTGTTCTGCCATATGTTAATTTTTGGAAGGGTGTTGTAGGAGTGAGTTAGGGAGTGCATTCTTTTTTGACAAATAAGTCATTCGGTCAGTTAAGTGCCATACGTGATACACGCTTCGACGATCATGTCTCGAAAGAGACATGACTGACTGGGCAGAAGATTATCCCGCAGTAGGTTGCCATTGCTTTCTGCGATAGACTGGTTGCCGATCAAGGCTATAGAACCCAATCTGTCCTATTATTTAACCCATAACTGGAGGGAAGAGACGGATTAATACCTTTCCCAAGGGTATTTGCGCGTAAGTGAATGTAAGGAATTCAACTGGAATTCGAACTCGGTTCCCCGATTTCTCGTTCCGAGCCGATATCCACAACGCAAATAACTCATTAGGGTACTGGAAAATCGGTAATTCCCAGCCTCGTTTCAGTTCTAATCAAAAGCGGCAATTTTTTTAAGTATTAATTTTTAAATGTGGGTTTTTAAAGGGTGATTTTTTTCCTAAAACGATTTGCATTTCAAAAATGTATTGATCTAAGGAAGGTAGTTACTTCGGTTCGTCTTGCATAAAAATGTCCAACATGTAACAAATACCGCGCACTACACTACAGAATAAATGAAAATTATCAAAATGTATCAAAAAAATTATTTCCATTTTTTCTACATTTTTACCCCAAAGCTCTTGCATGCAAATAACGAACGTCTATGACTGCACTTTTATTATTATTATTATTATATCATTTTTCATCATATTTCGATTTCTGCTTTGGTCTCACTACCAATCAAGTCTGCGGGAAAACCTAAGGCAGGTCGTGGCGTGTTGTTATGGCTCCATTTCATGTTTTTTCTATCTCCCGTATCATCCCTAGCGTTACATAGACAAAGTTCTCCTTCGTGTGTGGGCTGTATCGAAGAAGAAAATTTTTTTGTATTTTTCTTAAGCTGGGGTTTCCAGGGATTATTTCAATCTGTTGTTTTGTTCCATTTTTATCATTCCAAGTGCACCTACTATTACTGGCACAACTCTTGTTTTCAATTTCCACATTTTTTCTATTTCAATTTCCAGGTCTTTATATTATTATTATTATTATGTCATTTTTCATCATATTTCGATTTCTGCATTGGTCTCACTACCAACCAAGTCTGCGGGGAGACCTAAGGCAGGTAGTGGCGTGTTGTTATGACTCCATTTCATGTTTTTCTGTCTTCCCTATCATCCCCAGCATTACATAGATAACGTTTTCCTTAGTGTGTGGGCTGTACTTAATAAGACAATTTTTTGTATATCTCTTAAGCTGGGGTTTCCAGGGATTCTTTCAATGTGTTGTTTTGTTCCATTTTTTATCATTCCAAGTGCACCTACTATCACTGGCACAACTCTTGTTTTCAATTTCCACATTTTTTCTATTTCAATTTCCAGGTCTTTATATTTTGACAGTTTTTCAAATTCCTTGGTTGCTATGTTTCAATCCGCTGGACAAGCCATATCAATTAATAGACAAGTTTTCTCCTTCTGGTTTTTAACAATAATGTCTGGCCTGTTTGCTTCAATTTTTCTGTCTGTGTAGATGGTGTAATCCCACAGAATGGTTACATCTTCTATTTCTGTAACCGGTGCTGGATGATGTTCATACCAGTGTTTGTTTACAGCTTTTCCATAATGTTTGCACATTGCCCAATGTAAATATTGCCCAACTCTATCGTGGCGATTTTTATATTCGTTTGGGGCAAGCACAGAACAGCCTGAGATTAGGTGGTCTATTGTTTCTTGGTGTTTATCACAAAACCTGCATTTTGGATCCATATTATTATGCATAATATTTGCCTGAAAGTTTCTCGTGAAAAGACTTTGGTCTTGTGCTGCAAGTATAAATACTTCAGTTTCAGACTTTAATCCAGATGCACGTAACCATCGATGAGTATTAACTTTGTCAACATTGGATTTATTGGCACGTACTGGATATTGGCTATGCAGAGGTTTGTCTTGCCAGCGCTGTTTCATCTTTTCAAGAGCTTTATCTTTGGCTTTCATTTTCATATTTTTTGCCGCAATAGTTGGTTCTTGGCTACTGTTTTGCTTTTCTACAGAATCTACTAACTGTAATTCTTGTTTGTATTTACTGCCTTCTTTTATTATTGAATATTTTTTCTTTCTTTCTTCATGTTGCCTTACTAATTGTATCATCCAATCCTTTGTTGTTTCTATGTATGTTAGTAAGCCAATAGTTGTTGTCTTGTATGACAATTCCAGCTGAATAAGACCCCTTCCACCTTCTTTACGGGGTATGTATAGACGGTCTACATCAGCCTTTGGGTGATGCATCCTATGCTTAGAAAGAAGCTTTCTTGTTTTAGCATCCATTATTATTATTATTATTATTATTATTATTATTATTATTATTATTATTATCTTTGGTTTCTGGTGTATACTCATTACTTTCCGAGTCCCAACCGAAGATCTAAGGTGAAAAATGGTCTAAGGACACTTTCTACTGAGCATTTAAAAAGATAAAAATAAAATCAAAACCTTAAGATTACACATATTTTACATAGATGAAGCCCTTCGTAGGGTGTAAGCTGTACTTGTTACAATTTTACAGAAATACTTGCATGAAATGCTCCACTAAGAATTTTGTAGAAAAATGAATAAATAAATAATGAATCTAAGATCACACTCATTTTCATTAATAAAGGCCTTCTCAATGTAATAATAACAGCAACAGTAATAATAATAATAATAATAATAATAATAATAATTGTTATTATTATTGTTATAATGAAAATTCGTTCTTATTAATTTAGTCGCGTATCTTTTACAAGAGAAGAGTGCGATTCAAGAAGAGGAAAAAAGGAAAAGAAAGTATTTAATAATGTCTAACATTGCCAGACATTACCAGACATTGTTAAACAGTGTTTTTCCATTTTCTTTTTTTTTCTTAAATGGCATCTAATTCAAAAGTGGTCTTTACATTCCATAAATAGCGATAACAAAATAAAATAAATAAGCACTGCCAGAAAAGTACAAACGAAGACATAATCTATATATATATATATATATATATATATATATATATATATATATTGGAGTAGACAGATCTATCACCTGGTTCACACTTCACCCACGTCTATTGAACAGTTGAAGAGGCTCACCCTTGTTTCCTGTTTAGGATGTGGTTTCCGGTTTTTCTCTTTTCCAATCTTCTCACTCTTACGTAGCCCCCTGCGCATCAGTGGCGTTACCGCCTTGCTCGGGGTGATACGATTAAATATATATATATACATATATATATATATATATAAATATATATATATATATATATACACCAAAAACTGCGCTCATTGCATCTTTTCACATTCCACAGATTGTTACTAATTATATTTAGAATGGCTAGTACATCACACCCCACGGATTATCATGGACTAGCAGTATAGCCCGGCGTTGCTCGGGTGTAATGAAAGCTTTAAAACTAATCCTTGGTCATGGAGCTCAGACTCAGCCTAAAGAATATTTGTGAGAAGTTTGGTGAGAATCGGATAAAAATTGTGGATTTGTATAAAGGATATACAGACAGATAAACAGACACACACACAAACATCTTGCCTTTTATATATATAATCAATTTTCTGCACTATTGTAAGAACTGCAACCTTGAAACTTCTGAATATCGTTTTTTATGTCTTTGTCTATGATTGTATCAAATTTGATTGAAATCGGACCACTCCTTCTATAACCCGATTTTTTCGATTATCGATTTTCGATATTTATCGGAGGTACCTCGACACAAAACCTAGCTAAGAACACTCGCAGATGCTTATAGTACAACTGTGTAAATTTTCAAGAAAATCGGTTCAGCCGTTTCGGAGTCTATAGATAACACACAGACACACACACACACACACATTTATAAATAAGTTTAGATAATCATGTCTACCGTGTTTGGTAGATTTACACACCACGGTTTGTTGCTACTTATGTTTGGCATGTTTAGTGCATCGCCCTCTAAGGAATGTCGTTAATCTTTTCAGTATGTTTATTGCATTACATCACATGAAGTGTCGCTAAACGTGTTTATCATGTTCAGTGCATCACACCACACGGAGTGGCGCTATTTATGTTAAACATGTTTAGTGCATCATGCCACACAGAATATCACTAATCATGATTAGAATGTTTAGTGCCTCACATACTAAAAATTGTCACTAATCATTTTACTGTTTTGTGCATCGCACCCGACGGAGTGTCGCTAATCAGAATTTAAAAATTTAGTACTTCACACTCCACGGATTGTCGCTAATTATGTTTTTTTATGTTTAGTGCATCCATTCAACAGATAGTCGCTAATCGACATTTTAGTGCATCACAACCCAACGGATTCTCACTAATCATATTTAACATGTTTAGTGCATCACACACCAAGGATCGGCGCTAATCATTCCTGGGAATCATGTTTAGCACATTTTTGCATTACTTCACACGGATTAACGCTAACCATATTGTTATGTTTAGGGCATCACACTCCAAGAATGGTCACTAATCATATTTAGTATAATAATGTCATCACACCCCACGGTTTGTCGCTAATTATTTTTAGCATGTTATTGCATCACACCCCACGGATTGTTGCTAATTGTTTTAAACCTGTTTATGCATCACATCCCAAGGATTGTCGCTAATCATGTTTAGCATGTTTATTGCATCAAATCCCAAGAATTGTTGCTAATCATTTTGTAACTGACAATCCTACGCTATCCTTGCTTTTTATCAATTCTTTCTAAATATTTATCCTGTTTTTACTTTCTCGCTAATTTTTTTATTTTGTAAAATTTAATTAGCAATCACGATTCAAAATAATATAAGTTAGAAAAATGGTGAACACAATCGTATAGTAAAATGAGAATAAACACCGTCTATGCATCTGGAAATCCATTTTCAACAAGTGAACAAAAATCGTGAAGATGCCCAAAATATATTTAAATGGTAATTTAAAAAGAAATTAATGTTTGGAAATACAAATGCCATCAACTTTATATACTTCTGAGGGCCATTGACTTGTGAATAGAATTCAACAATAAGAAAATTTAGGACGATGTACAGATGTAAACAATGTTTTCCAGCTTGTAAAATAAATGAGATCGAATCACTTGATCAGTTTTTCAAGAATTTTTTTGAACTCAAAGGAATTAAATCATTACAAATATTAAAACTTTGACGAAATTAAAACAAATACAAAAATTTAATTCGAGAAAATAATTCTTATGTTTTTTTTATTTTAAATCGATAAATTATATGAATATTTTTATTTGTTGAAATATTTTCATATGAATAAATGTGAATACTGAAGATGTGCGTAGAAACATAGAATACAAGGAATGTGAAACTTTGACCCTCCCTTGATTTCTATACAATTCTTCTGCTTGTTGGTGCCAACGACCGTTATGCTTTTTTGCCTTGGATTCTCTTTATGGTCTGTAACCTTTTTCGGACAGAATCGGTTACACTGTTTTATCAAGAGACCTATTTAATAATATATAGTAGGAATGGGGAAAGGTGCGCTTGAAGGAAGAAAGGTAGGGGCTTTTCTTCTGGGTATTGTGTGTCTTCAGGATGCTGACGACCATGGCTCTCCACAATTTCCTCCTATCTGTAGCTCTTAAATTTTGTCTTTTCGTTATCTATCCTAAATCCTGTTCTGCTTCCATCTACTCATGATCGCTAGGTAAGTTATACATTGTGTTTTTCTTCGTTCTTTTTTTATCTGTTCTGTGACTATCAGATTCTTCAAGATCTTTTTCTTCAAGAAAAGCTAAAATAAAAGATGAAAATAAAATCAAATAAATCTGGCAAAGAGGAACAAAGAGAAAGGACTAAAAGAAAATGCAGAGAGAGAGAGAGAGAGAGAGAGAGAGAGAGAGAGAGACAGACAGACAGACAGACAGACAGACAGACAGACAGACAGACAATCTGGATATCAAGCGTAAAAAGCATAAAACTGGGTAAAGGAAAGATATACAATTCTTTATAGAGAGAGATAGAGTAAACGAAAGATAAAAGAGAGGTTATGCTAGAAAATATTTGGGCATTCTTTATTCCTTTTTAGTATCTGGAACTAAATCCCCGTTCATATATTATTTATTTATTTCTTTTTTTTTTTTAATCATATCACCCCGAGCAAGGCGGTAACACCACTGATGTGCAGGGGGCTACGTAAGAGTGAAAAGATTGGAAAAAAGAAAGCCGGAAACCACATCCTAAACAGGAAACAAGGGATGAGCCTCTTCACCCGTTCAATAGACGTGGGTGGAGTGTGAACCGGGCGATAGTTTAGTCTATCTACTCCAATTGAAGGAAGGAAAAAAAAAGTGTTGATGACCTGCTAAGTTTTAACTTAGTTAAAGTTCACTTAAAGGAATTTCTGCTAAAAAACAAAAAAAACAAAACAAAACAAAACAAAAACAAAACCAATACTTCAATTAAAGTTTTAAATTAAGCAACAATTAGGCAAAAACGTACAAAAATGGCTTACTTCTACCAATATTCATGTCAGTTGAAAAAAAATAATTTTTAACTTTTGATCAGAGAATTCTGGGACATGGGAGAGTCAATTAGCCGGCGAACGATTAAATAAAAAAAAAAAAAAACATTGGTGGATAAGTAAGATTGGGAAGGATAATAAAGAAAATGAGAAGATACGGAAAAAGGGTGAGAAAAAAAAAGGGGGGGGGGGACATGCCATAATGGTTAATATTAGTTTTCGACCGTTGTGTAATTTCCATGGCTTGAGTGAGTTAATAATGAATTGCTGGCTCAAATAAATTCAAACTGTTCAAAGACCATTATTATTATTATTATTATTATTATTATTATTATTATTATTTCATTTTTCATCATAATTCGATTTCTGCTATGGTCGCACTACCTATCAAATCTGCGGGAAGACCTAAGGCAGGTCGTGGTGTGTTGTTATGGACCCATTTCATGTTTTTTCGTATCTCCCCTAACATCCCTAGCGTTACATAGACAAAGTTCTCCTTAGTGTGTGGGCTGTACTTAATAAGACAAATTTTTGTATATCTCTTAAGCTGAGGTTTCTAGGGAGTCTTTCAATGTGTTGTTTTGTTCCATTTTTTATCATTCCAAGTGCACCTACTATCACTGGTACTACTCTTGTTTACAATTTCCACATTTTTTCTATTTCAATTTCCAAATCTTTATATTATTATTATTATTGTTGTTGTTGTTGTTTCACTAACCTGTTTGTTAGAAAATAACATTAATTAATGTTGATTAAAGAAATGCCTTGGTTCCTTTCTGATAAAGGAACATATAATCTCAGTCAAAAACATAAAAGTTTTTATTCTTTTATTTTTGAAGTCAGTCTATAAGAGTTACAACCATAAGCGGATACGAATATTGCGCGCGAACTGGATGTAGTTGCACATTGCGCCATGAAATATTACAATTTAATACTAATCTGATCAAGACTGTCAAGTAGTGTAATTTTAAAATGAAATTATTTCTTTTCTTGTTTTACTTTTTTCTGGCATGTCTCGGTAATGTCTCGACAATAATGGCTGTTAAAAAGAAGAAAAAAGATTAAGAATACGTTTAAAGATGTTTTCAGAGAAAAATCCCACTGCTGAGTTGTAATTCGCAATAATATAAAATATAATAGGAATGACATTTGCGCTCGAAACGTGTTGAAATGTTACTTGAAGACTCAACCCCGATTTGGTCGGTCCTTCACTTTGGTCAGTTAAAGGTCAATACTGGATACACGCTTAGGCGATCATGTCTTTCTCGAGATATAACTTGAAGACCAACCACGATTTAGCCGCTCCATCAAAAGTCAGTTTAGAGTCATACGTGATACACGCTTAGGCGATCATGTTTTTTTCGAGATATGACTTGAAGACTAACCACGCTTGTTCCGGTCCTTCATTTAGTCAGTTAAGGGTCATACGTGATATACACGTTTAGGCAATCGTGTCTTTTTCGAGATATGACTGACCGCAAAACTTTTCCCGTTGTAGGTTGCCATTACTTTCTGCGGTAGACTGGTTGCTAACCAAGGCTGCAGAACCTAATCTGTCCTACTATTTAACCCATAGCTGGCGGGAAAAGAGACGGATTAATACATTTCCCTAAGGGTATTTGCGCATAAACGAATGCAAAAATTCAATTGGAATTCGAACTTGGCTCTCCGAATCGTCATTCCAAGCCGATTTTCGTTAATAAGTCAAAATGGTGAGTCTTGAAAATGGTGAGTCTTGAAAAAATTAACATCTGGTCTGGTGCTCCGTCTACATATTAAGATTTCTTAATTTTTATTTTATTTTGTTTAGATGTTTTTGATAAAATACAAAGACAAATCTGTAATGTTATTGGTCCTGACCTGGCATCTCCCCTTCTCCCACTGGCGTAATGTTAGCTCCCCTCTGACTTTTATGTAAATACTTTTATAGTATTTGTCGGGTACTTCGACAAGATGTAATGGTACACAAGCACAGTAATGAAAGCAGTCGGCGAGGATCGGACTCACTGGGCATTAAGGGGAGTCATAAGATGAGCTTGTTAAGCGTCACACTATGTTTACGCTATTTTTAACAAACTTAGAGAGGAAAGAATATGCTGCGCCAATCTTCAATTTCAGAAAGATTTAAAGATAAGCATTCGAAATCCTGGCAGACATTGGCTCGAACATTAAGTAGGCCAAACTTATTCTAATTGAGATTAATTGATTGCCTTTCTGTCGCTAATAACTTTTGTTTGTTATTTAAAGCCAGAAATTATTTTTACATTGTAAGAATTTTGGGGTGAGATGGAAAGATAATAAGGATTTTAATGATTCAATTCTTACTACTTAACCCATAGCTGGGAGAGAAGATGTGGATTTATACCTTTCCCGAGGGTGTTTGCGTGTAAGTGAATATAACGAACCCAACTGAAATGAAAACTCGGCTCTCTAATTAACAATTTCGAGTCATTTTTCATTACACCACCTGCACATCCAAGCTTACAACACCTGGTATTCCCAAACGGTCACCCATCCTTTTGCAGACCCGGCTCTATGTTGCATAACTTCGGTGATCGTACGGGAAATAGTGTTTCAACGTTATATGGCCATAGGTCGTATTCTCATTAAGATCAAATGAAAGCATCTTGATTTGTTTAAATTTAATCGGAAGTAGTTCTGTTTGAAAGTGTATAATGGAAAATGTAAAAACAATGTGACGTTTCTTGTTTTATTAATACAGAAATTTTTACTATGCTATTCATGAAATATTCAATGAAAATGGGAGATTTTTTTCACCGATATGCATTTACATCATACTGTGTTCATTTTAACGTTACATTCAAACGTTTATATAATTTTTATATATATCATGTATTTATCAATTTTATCCTAAGGTTATATTTGATAAATATTATTTCAAATTGTTCGAATATAATGCTTACTTTCAATAAATATTAAAAATGTAATTGTTTTGTAAAATCTTTTTCTATTGAATGACAACTTTATTACCAACTGAGCAGAAGCCTTTTTCAAGTTTATTTTTATTTTTTCCTTTTCATTTTCACTTCATTCTGAAAAAATACATTTTTGGGGTTCAATATTATGGATTGCCACAATTTTGTTAATTAAAATAAATCAATAAAAATGGACGAACTCAGCAGTTATAAAAAAAACAAGAACAAAACAAAACAACAACAAAAAACAACAACAAACAAATAAACAGTAGCAACCACTTCGCACAAATGTTTCATACGAATTTTTTCATCAGCCTCTCTAAGGGTGTTTCCTGGGGTGGTCAGCATCCCCAACACACAACTAGTGACATCAATTCAATATTTTTCAAATTTTCTTAAACATCGACCACTGAAAATAACTTGTTTAAAATTTTTATTTTTTATCCATTTAAGCGAATATACATTGATATGTAAATATTTGGGAAATAAATATTCAAGATTTAAATAACAAAAGCAACTTTTTAAAATGATGCATAAAATTGAATAGTTTTTCAACAAAAGAAAATACTTCTGATGCATCTGTTTCATTTATGTAAAATTTAAATACCGAATAATTAAAAAAAAAAAAACTAAATCCTTGTCGTAAATGATTTTGTGATTTTTGGTATGCTTCTATTTTCAGTTGATGTCAGACACTTCTAGGGATGCATAAATGTTGATCCCTTATACAAATAATAATAATAATAATAATAATAATAATAATAATAATAATAATAATCCCTGGAAACCCCAGCTTAAGAGATATACAAAAAATTGTCTTATTAAGTACAGCCCACACACTAAGGAAAACTTTATCTATGTAATGCTGGGGATGATAGGGAAGATAGAAAAACATGAAATGGAGCCATAACAACACGCCACTACCTGCCTTAGGTCTCCCCGCAGACTTGGTTGGTAGTGTGACCAAAGCAGAAATCGAAATATGATGAAAAATGACATAATAATAATTTGCTTATAGCTGTTTAACAAAAGATCTGGAGGTTTAACAAAAGACAAAACTCACCCAACTTTTCAAAATTAATTTTTCCAACTGACTGGATATTATAAGATTTTTTTGGTTTACAGATTTTTGTCAAATTGCTTTTTTAGTATTGAATTCACTCAGTAACTACTTAGTTTATTGATGACAATTACGTCAAACACAGGTGAAAATTTTAGCTTTTACCATCTTCTTCTTCTTCTTCTTCTTCTTCTTCTTCTTCTTCTTCTGCTGCTGCTGCTGCTGCTGCTGCTGCTGCTGCTGCTGCTGCTACTTTTTGCTTCATAGAATCCCTTACCGGGTTATTATCATCCGAAACCTGTTGTAAAACAAGATAGTTCAGACATGCATACTGTTTGTACAAATTCTGATCTTACGTTATACTTAAAATATACAACGTTTATATTTTCTTGATATTAATAATTCTCTCCTGAATAGATGAGCAATTCAGCCAGTTTTTGAAACAGGTACTGACGGGGGTTGTGCGTTGTGGCGCAGTGGATATCGGCTCGGAACGAGAAATCGGGGAGCCGAGTTCGAATTCCAGTTGAATTCCATGCATTCACTTACGCGCAAATACCCTTGGGAAAGGTATTAATCCGTCTCTTCCTTCCAGTTATGGGTTAAATAACAGGACAGATTGGGTTCTATAGCCTTGGTCGGCAACCAGTCTACCGCAGAAAGCAATGGCAACCTACTGCAGGATAATATTCTGCCCAGTCACCATGTCTCTTCCGAGACATGATCGCCCAAGCGTGTATCACGTATGGCACTTAACTGACTGACTGACGGGGGTTTGGGTTAATGGTTCTGGCTTCACATATTTTAATCATGCACAGTATGGCATTTCTTACAGTAACCATCATCACAGGTCCAACCGGTAGTTGCCGCTATTTTAATGTCACTTTTAAGATCCTTATGATTATTTTGTCAAAATCATCAACAGATACGTTTTTTATCCGATGACATTGACATAATTATTTCAAGACATTGTTATTATTATTATTTCTATTACTATTGAAATAATACTAAAATGGTGGCAGTAATTTAACGCTTAGAACAAAAATAGAGTCTCTGTTAAACAGTCTTAGATTTCATGAAAATAATTGAGGAACACAAAATCAATAAGGAGACGCAAAAAGTCTACGAATCAATCCAAAAAATAATTTAAAAAATAAGGACAAAACATAGTCACGAATCCCAACCTAGTCTTGCATTTTACAATGACAATGAATACCATTACAAAGTGGATTTCGTTCTGTGTGTACGCTAAAAATCATTCATGAAAAATATTGTATTATATTTGTCAGGAAAAAAAAAATTTCTTCGATAAAAACAAACAAAACATCAGCAGCAGATTCCAATGCATAGAGATGAGCAATTCATTTATCTATATGTAGTGGACTCTTCTGTTGACGTAGAAATGTTTTAAAGACACACACACAAATGTATTTTTCTTTTATTCTTTAACCTTTAGGAATCCTTTCAGGCCAACGCTTCTTCAGAAGAAATCATTGGCATATCTTTGACAAAGTTAAAAGATAACTGATCACAGGGAATAATGAACAAGGAGGCCGAGTGTTAGAACATGATTAAAACAGTTTATTAGTAAAAAAGAATTTATGAATAACTATTCCTTCTGTAGATGTGTTGGCCTGAAAGGATTCCTAAATGTTAAAAAATGCCCTCGTACCTATTTAAATCAGTACTCATGGTCTGTAGCATCGAGTTCTTGTTCATATATATATATATATATATATATATATATATATATATATATATATATATACAGACAAATCTAAGCAAGAGCCAACAAACCTACCTAGGTTTCACCCTACGGCTCTTCCGGGTAAATTACTTTTTTCCCTCCGAGTTCGTCCTCGGTGGGTTGTTCAAGACGATTTAAATTATAGCTTAATTAGTACTTTGGCAGAGTTAGTTCTGTTACTATTGGTATTGTAATTACTATAGTTATTATATATATATATATATATATATATATATATATATATATATATATATATAGTTATGTGAATTAATAAATATACATACGGAAATACACACATGTATAAAAATGCTGTTCAGGTGTTAATAAACACTGCTAACTATATTATAAACAGAGCTATTAATTATATATAAATAAACATATATTTTATTCTATGTCGATGGCACGACTAGGAATTTCATGCGTTACGCAATTATCAGGTGCATATTACGAACTGACCGTTTAAGAGATTTGAATTTAAATTCACTTGATGTTCATGGTAGTTAAATCTTAGAATGTTAGCGTACTATTTTCTAATTTAAATCGACAAAAATCATAAGATTTAACTCCAATGAACATCGAATGAACTTAAATTAAAATCTCTTAAACAGTCTGTTCGTAATTATATTGTTATAAAATAGATTGAAACAATCCCCCCCCCCCAATCAACATTTATTGATCGTCGAGAAATTTCAGATAATTCTTCTTTCAATGCATCTTCATCGGTGTACAATATATTAATTAAAGAAAAAGAAAACGGTATTTTCTAGGTTTAAAGTCGTGACCACGAAGGCCGTAGTTTGTTTCTTTTCGGGTAGCTATTTGGGTGCAAAATGCTAAGAACTCGGAAATAAAAACCTGTAACTATTCCATTGTTGTGAAGTGATTAAAAATTAATGAAGTTGTTTTTATTGATTGACCTCTGTTGGGATATGTTCAATTTAAACCAGCGTCAGTTCAAATTCAAAGAATAGGAAGAATGGATAAGGTTCTATTTATGTACTTGCGAAGGGACCTGAATAAAATATTCACTTTTCTTCATGTTCTTTTCTTCATATTTTTTCACTGAAAAAACGAAAATTAAAACAGCATAGCTTGACGTAAAAAGACCCTAAAATTAATTAAAACAAATTTTTCATGAACATGTTTATATTATTTTTAAGAGGAAAGACCGTTATTATTTTATTATGTTTTTTTACTCCCTTTTTTAGCATGTTCAAAATTTTGATAACGAATTCTTTTTTTTTTTTGCGTCAGCGGTCTACGTAATATTTACGATTAGTTTTTGTGCCTTTTTTCGATGAAAAACATTGATTTGGAAATTCCTTCAAAAATTAAATAATTGTTAGATTTTAATGAAACTTTTATAACTTATTCATAAAGGAACTAAATTAATGTTCATTTTTTTTTAACAATCTTTGTAAAAGTATTTTTTAGATATGTTACCCCCACTTACTTAATTTCATGAAGTTTTTGAGAAATTAAATTTATGTCCATTTTTTTTTTATTTGTTGAAAGCAGGACTTCTTAGAGAATGTAAATTATCATTTTTTTTTTCAAACTACTATTCATTTCCCGAAAATCTGCTCCGAATCGTAAAATAAAAAAAAAATCCAATAAAACTATATTATTATTTAAATGGAACAGCTTTTAATTGCTTTTATGAATAAGATTTATTAGGAGTACTACTGTCTTAAGAAACAAAGTAGATGAATAAGGAATTTTTACAAGAGTTGTTTTCATTTGTGTTAACTTTAATTATAATAATTTATGATATATAAATCTTTTAAAATACTGTATTACGTTTATCCGGTTATGTGATAATGGTATTAAGTGAAAACTGTATTTACAAATTAAAAATTAAAAAGCTTAATACAAATCAATTAATCTTAGCACTAAGATTTACTTTCTTTTTATGTATATAAAATATTATATAACGTCTTCTTTTTTAAAGTATGGTAAACCATATACGATCTGATCAGAAAATAAGAGCAATATCTTTAGTCAATTTAAAACTAATGTGCTTATAATTAGATTACGAAGAATATTTTCAAACAATTTAAAAATTACTGATTACTTAAAAATTATATAAAAAAGTATGTTTAGCAGATAAAGTATCCGTAGAAATATGTCAATACTTTCTTTCTATACTTGACGTGATTGACGAGTGATGAGTTACGTAATCAACGCTACTGTTTGTTTTAAAAATCCATTTCTCTGTTATTTGAAACTTAAATAAATACTATTTTTTCAAATAAGATTTATTATACTTTAAATCAGCTAATATTACTCAAATAAACTTTCATTAAAAAATATTTTATTTTTGAAAAATTTTGAAAACCGAGAATTAACTTTTGTTTACGAAGATGTAAAAATATGTGAAAATGGCCGATTTTAATTGAAGCGACAAGGAAAAATGCATTTCAATCAACATAATTTTTATTTAAAATATACCAGAGTATTTTGCTTACAGGAAATAGTAAATTTAATCTTTTATCTTTCAATTAAAGCTAATAAGAAAGCTTCAAGAATTCTTTTACATTTTTTTAAAATAATTTTAAATCTTAAGTTTCAAAAATTAGTGGAGGTATCTATTTTTATTTGTTTCTTTTTCATATGTGAATTGCATTTTCAATTTTGTTTATCCATCCGATTCATTAATTTAATTTTCTGCAAATATATTAGTAAACTGTCGTTTTTGAGTTACATATCTTGAAATGGACTAAATCATAAGAACCGAAAAGAGGCAGATTAAAATACGGTTGATAGGAGAATCCATTTAAAAACTAGTATTGATTGTTTAAAAACATTGGTTTGTACAAATTCGACACATTTTTTTTACTTTAGGTCTGGAGAGGTTTAGTTTTAACTTTATGATGTTCTTCAGAAAATTTGAACATTTCTCAACTGATATGTTTGTTTATAAGGATTAAATGTCTAAGCTAAGCATGATTTGAATATTAATGTTCATGTTTGACAATGAATTTGTTGATGAGATCGCTAGCATTTCTAAAGTGTGAAGGGCTGATTGTTCGTATAAGAGACGATAAAATATGTGCTAAGTCAGTCAGTCAGTCAGTTGAGTGCCATACGTGATACACGCTTGGGCGATCATGTCTCGACAGAGACATAAGTGACCGGGCAGAAGATTATCCCGCAGTAGGTTGCCATTGCTTTCTGCGGTACCCTTTGCTAATTTCTGTGGAGCAGAGGTAATATGTCGTATCGGAGTGTTAGGTTTGGGTGTTGTTCATAAGCAGTATAGACGAGGTAGACTTGAATGGGATTCGCCAACATGTTTTAATTTTATTTTTTTATTCTTTTTTTTATTGATTAGTAGAATTTTGTATCTCCTTATTGATTTCGTTTTCTCCAATTTTTTCATAAAATCGATGTTATTTTTGTTTCAATCTTTAGTAACCATGATCACAACTCTGCCACTTTTATCGAAGGAAGTGATGGATTTTCATTTTTGCAACTATTTCCCCAACACAAATGCGTGTATGCTGAAAGTCTCAGAATGCTATACAACTCGCTGACTGGTTCGCCATGATTCAATCGATTGATCGATCGATCTACTGTGAAAGGCTTATAGTAAATACACGTTTTGAGCTATTACTGAAAAAACAAACAAACAAAACTAATGCTGATGCAGGAAAAAACGTTATTTTGGAAAATAAATATTTGAGAATTATATTAGAAATATTTTATTGTTTATAAATAATGTGCATCTCGCTGGGTTTTTACACAAATTAAAAGTATGATTTTGGAATATTTTTCTTCAGCAACACCAAAAAATTCAGAGAAAAACAGAGAATTAATCTTAAAGGGTCAGATTTTATGAACAAGACACTAAAATAATAAAATCCTTTGAAACCGTCAAAATCTACATGTTAGGATATTTTTTTATTTGTCTTTAATTATTTTTTTAAATGCCTTATACTTATTTGTAATTATCAATTTATCTTTTTATGATAATTATCATTTAATAATTTTAAAAGTTTTCTCCATAGTAAAGCTATGATTTTCGTATAAAAAATATTACTACTTCATCTGTTTCGTCATAGCTGTTAGCTTTGCACAGAATGTAAGAACTATTATGGGATAGACTAACTGCCGCGTCTGTTTCATTATAACTGTTACAAATAAATATTTGAAATTTGTCAATAATTACCAAAATAAGAACATAAATATTTAGAATTTTGTAACTTCGAACCCAAATTTAAAATTGTTATTCCAAATTACCGAACAGAATCATTCTTTCTCTCTCTCTCTCTCTCTCTATCTATATATATATATATATATATATATATATAGAGAGAGAGAGAGAGAGAGAGACACAAACGGGGTCGATGGGTAAATTTTATATTTTAATTTCGTGCATGTGCGTTGGTTTTATTTTTTATTTTGGCGACTGCATAATATAGTAGGGTCAGTTGGGCTCCATGACACAATTCACTCCGCCAGAAATTTTGAAACGGCATGCTGCAATGTACGGCATGTACTGTTTGGCATTCGCGCCGGAATCACCAATACGAACATTTCAGAATGTTTAGGTGTCAACCTGAGGACAGTGCAAAAATTTCAGAAAGAGTTGGATGAATCTAATGGTGATTACGAATGTACGGTAGCTCGGAAAACTCACAGTTCTGATAAGAAAAGAACTCACAAATTTGTTGGCAAGGACCTCAGACTGAACATGGAGACCTACATCAAGGAGGTAATGCTGTCATGGGTCAAAGGGTGGCCGCTAGAAAATCCTATGTCTGTCAACAGGACTCTGCACCATACCACAGAAGCAGGAAAACCCAGTTATGGCTGTCAGACAATTTCTGCAACTGCATCATCCCTTACATCTGGCCATCTAACTCCCCAGACTGCACCCCCTTGATTATTAAGTGTGGGGCACAGTTGAGCGAGAGACCAACAAAACTTTTTGTAACACCAAAAGATGAACTGAAGGCAAGGATTATGGTAGCATTCACCAAATAAAATAAGAAGACAGAAAAGTTGCCGGAGATTCCGAAGGTAATCTGGAGGCCGTGGTTGAAGTTAAGGGAGATTTCATTGAATAATTTTACTCTTTAGTATTTCAAAATATATTTGCGCAATTTCGGTAAATATATCTGTTACAATCAGATGCCAGTGCTATTTTCATTTTTGCATAAGTTACATAACAATTTATTCATCACACCCTATATATATATATATGCAAGTTTCGTTAAAAATGATTGACAAGGTTGTGGTTAAGCTTTATATAAAATTTTTCATGTATTCTTATAATTTTTTCCTTTTCGGGGCATAGATTATATAAAAGTTGTCCGGATGTTTTACATATCCAAGCGCTTGTTTATACAAAATCTTTGGACAGTTTTTATATAATTCATGCCCTGAAAAATAATCCTAAGAACACATGAAAAATTATACAAAAATCTTAAAACACCACCTTGTCACTTTAAAACAACTTCCATAAAAGATGATTTTTTTTAATCATATCACCACGAGCAAGGCGGTAACGCCACTGATGTGCAGGGGGCTACATAGTAGTGAAAAGATTGGAAAAGAGTAAGCCGGAAACCACATCCTAAACAGGAAACAAGGGATGAGCCTCTTCACCTGTTCAATAGACGTGGGTGGAGTGTGAACCGGGCGATAGTTTAGTCTTGCTCCCCAAATACACAATTGTCTAAGGATTCATAGATAGTCCTTGTCTGCCTGAAATAATCTTTAAAGCCAAAAGTCAGTAAAAATAATATATCTCTGATAAATAATAATAATAATAATAATAATTATAAGCTTATATCAAAATATCCTATTGAAGTAGAAATTTCGAAAATGTGGCGCATGAGGCAATCAGTAATTTCAGTTGTAGTTGGAGCCCTCGGATTGCTTGGAAAATGTTCCCATATGACGTAGCCCATGTCTTAAAGAAATACACAAAATTTGTCCTCACAAGTACAGGACACACATTACGAAGATTTTTATCTATGTACAATATGTATGATATATGTATATATAAATATATACCTTCCGCATTCTGACTTGTATATTTGCACCCGGGAATAATATTTATCTCCCATTAAGTTATATATATATATATAGTTAGTATTTAGTAAGATGGTTTTGCTATGTTCTACTATGACCATTACATTATGTTCTTTCCGGACAGTTTGTGCCAGACGAAAAAATGCCCCATATATATATATATATATATATATATATATATATAATAATAATAAAATTGACTCCGTACGTATTCAAATCTTAAAATGTTACACAAGTAATTTTTAAGAACCACGAATAACCGGCAGAATCTAACTCCGTTATCGTCCTCGGCTATAAAGCTTTGGACAACGAGGGGAAAAAAAAGGAAAACTGCGGAGCACCGACAATACATACAGCACTTCACAGCAAAGAAAAAAAACCCTCAAACGGAACAAACCACAAAGAAAGAAAAGTGCTCGATACTAAACTAACCAAAAAGGATTAACTAAGAGGCAGTTACGTAGAGCAAAAACTTTTAAAACTTTTAAAATTAGGTTTTACAACCATAAAACTTCTTTTAAAAACGAGAAGTATAAGCATAGCACAGCGTTATCTACCTATGTATGGGAAATAAAAACCAAAATTAAAAAGGACCCCATTTTGAAATGGGAAATAATAAAAAAGTGCCCTAACGATAACAAAAACAATAAATTTTGTAGGGTATGTGACGAGGAGAAGCTAGCAATAGCTAAATTTGAACCTGCCAACAAACTTATTAACGCTAAAACTGAAATACTAAATAAGTGTAGAATACACAAAACAAAATTTCTTGCTTAGTGTACCGGACCTTAATGTGACCCCCACCCAATTTTTTTTTTTCGTTCCTTCGAACACCCCCTTCCCCAAATGGGTTAGTCTTTAATAGGTGTCTATTTATTTGATTAGTCCTTGGTCTGCCTTTGCCCTGACGAGCCGTTGTGCGAAACCGCGGTAGGTCTTGGCGATCTTGCGATTTTTTCTCGTGTATATATATATATATATATATATATATATATATATATAAATGCATAAGGAACGAAGACAATATTAACAACGTACAAAACATTAATTTAAAACAGTGCTCAATATAGAAATAGAGCTATGAATATTTATTATAACTTATAATTTAGAATATGTTCAAATTACAATCTACTATAAAGTGTACATTTTGTTTCGACATTGAAAGGACAATGTCTCATATATTTATAGCTCTATTTCTATATTGAGCACTGTTTGAGCCCTTCACCATGTTTCTTTTAGTTCTTTCTCTTTCTCTTTTTCTTCTTTCTCTTTCTCTTCTTTCTCTTTCTCTTTCTCTTCTTTCTCTTCTCATTTTCTCGATCCCATTTATCTCGAACACAAAAATTTACCAAAATAAGGAAGCGAATTTTCCATTTCCCTTCAAACGATAGCGTTTACTACCTAATGAGACATTGTCTTTTCAATGTCGAAACAAAATGTACACTTTATAGTAGATTGTAATTTGAACATTTTCTAAATTAAAATATATATATATATATATATATATGTGTGTGTGTGTGTGTGTGTGTGTGTGTGTGTGTGTGTGTATGTGTGTGTGTGTGTGTGTGTGTATTCTAGGTCTTACAAAAAAGTGCATCAAAAAGACGCTGGTGTTTCCTCTCGCAAGATTTTTCTCGGACAAACCTTCTGAAAATCTGCTAAAAAGACAAAACATAAAGTTTTCTTTTAAGCATCTTGTTTAAGTTGAGGCATTTTCAGCATCCCTCGTATGTGTGTGTATATAAAATTTACCCCCTGTTTACATGTATGTGTCTGTATGTATTTAAATTTTTCTGTGTGTATAAGTTCTTTTTTTTTTGCTTCAGTGCCTCTGTGTTTTTTTTCTTTAAATGTGTGTGTGTGTGTGTGTGTGTGTGTGTGTGTGTGTGTGTGTGTGTGTGTGTGTGTGTGTGCATTGCACGTGAGGCCATACATGTTGGATGCCGCAAAGGTCCCAGCTGGGAACACTGACTGATTCACTTGAGTAGAATCGGCGGTTACGGCCAATGTATGAAAGAAAAGAAATGGTGCCGTTGGGAGGATTCGTCGGGTGAACTGTTAGCTGAAAAGAAAAAAAAACAGACCCCGTTCCATATTAAAAGCTGTGCGTTGTAGTGCATTGGATATCGACTCGGAACGAGAAATCGGGGAGCCGAGTTCGAATTCCAGCTGAATTCATTGCATTCACTTGCGCGCAAATACCCTTGGGAAAGGTATTAATCCGTCTCTTCCTTCCAGTTATGGGTTAAATAACAGGACAGATTGGGTTCTATAACCTTGGCTGGCAACCAGTCTACCGCAGAAAGCAATGGCAACCTACTGCGGGATAATATTCTGCCCAGTCAGTCATGTCTCTTTCAAGACATGATCGCCCAAGCGTGTATCACGTATGACACTTAACTGACTGAATGGCGAAGCGAATCCGAAGAAAATATCTCGCTCTTTGCTGGCTTAAAGAAAACCATTTACTACAAGAAGAGATGAAATAATTTCTCAACAAACCGCTTTGATGACTCCACCGATTCCTCCATTTCATTTGACATTCTTTGTCTATTAACTTTCACTTTTTTAAATTCTGCACTTAACATGTATGTGTGTGTGTGTATGCTTGTGCGTGCGTGTACGTGTGTGTGCGTGAGTGTGTGTTAGTGTGTGTGTGTGTGTGTGTGTGTTTTCACAATTTATCATAATCCGGTCAGTTGGTTTACGATATTCACTCTAATTCGTCAATTGGGCAAAATTGGTGTATGAGGCAATAATGCCAACCTAGAAAATCTGAAATCATGGCTTTAAACGGAGTTCGAACGCCGACGCGTATAGAAATAGGCAACATTTAGGCAGATCAGGCAAACAAACGCAGATCAGGACTGCTGTTAAGATATTATAGCAATCACTTTGATGATTTTAGGAGTATCTACTCTAATTCGAAAGCTACATATTATTTCAAACTTTCATTGAAAAGAAATGACGAGGAAGAATGCTGAAACGAACTTTGCATGAATTCTATTCTTTTTAACATGATAGAAACCTTCGAGATTCAATCAATTTATCAACAGTTTCGTTGATTTTGTTCAACATTTTAATAATGACGCAGTTTTATCACAGAAAGGTTGTGTAAAAAACGTGCGCGCACACACACATATTTATATACTAGCAGTATAGCCCGGCGTTGCTCGGGTGTAATGAAAGATTTAAAACTAATCCATGGTCCTGGAGCTCAGACTCTTTGGACGTTGGCACGAAAGACTAAAAAGAAATGGTTGTTTCCAGTTAAATCGAAACCGTAGACTGAAAGAAAAATGAATGGATATAAGTCAAATTTTGATTTTCGGGTATCGATATCAAATAAGTTTTTTTCGTCGTAAACTGAAATTTGAAGGCTAAATAAGTCCTCTGAGTAAATGATATCATGGCTGAGACTAAGAACTACAATTATACCTACTTAGAGCCAAACTCGAAGCAAAAACTAAAATAATAGGACTGAAAAAAAAAAACAAAAAAACATCTTGCCTTTTATATATATATATATATATATATATATATATTATCGATTTTCTGCACTATTGTAAGAACTGCAACCTTGAAACTTCTGAATATTGTTTCTTATGTCTTTGTCTATGTGTGTATCAAATTTGATTAAAATCGAACCACTCCTTCTATAACCCGATTTTTTCGATTATCGATTTCTGATATTTATCGGGGGTACCTTGATAACAAAACCTAGCTAAGAACACTCGCAGACGCATATAGTACAACTGTGTAAATTTTCAAGAAAATCGGCTCAGCCGTTTCGGAGTCTATAGGTAACGCTCACACACACACACACACACACACACACACACACACAGACAAAGTTCCATTAATAAATAAGTTTAGATTGGACAGAAAATGGCTCACTAGTACCTAAAATAAGTTTCTTTGAGTAGATGGAGGTTATCAGTTCGGAAAGACTAAGGAAAAGAAAATCCTGATTTAAAACATCCGCTGCCTTGTGGCCATATCCAAATTACGGAAAAGACTTTACGGGGTTAAACCGAGACGGAAAATCCAGAATGATGCACCGGAAGGCAGTTGGCTGTCAACACAGACAAACTTCTGGCAATTTCTGCAACGAAGCCGACTCCGAATGTCTTCTCATCCTTTGGATCTTGTCGTTATGGCGGGTGGACGGAGGAGGCATGTTGCAAGGGTAGGACATGGCCTGCATTTAACATCACCTACGGCTGCACTGAGGTTAGAGGGGTAACTAGTAATCTCACCACCAAACAGATGAATTTTAACTAAACAGAAGGCTACCGTTATCTCAAGAGATAAACGAAATCCGACTGTAATGATTCACCTTAATATACGTGGGTACCTTAATGTCCGTACATTATTGATAAAAAGTCGCTCATTTTTCGGAGCAAATATTTACCTTTAAATATTACATTCTCTTTTCTTTCATTGAGTAAATTCGCTCAATGCAGCATTTTTCTCTATTAATCATGTCGATCGGTCATTATACAGGGTGTCTCCAAAGTCTAAACACATAGGCAAAAATACATATTTTCAAGAAATGAAGTGTTCAACAGCATTTTAATGAATTGGAAGATTAACAAAGAACATTTTCATCATATGTGATGCAAATTTGTAAGCGCTTTGTAAAATTCACCTGAATTCAATGAAATAACTACCTATTGCTGTCTATTTTAGCACATTCACTCTTTATGCATTCAATCAAGTGTGTTGCATTTGTGATTTTCATTGAGTACACCTTCCACTTTAGGATACTCTAGAAAACTAATTCAATTATTTCTTCTTTTGACAAAATCATATTTAATCTGTGGAGGTAAAAAAAAAAATAGATATAGTTAATGATATTTCCTATGTGTCCAGACTTTAGGAACACTCTTTATAGTGAAAAATTCAAATCAAAATTTCTCTAATGACTGTTTTACACTGCGGACTTATCGATTCAACATCAAGAAGGGACAGTTGAAATTTCTAGGGTACATAATGAGGAAAGAGGGCTTGGAAAATTTGATACACTCAGGGCACATTGATGCGAAAGACAGTGCATAAGTTACCTAGCGAGCTTGTGTAAACGGATGACAGAAAACGGTTTTGGAGAGTCAACAAAAAGACAAAATTTATGAGGAGCTTTAAATTCTGGAGAGCCACAATCGCTCTGATTGTTTGGTTTATTTTGCTTTACGGAATATCAACAGCTCAATAGGTCATTTAATGGCGACAACATTTTTAGGATAGGTTCCTATGAATAGAATATGTATATCTGCCACATCAGTAAATGGCAGTTAAAATGTCGAGAACTTTGTGCTTGTCTCGTTAGATCAATAACGACTGGTGAGTGACACCAATTTTCAGTGGGTGCTCCATAATCGTGGCCTTCTGCCACATATAAACTACGATTAGTAAATTGCTGTTACAAATGCCGAGAACTTTGTACTTGTCTCGTTAGATCAATAACGACTGGTGAGTGACACGGATTTTCACTGGGTGCTCCATAATCGTGGCCTTCTGCCACATATAAACTACGATTAGTAAATTGCTGTTACAAATGCCGGGAACTTTGTGCTTGTCTCGTTAGATCAATTACGACTGGTGAGTGACACCGATTTTCACTGGGTGCTCCATAATCGTGGCCTTCTGCCACATTTAAACTACGATTAGTAAATTGCTGTTACAAATGCCGGGAACTTTGTGCTTGTCTCGTTAGATCAATTACGACTGGTGAGTGACACCGATTTTCACTGGGTGCTCCATAATCGTGGCCTTCTGCCACATATAAGCTACGATTAGTAAATTGCTGTTACAAATGCCGAGAACTTTGTGCTTGTCTCGTTAGATCAATAACGACTGGTGAGTGACACCGATTTTCACTGGGTGCTCCATAATCGTGGCCTTCTGCCACATTTAAACTACGATTAGTAAATTGCTGTTACAAATGCCGGGAACTTTGTGCTTGTCTCGTTAGATCAATTACGACTGGTGAGTGACACCGATTTTCACTGGGTGCTCCATAATCGTGGCCTTCTGCCACATATAAGCTACGATTAGTAAATTGCTGTTACAAATGCCGGGAACTTTGTGCTTGTCTCGTTAGATCAATAACGACTGGTGAGTACGGTCGATCTTCATGTAAGCTAGATTTGGCACAAAGTATAGAGCTTCTTTCGGTTTGTGCCGCATCTAATTTACATTTAGTAAAACATTCTAACGGGGTACCCCATGTTTTCGGCCTTGTGCTACAGCTAAGGTACGCTTAGTAAATCGCTATAACAAATGCCGAAGATAGACGCTCTTAGCTACGGAAGGATTTATGACAATGCACGCGTTGATATGCAAAGGAAGAAGTCAATCAGCAACTCTTCTTAAAAGGAGATAAAATTGTTAAAGACTGAATATCGGTAGCATTCATTTTCCGATAATAAAAAGGGAGATAATGAAATTAATGAGTCACTTCATCAGAGCACGCCTGGTTCTTTATCGACAGTTGGGTCAGAAAAAGAAGCTCAGGTGGACTTGATTGTCGCGAATAAGCCCCGAGGGATTCCAGTTATAATCGGAAAATCCCGTGTGTTCGTCACACACGACTGACAACCATTTGACCACAATTGTATTATTCATAATAACAAAGAAAGAGAGAGGAGGCAAAATAAATAAATAAAATAAAAATTAAATAAAAAAATGGAATCACTGACTGCATCCAAATATCATTACCCAGGGATTAGTGTGAAAAACTGAACTTTTATTGTGCCAATGAATATCACAACTTGACACGTGACCAAAAGCACTTGGGTCGCTTATGTCTTCATCACTCTGTAATTCTTTTTCCGCTATTCACTTTATTGTAATTAATATTGTTATTATTGTTCCTTAAGGTCATAATCACCATCAATATTGTTAGCTTTTGACTTGTAGTTTTTTTTTAATTATAGCTTTTACTTCATAACGATTATTAATAGCTGTTTATGTCAGCCATTACACTGTGTATAGGATTTATTCATAAAATGCGTCAAAAAACTAATAATTACATACACTGAGGTGGACGCAGTGGACATAGGAGTTTTTAGGAAAATAATAATTTCATTTATTACTATTAACTTTCCCATGCAGCCAATACTTCTGTGTGTCTCTGCAAATAGCGTTTTATCCCGCAGTAGATTGCCATTGCTTTCTGCGGTAGACTGGTTGCCAGCCAAGGCTATAGAACCCAATCTGTCCTGTTATTTAACCCATAACTGGAGGGAAGAGACGGATTAATACCTTTCCGAAGGGTAATTGTGCGTATGTGAATGCAAGGAATTCAACTGGATTTCGAACTCGGCTCCTCGATTTCTCGTTCCGAGCCGATATCCACTGCACCACAACGCGCATCCGCACATTTTAGCATTACTGAAAGGAAAAATGTTTTATTGTTGCTATTATATAAATATACAGGCAATGATTTCACAAGAGAAACTCAAAGGATGTAACTAGAGAAATGTATTAAAATTGAGAGAAAAAATGATTGTCAGTGGTCTTTTTACTTCTTTTATGTGCCATGTCCTTTCAGGACGTAGGCGATCATTACTTTCCACATCTCCCGCTTCCTGATGGCTCTTAGCACGCTTTTTTCTGTTGCACCACGCAACCCTCGTTCCATCATCCCCCTGATCAGGCTCTTCAAATATGTTATCTGCTGCTTTCCTCTGTCTTTTTTTCCCTCAATCTGGCCTATTAGTAACAGGTTCTCCAATCCCTCCATCCTCATTGCATGTCCCAGGAACTTAAGTTGTCTCTTCCTGATGTTCACTATTAATCCACTTTTCGTCTCCATCCTTTCCAACACCTCGTCACATGCTCGGTCCATGATATCCGCAGCATCCTTCTGTAGAACCACATTTCAGTTGCTCAAAGTTTTTCCTTCATCTTCGAAGATATTTTCCAACATTCACTGCCATATTGTCAGTGGTCAGGTATTAAAAAAACGTGTTACTGACAGGATATGACTAATGCGATTTAAAATTAATATTTTCATATGCCTTATCGTTCGGACCAGTATGCTTATCTTGGTTTCTATACACGGAATATTTCGGTTCCCATATTTCGGTCGTTATACCCTCTGACCTTTAGATATTTGTTTTTCTGTTCCTCGCTATTCACTATCTGACGGTAGATATCAAGTTTAAGGCCCCAAGATTTATATGTTAGATCGCCCAAGAAACCATATGGCTTAGTGGATTGAAGAAATGATGAAAACATATCTGGTTGTTTGGCGATTGTGTGTTCGATCCCAGGTTTTGATACTGCAGAAATGTCACAGACTGATATGCATATATTTCAGAGAGATAAATATTCCTGTTGAAGTTGTTGCATTCACTTACGTGCAAATACGCTTAGGAATGGTATGAATCCATCGCTTCTCTCTCCAGCTATGAATTAAATCGTACGACTGATTGGGTTCTATAGCCTCGGTTAGCAACCAGCCTACCGCAGAAAATAATGGCAACCTACAGCGGAAAAATCTTCTGCTCAGTCAGTCATGTCTCTTTTGAGACATTATCGCCCAAGCGTGGATCGCGTATGCCACTTGACTTTTTTTTATAATCATATCGCCCTAAGGAAGGCATTTTACTGTCACTGTTTTGCAGGCGGTTACATAGGAGGAAACATATGAGAAACAATGACAGGTTATAGGGGGTGTCAGGAAGTGGGTAACAGAAGGATGAGCATACTGATGAGAGTGGAGTGGACGGAGAAAGGAGCATGAAAGAGAGGATGCAGGTTAGGGAGATAGGAGATGACTATTGACTTTATATTTAAATTCTTGGAGATTGTAGCTGTCGGGAAAGCAAGTAAATGGAAGAGAATTCCACAGGCGGGGAGTGCGAGAAAAGAAGCTGATAGAGTAGAATTTGTGTTTACAATTTATTGGTTTCACAGTAAAAGAGTGGGACCTGGTTGCTAATCTTGTGGCTCGAGTAAATTTATATATAGAAGGCACCAGTGAGCTAAGTTCATCGGAGCAGAAGCCGTGAAATATTTGTAATAGAAACACACGGAAGGCACATTGCGTCGGTGAGAAAGTGACTGTATCTGAGCTGCCAAGTCGGGATCTATTATATTACAGATTCTCCGTTGGATTTTGTCAAGGACACCTAGGTGGATAGCAGGAGCACCCGACAAGATATGACAGCAGTATTCAATGAAAGGCCGGATGGTAGATTTATATATGCGCAGAATTGTTCCAGGCGGAAAGAACTTCCTGGCCCTACACAGAGAACTGACTTTCCTAGCAGCAGATTTAGCTATGGATTCTATATAGTAATTCCACTTGAGGTCTGTTGTGAGAATTAAGCCGAGAAAACGCAGTGTTTTGCTTTCAGGGAGATTAGCCTGATCCATGCTAATGGGGGGGGGTAGGAGCGATTGTCTTTGAGTGTTTGATACAAAATTCTGGAAGGGAAAAGAGTATGGCGACAGATGCCTGAAGAAGGTCGTAGAATAGAACAGCTGAAACAAAAATTTAACAACAAATATGCTTGCTCGAACAATAAGTCATATGATGAAATTCTGGAAGGGAAAAGAGTATGGCGACAGATGCCTGAAGAAGGTCGTAGAATAGAACAGCTGAAACAAAAATTTTACAACAAATATGCTTGCTCGAACAATAAGTCATATGATGAAATTCTGGAAGGGAAAAGAGTATGGCGACAGATGCCTGAAGAAGGTCGTAGAATACAACAGCTGAAACAAAAATTTAACAACAAATATGCTTGCTCGAACAATAAGTCATATGATGAAATTCTGGAAGGGAAAAGAGTATGGCGACAGATGCCTGAAGAAGGTCGTAGAATAGAACAGCTGAAACAAAAATTTAACAACAAATATGCTTGCTCGAACAATAAGTCATATGATGAAATTCTGGAAGGGAAAAGAGTATGGCGACAGATGCCTGAAGAAGGTCGTAGAATAGAACAGCTGAAACAAAAATTTTACAACAAATATGCTTGCTCGAACAATAAGTCATATGATGAAATTATGTTCTGAATAATTTAAATTTATCGCTAATGAATTATCATAAAAATACATTTAAAACAATTTTATTTTTTATTTTTTATTATAAAAATACAAGAATGAAAATGAAAGATTTTGATCAAGAATTAATGCAAATATTACTGACTGAATCGGAACATTGGAAGCATAATTATTTTATAGCTATTGGTTCTTTTAATTGTTTGAATTCATTATTTTTATTGTTGTTGTTTTATAAATGATGTTATGCACGCTGTTATGGTCACCATTTTTGTCATTATTCCAATTAAATTTATTATTTTCACTATCTTCAGTTTTCTATTACTATTAGAGAAACTGAAATGATTTGAACTGTTATTCTTTTATAACAGGTAAACTGAAGAATGTGCATTGTGGTGCAGTAGATATGCGCTTGGAAGGAGAAATCGGGTAGCCGAGTTCGAATTCCAGATGAATTCCTTGCATTCACTTGCGCACCAATACCCTTGGGAAAGGAATTAATCCGTCATCTTCCCTCCAGTTATGGGTTAAATAACAGGACAGATAGGGTTCTATAGCCTTGGCTGGCAACCAGTCTACCGCAGAAACTAATGTCAACCTACTGCGGGATGTCCTTCTGCCCTGTCAGTCATGTCTCTTTCGAGGCATGATCACCCAAGCGTATGGTACTTAACTGACTAAAACTAAACTTAGTGTGAAACATCTGCTGACCTCACTTCAGTCATGATGGTTAGCCAAACCTACATGGTAACCACTACAAGATAAATTTGACCCTGGAAATTGTCAAAATTTTAAAGACACTAAAGCAGTGCGACTCAAAGTGTGGTACGCGTACCGTCGCCGGTACACGAGCCATCGCCTGCTGGTACGCGGAGATTTTCCAGAAAAGAAAGAAACAATAGTAAAACTCTATGGCATTATTAAATTTAAATTACTTACGAAGTATCAATATTAATTTAAATATTCTTTCTGGATTTTAAAAAATATATACCCTCGAAACTAGTGGCCATAACTAATATAGCACAAATATGGTACGGGTCAATGGCACACTGGGAAGATAGCACAAATATGGTACCGGTCAATGGCACACTGGGAAGACTTGTTACGTCAATGATGACTGCCCTTAGAATGAACAAGATATCATGTCCTCATGTTTATTAGAGATAGTCTCAAAATGTACCTGAAATGATACATATCTCAAAAAAAAAAAAAAAAAAAAATTCCGGGGTTGACAGTCCCCACCTCTTAATCAGCTGGACTGGCTTGCTTTGCTTGCCGGTCCCTGGCACATTGAAAAAAAACTACCGGTCCGACACATCAGATAGTTTGAGAAGTACTGCACTAGATGATTTCAACATTCGTTTCTAGTAGAATTATCCACAACCGGATGATTTATCCATGGCGTAATAGGAAACGACGTCGTGTATTTGTAAGAGTGTAACTGTTGCAGCTACATGATGCCAATAGTGTTTATCTTCGTGTGACTGCTGAATGATTTTGGAGTCTAGAAATACGAAGCACTATCTTGGAGGTGGCAGCGGCCCGAGGTTAATCATGGGCAACAGTAGCAACAGTTTACCAGGAATATGTAATTTCCCGATAGACATTCTTCTTCTTCTTCTTCTTCTTCTTGTGCTGTCTCCCTTCAGAACATAGGCGACCATGTAATTTCATTTGGCTATGTCTCTTGTCTCTCTCAAAATTCTTCCCAAGCCCCATTCTGCTCAGGCCTATCAAGTAGGTCTTGCGCTGCTTTACCCTATTTCTCATTCTCTCAACCCGTCGTGTGAGTATTAAATTTTCCAGACCCTCCTTCCTCTATACATGTCTCAGAAACCTTATCTGTCTCTTCCTTATATTAAGTATGACTTTTCTCTTCATTTCTATCCTCTCCAACACATTGTCGTTAGTCACGTGCTCAGTCTATGGTATTTTCTACATCCTTCTGTAAAACCACATTTCCGCTGCCTTAAGCCTTTCCTTTACCCTTGTTGAGATCGTCCATCAAATATTGCCATACAGAAGAACAGATATCACACTGCAATCCAGCGCTCTCTTCTTTGTTTCCTATGAGATTTTCCTGTCTTTCAGTTCTCTGGTTAGCTTTTGAAATGCATCCTTGGCTATTCCAATGAATCTTCGGATCTCAATGTCGCACTTTCCATCCTCTGTCAGAACGCTTCCCAGGTATTTAAAGAGATCACCAATATACTCTTCTCATCTCTGAAGTATTTTTATTTTTCTAGGATAAGAGTATCGTCCTTTGCTTTTATACATCCTGTTGCTGAACAGGTCTTTTCTCTTGTTAGTTCCTTTATTTTTTACACATATCAGCATTATTTGTCTACTTCGGCACATTTGCCGTTGGGCCATCTTTCTTTAGCATGTCTGCATTTTCTCCTTATTTCTTTGTGTGGTTTCTTGTATTCCGTTCCATATCTTGCGAAGAAACAAACTGGATCCATCAGTCTAAAAAGTGAAGGAAAATGCGATCGAAAGAGAAAAACAACGTCAATAGACGTAACCAGGTAAAGTGTGAAAGTTCCTAGAAGGACACTATTCGTTTAGTTTTAATTAATTTGCACAGTGTGTGCGTGAAGCTAACCGAAATGATCAACAAATATGTATAAAGCACTAGCAGTATAGCCCGGCGTTGCTCGGGTGTAATGAAAGATTTAAAACTAATCCATGGTCCTGGATTTCAGACACTTTGGAAGTTGGCACGAAAGACTAAAAAGCAATAGTTGTTTCCAGTTAAAACGAAACCGTAGACTGAAAGAAAAATGAATGGATGTAAGTCAAATTTTGATTTACTGGTATCGATATCAAATAAGTTTTTTGTCGTAAACTGAATTTTGAAGGCTAAATAAGTCCTCTGAGTAAATGGTATCATGGCTGAGACTAAGAAATACAATTATACCTACTTAGAGCCAAACCCGAAACAAAAACTAAAATAATAGGACTGAAAAAAATACAGACACACGCACAAACATCTTCCTTCTATATATATATATTATCGATTTTCTGCACTATTGTAACTGCAACCTTGAAACTTCTGAATATCGTTTCTTATGTCTTTGTCTATGTGTGTATCAAATTTGATTATAATCGGACCACTCCTTCTATAACCCGATTTTTTTGATTATTAATTTTCGATATTTATCGGCGGTACCTCGACACAAAACCTAGCTAAGAACACTCGCAGACGCTTATAGTACAACTGTGTAAATTTTCAAGAAAATCGGTTCAGCTGTTTCGGAATCTATAGGTAACGGACAGACACACGTACACACACACACACACACACACACATACACACAGAGACAAAGTTCCATTTATAAATAAGTTTAGATATTCATATCAACGATTCTCTTTTGATCGACAATGTTTAGTAGCGATGAACTCGACTCGATCAGTGTTGATCACTGTGTATACGAACTGAAAACAAAGTTTTATAAAGACTTATTTACATGACAAATGTAAACAAGTCTTCATAAGACTTTGTTTGGTCGGTGTGCAATTATACATAGATTACCTTTAAAATAGCACTCTTCAATATATTATCTAGTATAATGAATATTATTGCAATGATGAATTAATAAAATAATTATAAATCTATACAATTCTCCATGTTTTTTCTTTGTCTTGATGAAATGAAAATGTGGCAGCTGACATTTGAAAATGTTATTTTATATTTTTCTTTTCGGGGAAATAATTAAATTTTGACTTGTTTCTCGGAAAAGACCATTAATCAAAAAAGCGTGCCAATCTAAATTCGGCCGATGGAAATCAGCTCAGCATGAAGTGTATAAAGCACAAATTAAACGTCAACGTCATAAATTATCTCAGCTGAAGCATTTTCATTATTCAATATGCTTCTCCTTCGAGATTTCCTAATAGCATTATTAAGCCCATGTCTTCATCTTTCTAGAATTAAAGTAAGGTGAGTTGGTATCAGGGCAATGATTGAGTTTATTTAATATCGAAAAGGTTAAGCAGATATTAAGAAACAGAAAAATATCACTAGAAACAAAGAGACAAGTGCGGAATTGATATGTAATATATATCATCCTATCTGGTAATGAATGCTGAATAATCGACTCACGGATAAAGTGTAAATGTGATTCTACAGAAGGATGTTGAGGATATCATGGCCCGAGAAACGATGAAATAGAAACAAAAAGAAGACATACTTTTTTTTTAATCATTTCACCCGCCAATAGTGCCACTACTTCGCAGGGGGTACATTGAGAGAAAAGACTGGGTACAGGGGGTATGAAAGAAAGGATAAAAGATGAATGGAATTCAAGATATAAGATAGTAATTGGTGTTACATCTAATTTTTTGGAGATTGTAGCTACCAGGGAAACAAGTAAAGAGAAGGGAATTATACAGGTAGAAAGTGCGAGAAAAGTAGCGGTTGCAGTAGAAGTGAGTATCACATTTCACTATTTCAGCGGTTAAAAGGATGGAACCTAGATGTCAATCTAGCAGCACGCTTAAATTCCCGTCTAAATTAACATCTAGAAGTGAAAGTTGAAGTTTCTAGGATTAAAACGAGAAAAGAGAGCTTGGAAAATTTGATACGCAAAGGACAAATTAAAGGCAAGAGGGACAAAGAAAAACAACGCATAACCTATTTAGTTAGCTTGAGTAAATGGATGGCGGATAATTAAAAACAAGAATATGAAGAAGACGCAAAAGTAGAATCTGCGTAATTATTGTCGGAGGTCTTAGAAATCTTAATGAAAGATTTGAGGCAAGAGAAATATGATTCTACAGAACGATGCCAAGAATAACATAGACCCAACATGTGAGCAACAAGGAAGTTTTAGAGAAAATGGAAACACAAAGGGCAGTTAGATTTAACACCAGACTGTTGCAATTTCTCGGGCTGATAATGAAGACAAGGAGCTTGGAAAATTTGATACGCAAAGGACAGATTGAAGTCAAGGAGGACCGAAGCAAACAACGCATATTGTTCACTGATAATTCACCTTCTTTCTTATTTGTTTCATTTTTTTCACCTGATGTAATGTCCCAAAGTTCATAACGTTTGCTCAATTTATGAAGTTAAGCATCTTCCTTAGTTCCTTACACTCTTACTCTTCTTTTTCTATGTGCCTTGTCTCTTCAGGGCGTAGGCGATCACGGCCTTCCACGTCTTCCTATTTCTGGTGGCTCTGAGCACACTTTCTCCTGTGACACCACGAAACCCCCGTTCTGTCATCCATATGATCAGGCCATTCAAATATGTTATCTGCTGCTTTCCTCTGTCTCTTTTTCCCTCTATCTGACCTGTTAGTATCAGATTCTCCAAGACCTCCTTCCTCATTGCATGTCCCAGGAACTTCAGTTGTTTCTTCCTGATGCTCAACATTAATTTTCTTTTCGTTTCCATCCTTTACAAAACCTCATCACTTGCTCTGTCCATAATATCCGCAGCATCCTTCTGTAGAACCACAATTCAGCTGCTTTAATTTTTCCTTAATCTTTGATGATATTGTCCAGCATTCACTACCATATTGAAGGACTGTCTTCACATAACAATCCAGTACTCTCTTCTTTGTATCTAGTGAAAGTTTCCTGTCTCTTAATAGTTTACTCAGCTTCTGAAATACGTCCTTCGCCATGCCAATTCGTCTTTGGATCTCTGTGTCGCACATTCTGTCTTCTGTTAGAACACTTCCCAGGTATTTAAATTTTTGTATCTGCTTGATTTTAGTATCTCCCACCTGTATTTAGCATTTTGGGCTTCTCTTTTTGCTGATGAGCATGCTTTTGGTTTTCTTGCAGTTTATTTGTAGTCTTTTCATTAATTGGATTAATTTCATTGCGTTTCGTATTTTAACACAATGTTTCAGCCGATACAATCTTCAGTTTTCCTTAGAAATAAGTTTTATATTATAGCATATTTATGTCAGTTTATATAAAAGCTTATTTATATCATTTTATATAGTAGCATATTTAAATCATTTTATATAATAATTTATTGATAATATTTTATATAATAGCATATTTATATCATTTTATCTTATCTATATCATTTTCTTATAATACCCTATTTAAATCATTCTGTATAATAGCATATTTCTATCATTTTATGTCAGTCATTTTCTTTTCTTATAGTTTTGCTTTTAACTCACACACGATTGTCCCTTCAGAACTTAGATGATCACGGCTCTCCACATCTCCCAGTTCATTGTAGCTCTTAATATGTTTTGTCTGTTATTTCTCCCAAACTCTGTTCTGACATCCATTTATTTATGTTAATTAAGTATATTCTTTGACCTACAGAATTTAATTGCGCTCACAATTCAGGTTGGCAAACAGTAGTATAATTAAATTAAATAAATATTTTTGAATGTAAACAGCAGTTGTTTACATTGAAGGAATCTGATTGTATTTTGGTAAGCGAACAGAAATATGCCTTATCACCAGCAACAACGACAAACAATGTGTGTTGTGTCAAGGTCGGAAAATATAAGCCATGGAAAGACAGGAACTGTGATGACATCAAAAGTAGCTGGCCAAAGGTGAAAATAAGGTGAAAATCATAAACAAATGCACCTGGACAAAAGATGACGCAATTAAAGAAAGTGAAATTTTGTAAGCAAAAATGGTTCTATTAGTTAAACGCAGCACACATTGGGGAATGTAAATCATGCCTTATTTTTTAAAAATCATTTTGCCCCTTTTACTGAAAATCTGCTCCGAATAGTAAAATAAAAAATGCAATAAAACTATGACATTATTTAATTAGACAAGCTTTTAATCGCTTTAATAAATAATATAAATTTCATACATCATATTCTGAAGAAAAGAAACTTTTCTATTAATAATGAAATTTTAAAAGAATTGTTTTTATTTTTATTTTTTTAATTATAAAAAATTATAAAATTACAAAATTATTTTAAAAATATTTCCAATTCTAGTAGGTTACATAGTGAATATTCTATTTACTAACGAAAATTGAAAATTCAATACAAATCATTTAGCCATCGTAATTTAAAAATAATTTTCAATTTTTTTTTTTTGTGTGTGTGTACTTGAAGTTTTTTTTGAATGGTAATTTCTATGAGTAAATTAAAAGGTCATGTATATCAGGGTTGCTCCCCTTTGCCGGAAAAATCGTACACTTGTGATCGCTATACGTTTATCTTACCTTGATCTGTCAACCTAATTTTAATTACGGTGGATAGATTAGAAAGGTCAACTCTGCGTTTAAAAATAGTTTCATTCTAAATTTCATGCTATAAATAAATAATACTTGTGTAAATCAAATTAATTTAACATTAAATTTGCTAAGTTTTCAAAACTAATGTGTCACAGATGTATATTTTATTTTTGCAATAATTTTAAAATCTAAAATTAACTTTTGTTTACAAATCTGTCGATCGCTCAAAAATTTCTGAAAAATTAAAAAATATCTAAAAGTTTTATAATCCAATCAACATAATTTATGTTTGAAATAAACCAGAGTATTTTGCTTACTGGAAATAGTAAATTTCATCATTTAGCTTTCAATTAAAACTCAAATAAAAGTTAAAAAAACTTTTATATTTTTAAAAAATTAAATTTAAAATTTAGATATCGAAAATGAGTGGAAGTAACTAACTAAATATTTTTCCAATGGTTGTCATATATTTTAATAACATAATAGATTAGACGGGATGATATATATATATATATATATATATATATATATATATATATATATATATACATTATTACAATAACCAAGAGTTTATTGGTGTGTTTAGTAATATTAAGTATATGAAATTAAATAAAAAGTCAAAAGTGCATTAGCTTATCTCATTATCTTATTTGTATTCGGAGAACACTTAGGGACCTATTTGAGAAACACTGGTTTAATATCTGGGCTAAGTTGCTTGATTAAACAATCTACGGGTAACGGTGGAGGCGCGTACGTAACTATACTAATCTCGAAGTAGGATATTTATTTACTAAGCTCAGTTTGGCCCAATAATATGAATATGGATCACCAAGAGAATCCATTACTCAAGTGTAATGATTTGTGAAATTATCCTAGATCACGAAAAGACGTTTAGGTGTTTGAAAAAGATGTTTGCTAACTTTAAATTTTTAAAGAGAATCCTTCATCAGACTCTGTAGGTCCTAGGTATGAAATAAACTGCTTCCAGCAGCAAGGCCTCTGAATGGGATGTTGTGAGGAGCATGGAACCACTTCTTAATTTTTGTTGTTCACAGGTCTACCCTGACTCGAGGTAGTAGCACCTGTTAGGGTGCCAGCTATGGCTAAATAGTTAACCCCCAAAGAGGGGTCAAAACAGTATGAAAATATAAAAATAGACTTTTATAATACAAATTCAAGGAATACATTTTTGAAGGAAAAATATTAACAGCAATTGATTTTTCGAGAAAAAAACATAGCAGCAATACATCTGACTCCTAACAAAAAACCGCATTATAAAAATATGTCAATGAAACACTGATCTACAAACTTATTTCTTGCAAAGAATATATATTCTATACATACAAATCTATTGTAAGAATATTGTCAGCATTAAATAACCCATTGAGGTGTTGATATGCCGTAAAACAAAACAAACCAACAGACACTGATCTACAAACTTATTTCTTGCAAAGAATATATATTCTATTCATATAAATTCTATTGTTAAAATCTTGTCGGCATTAAATAACCCATTGAGATGTTGATATGCCGTAAAACAAAACAAACCAACAGACACTGATCTACAAACTTATTTCTTGCAAAGAATATATATTCTATTCATATAAATTCTATTGTTAAAATCTTGTCGGCATTAAATAACCCATTGAGATGTTGATATGCCGTAAAACAAAACAAACCAACAGACACTGATCTACAAACTTATTTCTTGCAAAGAATATATATTCTATTCATATAAATTCTATTGTTAAAATCTTGTCGGCATTAAATAACCCATTGAGATGTTGATATGCCGTAAAACAAAACAAACCAACAGACACTGATCTACAAACTTATTTCTTGCAAAGAATATATATTCTATTCATATAAATTCTATTGTTAAAATCTTGTCGGTATTAAATAACCCATTGAGGTGTTGATATGCTGTAAAACAAAACAAATCACACACTGATCTACAAACTTATTTCTTACAAAGAATGTATATTCTATTCATACAAATCTATTGTTAAAATCTTGTCGGTATTAAATAACCCATTAAGGTGTTCATATGCTGTAAAACAAAACAAATCAAACACTGATCTACAAACTTATTTCTTACAAAGAATGTATATTCTATTCATACAAATATATTGTAAAAATCTTGCCGGCATTAAATAACCCATTGAGTTGTTGATATGCCGTAAAACAAAACAAATCAAACACTGATCTACAAACCTATTTCTTGCATAGAATATGTATTTTATTCATATAAATCTATTGCAAACATTTTGTCGGCATTAAATAACCCATTGAGGTGTTGATATGCCGTAAAAGAAAACAAACCAACAAACACTGATCTACAAACTTATTTCTTGCAAAGAATATATATTCTATTCATATAAATTCTATTGTTAAAATCTTGTCGGGATTAAATAACCCATTGAGGTGTTGATATGCTGTAAAACAAAACAAATCACACACTGATCTACAAACTTATTTCTTACAAAGAATATATATTCTATTCATACAAATCTATTGTTAAAATCTTGTCGGTATTAAATAACCCATTGAGGTGTTGATATGCTGTAAAACAAAACAAACCAAACACTGATCTACAAACTTATTTCTTACAAAGAATGTATATTCTATTCATACAAATATATTGTAAAAATCTTGCCGGCATTAAATAACCCATTGAGGTGTTGATATGCCATGAAACAAAACAAATCAAACACTGATCTACAAACTTATTTCATACAAAGTATAATATATTCTATTCATACAAGTCTATTGTAAAAATCTTGTCAGCATTAAATAACCCATTGAGATGTTGATATGCCTTAAAACAAAACAAAACAGAACAAAACAAACCAAACAAGACCTAATAGACCAGCGTTTCTCAACTGGGGTTTCCCGGAACTGTAAGGTTCTACAAAAGGGCCTCTTAATCGTTTTGCGGGAACAAATGAGAAAAGCTAATGCACTTTTGACTTTATTAAATTTCATATACATAATATTACTAAACACACACAATATATTCTTGCTGATTGGAATATATACACTACCCGCTATAATTATTAGGCCACCCCACTTTTTAAAATAAATGTAGGATTTCATACTATTTTTAGTATTTATTGCCAAGTGGATAATTCTAAATGAAATTAGAATGTTTTTTTCCCCGTTAATATTGCAAAATAACATGTGCATCAAATGAACTGTTCTGTTGTCCAGTTTTTATGCTCTTATGCTAGTCTCTTCTTCTTATTGGCTGGCCGAAGCAAAAGCTTTCTGGCTGCCTTGTAAAATTTTGCAAAGTAATAATAACAAAGGGATTTTTATTTACAATTATCCACTCGGCAATAAATACTAAAAATAGAATGAAATACATAAATTTAAAAAAAAAAAACTGTGGTCGCCTAATAATTATGGCCGGTAGTGTACATCATTCCATCTAGCCTATTATGTTATGAAAAAAATGAAACAATCATTGACAATGAATATAACAAATATGGTATATTATTTTGTTTTTGCGCAGTGGTTCCTTGAGACATGTAATTAATTTTAATGTTTAAGCAAGGATAAAAAAAAAAGTTTAGAAACTCTGCTACAGACAGACAAACACTATAGAATCGCAAACAAGGAACATTATCAAGTAACAACAAACAACACTTGAATGCTTCCAGTAACAAAAACAAAAATGGGTGACGCGTATAACTAGAAAGGAAAATAATGATATGATCAACATGTTGACAATCCACACGACCAAAAACAAAAGGATTTGAAGGAAACCACCAGCAGAAGATTATCTCTCAGTAGGTTGCCATCCAGCAGTAGGTTGCCATTGCTTTCTGCAGTAGACTGGATGCCAGCCAAGTCTATAGAACCCAATATGTCCTGTTATTTGACCCATAACTGGAGGGAAGCGACGGATTAATACCTTTCCCAAGGGTATTTGCGCGTAATTGAATGCAAAGAATTCAACTGGAATTCGAACTCGGCACCCCGATTTCCCGTTCCGAGTCGATATCCACCGCACCACTACACACACAGACAGAGCTATAATAATAATTTTGAGACCTGAGAAATGTAAAACTGTTTTACTAAAAACAAAATTTGATCAAGTTTAACCGAGAGTAACTAATTGTTCGATCAATTGAATTTAACATTCACCATTAACATTAGTTTTACAAGGTCATAAAGTAAACTTCATCTAGTGAGGATTGAACCACTCAGTAACGATTATCTGCATGACCTGTTATTCAACTCATGGCTGGGTCAGGGGAGTATTGATGCGTTTTCCAAGGTCATTAGTTCGAAATATAAATATCAATATAAAAAGAAAACAATTTATTTTAATTTATTCAATTTATTTAAAGTTATAAATTTTAATCAAAATGATATTATCCCCGATATTATATTCTACATTTTATCAAAACCGTTACTTAACACTTGAAAATTAAATTTAAATTTCTGATCAAGAAAAGACAAGCAATTTTTTTTAACCAGAGATTCTGACCCATAAAGTAACGATGATTTTATTAATTTAGATCTTGTTTGGCGAATTTATGTGGTTGTTCGCAACGGGGGTCGCGACAGAGAGTAGCCAGTATTGTTTGTGGATAAAACAGCTAAGTTAATCGTGAAAGTGAGACAGGAAACAGCGCGTGAGTTGCGGGACAGATTGAACAAGGGGCAGGGGGAATGGAAGCAAACAGCCCAGGAAGCATTGAGATAGATAGATAGATAGATAGATAGATAGATAGATAGATAGATAGATAGATAGTAGAACAGGCTTAGATAGATAGATAGATAGATAGATAGATAGATAGATAGATAGATAGATAGAACAGATAGATAGATAGATAGATAGATAGATAGATAGATAGATAGATATGAACAGGCTTAGATAGATAGATAGATAGATAGATAGATAGATAGATAGATAGATAGATAGATGAACAGGCTTAGATAGATAGATAGATAGAATAGATAGATAGATAGATAGATAGATAGATATGAACAGGCTTAGATAGATAGATAGATAGATAGATAGATAGATAGATAGATAGATAGATAGATATGAACAGATAGATAGATAGATAGATAGATAGATAGATAGATATGAACAGGCTTAGATAGATAGATAGATAGATAGATAGATAGATAGATAGATAGATAGATAGATAGATAGATAGAACAGGCTTAGATAGATAGATAGATAGATAGATAGATAGATAGATAGATAGATAGATAGATAGATAAGAAAAGAAAAGAAAAGATTGAGATAAATCAATCGGTCTTTGAGTAGAATAAAAGATAGGAATAGAATTCTTTTTGCAATTGAAAGTAGCAGAGATGACATAAATTCCTTAATTTATGTATAAAAACATTAAATCTAGCCATAGTCTTCGAATTTTCGAGAGGAACATTATGGATTGTTACTTTTTTTTACCCTTAATGACCTGATCTCCCCCCAAATTGAAAACTGACACTAATTAGAATTGTCTAAATTTCTTTAAAGCTACGACTTGTACCAGCAGCAGCAGCAACAACAACAACAACAGTAGTGTAACATAATGATGCCATCGTGTTGATCATAGAGAAACAATAATTTTGTTTTAATCAGTCCGTCCAAATCAAGGCGACAATGTCACTAAGACACAAGGGTCTACTGAGAATGAAAAAGAATGTAACTATTTTAGAAGGAACCGGAAATCCGATCCTAAACAGGAAACAAAGGATACGTCTTTACTACTGTCCGAAAGACTGAGAAGAAGTGTGAACCGGGCGATAGGCGGACCTATTTACTCGTAGTAAGGAGAAAAAATAGTAAATAAAATTTCAAAGTTCAGACGGACGAGCTAGGAGCGTTGAAGTATACTTTACAATGAACCGGAAAAAATGGAAAACATGGGATAAACCTCGACTTCTGTCCGAAAGACAAAGAGGTGTGTGAATCAGGCGACTGGCAGACCTTTCTACTTGAGCCATGTCTACAAATTCCACTCTGAATAGCAAAATCAAATCGTTGCTGTAAAACAGCCGTTCGAGTAAAGGATGGGAGAGTTGAAATCTACCATCATTTTTTCTCCTGATCTCCTCTTCTAAAAAGTTTTCAGAATTGTAATAAAAAATTAAATAAATGTAAGCAATGCTTGTCTAAAAAATTAAACAGCAGAAAAAAGAAATTTATTTTATCATTATAACCAATTATTTGAAGAAGATTATACTCCAAAATTAGAGAACAATGTTCTAATATTAGATGAAGTGGTGTGTGTTTACTTTACACTGATACTCTTGGAAAAGTCATGGATCAACTTTTTCGTGCGCCTTAACTAATTGCGAGATTTGACAAAAACGATATCATCAGTGGTCGGCAGGAGATAGTATATCAGTGATCACTTCGGAAAACTGCTCATTTGTAACGCTTTTACCACTCAGCTGATAGCACGAGAAAGCGATTCACGACAAACAAATTCAGGCAAGTAGAGATTTTAACTATCTTGAAAGTATTTTAACAGATAATGGGAAATGTGGTATAGAACTCTGAAGGCGAATGGGAATAGCGAAAGAAAAAAAAAACAGCCTTCCAAGTGGTCTTTCAGGCTTACTATCAGCTGCTACGTCGTGTTCTCCTTAATCTTGTTCACGGTCTTTAAATTTTGATTTTAGCATGGGAAAAAACAGAATTAAGAAAGAACCAAATCAGAAATCTTATGCGACTAACCAACTTGGTGAAAAAGATATTTTACTCCCAAAAAACAAAAGACAAACAAACAAACCCAAAACGACATTTATCGTGTCTACTCGCATGATAATTGTAAATGCGACAGTTACAGGTGACATGGTAACCCTAATGGATAGTACATCTTCACTCACGCAAAGTAAAGTGCTTGTCTATATTTCGGAGATGAGGTAATATTTACACTATTTATATTATTCAGGTTACTGTCTTCATCTTTGTTACCATTTGTACGACGTTTCATGCTACAGCAGTGGTGAACAAGTAACTTAGAGTCGGGTTAGAGGGAGATAACTCATGACTACCAAAAAGTCTTCGCACAAAGGAATGAGAATGATATAGCCCAGTGATCGTAATAAAGGGTTCGGTTCGAAATTCCTAGCACCTGAAGAAGGCGGAAGTGTACAACGGCCGAAACGTCGTACAAATGGCAGCAATGATGAGAACATTAGTCCAAATTATGTAAATAGTGGAAGTAAAATGCTGTTGGGTAATCTGGCAACTTGCATTTAAGGCCGCGCAACAGTTTTTTAATTTTTTTTCTTTTTTTTTTTAATCATATCACCCCAAGCAAGGCGAAAACGACACTGATGCGCAGGGGGCTACGTAAGAGTGAAAAAATTGGAAAAGAGAAAAACCGGAAACCACAACCTGAACAGGAAACAAGGGATAAGCCTCTTCACGTGTTCAATAGACGTGGGTGGAGTGTGAACCGGGCGATAGTTTAGTCTATCTACTCCAATTGAAAAAAAAAAATAAAAAAAAAAAAAAAAGAGTGTAAAAGATTGGAGAAGAAAAAGAAAAACCGGAAACCACAACCTGAACAGGAAACAAGGGATAAGCCTCTTCACCTGTTCAATAGACGTGGGTGGAGTGTGAACCGGGCGATAGTTAGACTATCTACTCCAATTGAAAAAAAAAAATAAAAATAAAAAAAAAGAGTGAAAAGATTGGAGAAGAGAAAAACCGGAAACCACAACCTGAACAGGAAACAAGGGATAAGCCTCTTCACCTGTTCAATAGACGTGGGTGGAGTGTGAACCGGGCGATAGTTAGACTATCTACTCCAATTGAAAAAAAAATAAAAATAAAAAAAAAGAGTGAAAAGAATGGAGAAGAGAAAAACCAGAAACCACAACCTGAACAGGAAACAAGGGATAAGCCTCTTCACCTGTTCAATAGACGTGGGTGGAGTGTGAACCGGGCGATAGTTTAGACTATATGTTCGAAATAGATCGTTGGAATGGACGCTTTTATAGTCTTACCTTTTCGTTATTTCGCTTTATTTCCATCGGAAATTTAATTTTTACCAATCCCTTTTTTACAATTAGCTCATAAAAAAAGCTAATTATAAATAGGGGTTTTCTCTTCTCTTCTCTTTTTATCTCTATTTCAATTTTTCTTTCGATAGATTTCCTTTGCCTCTTTTTATCCTGACTTTTCATCACTTACCTCTTTCTGTTTCAGTTTTTAAATCACCCTACTCAAGCAGTCTCCTTCTCCTCAATTTTTTTCTTTACCACTTCGATTTTTAGATCTTATCACCCCTTACTCGCTTTCCGCTTTAATTCACTTCCTATCTGTCTCCTCACGCAGTTTCTCTCCATCCTAAATCAACGGACACATCTTTCCTTCTTTTATTCTAAATTTCTCCCGTATTTTTCTTTTATTTCACTGGATATAGGATTATTATTTTTATTCTTCCCCTTTTTCTCTTTTTTAAAAACTTAACGCGGATCGTTGTCGCCAAACAGTCATGTCTTTCGTTACGGATTTTTAAGCCGAAGAATTAGACAGAGAAACCCCCTTCGAGCGTTCATTTGTAGCAATTTGTAGTTCCTAGAGCCAAATCATTACAACCCATGGTGTACTACGCTTGGAACTGCCGCCATCTCCGCCTTTTATTGCCTGTCGGTCACTGCCACGGGGAAATGGTTTCATAGACTAGCCACTTAGGCCGTAAATATCAATCCGCCGCCGCATATAGTGCAAAGTGATGGACCATGGAGTGTATCCCGTCGCGTTTAGTGGGTGTAGGATAATGACAAAGAGAGAAATCGGTTGAAACAGTATGTTGTTGTAAAATGAAAACAGAATGTGACATATTTTAACAGTCAGTGGCATAGGGAGCGTCTCGTCTGCTTGTCTTCATTTCTTTTTAGCATTTTGCACGTATGTTTCCTTCTTTGTTTTGTTTTTTCTTTCGTGAATTTTAAATACGTTAAATATCGACCATGATTCTTACTTGTTTCACACAGGTATTTATTATAAAATGGGCACAAAACTAAAACTGTGAGAATGTTTTTGAACATGTATTGTAGCACAGGATGTGCGTTGTGGTGCAGTGGATATCGGCTTGGAACGAGAAATCGGGGAGCCGAATTCGAATTCCAGTTGAATTCCAGTTGAATTTGCTTACGCGCAAATACCCTTGGCAGAGGTATTAATCCGCCTATTCCTTCCAGTTATGGGTTAAATAACAGGACAGATTGGGTTCTATAGCCTTGCTCGGCAACCAGTCTACCGCAGAAAGCAATGGCAACCTACTGCGGGATAATATTCTGCCCAGTCAGTCATGTCTCTTTCGAGACATGATCGCCCAAGCGTGTTTCACGTATGGCACTTAACTGACTGATTGTAGCACAAGCAACAAAATATTCACCACAACTAACTCTGTAGCTGTAGGGGGTAATTTTATTTTATTCGGCCTTGTGTCAGACTTAACCGAACTCCCTATAGCTTACAACTTTTATGCAGAATTATCAGGTTTTCATCAGATATTGGTTGTCGGCAAGTTGGAATGTGTGGAATTGTGTGGAATAGTGTAAAAATAAAAATACACATTTTTCTTGTTAAAATAGAAATTTATTAAAAGGAAAGAATAACAAGTTGTAGAAGTTAATGTGCAATTAGAAACATTTTTAAGAATTTAAGGGTAGAATTCGTGTTCAATGAGAAATTTAAAGGTATCAAGGGTTCGTACAAATGTTCGTAGTAGTAACTGTTGAAAAAGTATATCCGTAAGTACGTATGTATGTGTTGTTTGGTAGAAATGTCTTTGGATAAAGAAGAAGTAAAAGAAATCAGCACACGAGAAGGAAAGAGAAAGAGGACAAATGTCCGGGTCAGCTTGAAGCTTCTCCCGTTACATTTTAGCTTGTCGTCTTTGCTGCTTCGATCCCTGACTGACTTGATTGACGCCGAGGTCATTTATATCGTTCTTTATGGATTTCGCACTGACTCGCGTAGTCTTTAACTCTTGCAAGCCGCTCCCATTTGTCCAAATCAATTTAGCACCTACTTGAGAAATCTGGTTTTGACTTTTCTTTAAGCACATGGTCAATCTTTTTTCTATTTGGGCAAAACCAGGATTACACACGTCATTGTGAATTTTTGTAAAAGTGAAGAAGAGGGTTGATTTTAATTCTTAATTTCTTATCCCTACAATTCTACTATTGTTCCTTACAGTCTACGTACTAAGCCTAGATTATAGGTACCTCCATTCATTTTCAATACCTAACTAATAATTTATAAAAAATAAAAGCGAAGATTTCACTTTAGCTTCAATTGAAACTAAATGATTAATTTTACTATTTCCAGTAAGCAAAATACTTTGGTGTTTTTTAAACAGAAATTATATTATTTGATATCTGAAATGATAAAAAAATTCAATTTTTTGGTCATTTTTGAGCGAACATCACATTTGTAAACAAAATTTAATTCTCGGTTTTAAAAATCTTGCAAAAATAAGATATAGATCTGTGACATGTTATTTTTGGAAAATTAGTAAATTTAAAGTTAAATTAATCTGATTTGCACAAGTATTACTTGTTTATATGAAATTTAGAATAAAAGTGTTAATCACGAACTCTGATCTTTCTGATCTTGAAAATAGGTGATGACAGCCAGATGTGTTAACAAGCTGAGTACGGTTGACCAGAGTTGACAGATTTAAGTGAAGGTTTCGTAAGGGGAACAACCATTGAAACATGTGACCTTTTAATGATATGGCATTTTATACATCTCATAAGTTAAAAAATGTACAATTTAACATAAAAAATTAAACATTATGTTAAAAATCTTAATGCGAAATGATTTGTATTAAGCTTTTCAATTTCCGATTTGTAAATAAAGTCTTGACTGAGGGCGCCAAATGGCTGGAGAAAATTTTAAAAATGTTTGAAACTTTATAAATTATCATAATTAGTAAAAAAAAAAAAATGAAAACACATTTTATAAAAATTCTTATTCATCGAAAAAAATTTTTTTTTTATCAGAATATGATATCCTTGGTATATATTATTTATAAAATCAATTTAAAGTTTATCTAAATTAAAAATTACCTGGTCTGAATGCATTTTTATTTTATTATTTAGAGCAGATTTTCGAAAAAGTGGCTACTTCTGGAAAAAAACACAAGAAAACAATTAGATGATCTACAGTTTCCAAGTAGTCCTGCATTTATAACTAATACAACAAAATTGAATTTCTAGAAATTTCTAGAAATCTCATGAAATTAATCGAAGGGTGGGTAATAGATGTAAAAAATATTTTTACCAAAATTTTCTAAAAATATTAATTACATAAATAACTTCCTTAATGTGTGAATAAATCCTGAAAGTTTGATTAAAATCAGACCATTAGTTGATTTTTGTAAGAATTTCCAAATTAATGTATCTCTAAGGTCTCTAAGGGTAATAAGGGATGTGCGTTGTGGTGCAGTGGATATCGGCTCGGAGAAATCGGGGAGCCGATTTCGAATTCCAGCTGAATTCAATGCATTCACTTACGCGCAAATACTCTTGGGAAAGGTATTAATCCGCCTATTCCTTCCAGTTATGGGTTAAATAACAGGAGAGATTGGGTTCTATAGCCTTTGTCGGAAACCAGTCTACCGCAAAAATCAATGGGAACCTACTGCGGGATAATCTTCTGCCCAGTCAGTCATGTCTCTGATTGCCCAAGCGTGTTTCACGTATGTCACTCAACTGACTGAAGGGCAATAAATAAATGAAATGAGTTGCGTAATATTACGTTTGCCATAGTAGTAACCACTAGCAAACATCGAGTGAATCGCTGACGAGAAAAAAGAAAAGAAAATTAAATAAAATTTTCGAATGTGTTAGAAAGGATAAATTTTTTTTTAAATAAGGAAAATAAAAACAAAACAACAACAAAATTGTGGTCTTTCCTCTTAATAATAAACATTTTAACAATGAAACTGTGTTTTTATTAAGTTTGAGTCCTTTTAACATCAGGCTATCCTGTTTTTTCAGCGAATTAGTGGAAGTATCTTGTCTGGCACAAGGTTACACACAGCGGAGCACCACTTGGCATCAATATGTGATTAATAGATATGTCGATTTAGGAAAAAAATTATATTTTTTTGAGCATTTCTAATATCGAGGAATGAGACTGTCCAGCATTCACTGCCATATTGAAGAACTGACATTATGTAGCAATCCAGTACTCTTTTGTTTGTTTCTAGCGAAATTTTCCTGTCTCTTAATATTCTACTCAGCTTCTGGAACGCGTCTTTTGCCATGCCAGTTTGCCTTCAGTTCTCTTTGTCGCACTTTCCGTTTTCTGTTAGAAGACTTCCCAGGTATTTAACTTTTGTACCTGCTTGATTGTAGTATTCCCCACCTGTATTTGACATTTTGGGCTGCTTTTTTGCTGATGACCATGCATTCGGTTTTCTTGCAGTTTATTTGTAGTTCTTTTTTGTCACTCTCTTCATCTACCTTCTGTAGGAGGTCTTGTAGTTTCCTTTTCGTGTCTGCTATCAGCACTGTATCATCTACGTAACTTATGTTGTTCAAATTGTTGCCTCCGATGACAAATTCTAACATCTAGGGTCCTCAGCACAATCTCGCTGTACAAGTTGAAAAGACACATCCTTGTCTTACGCCCCTTTCTATCTTTCTATATCTGCTGAATTCGTTTCCTGTCCGCATGTAGGCGGTTTGCTGCCAGTAGAGATTCTTGATTATTCTTATGTCTTTGCCAAATATGTCGCGGTTGCTGAGCATTTCAATCAATTCTTTGTTAAACTCCTTAGCAATAATCGATTAAACATAGGTACACGTCCCTTCTCATTTGCATTGCCCTTTTGGATAGCATCCTAATCATAAATATTGGGCAATGTTGTTTGCTGATGTCAGTATTGCTTCCTTTACCGAGTCCCATTTTGAGTGTCCGTTTTTAATATTTTCTTCATATTTGATTTTCACGCTGTTAGTGTGTGCTTTCTGTAGGTTGAGATCATTCACGAGTGTGTTGTATTTCAGTTTTGGTGCTGCACTAGGCTTCTTCAATCTCCGGAGTTTCACCTTTAGTTTGCAGATGACTGGGACGTGTTCGCTTCCACAGTCAGCGCCTGGATAGGCCTTTCTTTGGACCACTGCATTTCTGAATCTGCTATTTTATGGTTATGTAGTCTATCTGGTTTTTTGTGTCACCTCCTGGGCTTCTCCATGCCCATAGACGTCGTGGGTGTTCTTGAAACTAGGTGTTAGTTATTACCTAGTCATTTGCTATGCACCACTGGACCCATTTTTCTCTTCGTTCGTTGCAGATTCCTAAACCAAAGTTGCCAGTTGTCATACCTTCCCTCTCCTTTCCTACTCTGGCGTTCAAATTTCCCATGATGATCCTGATTTCTTGGCTTTTAAATCGAGCTTTGGCATTATCTAGAGTGGAGTAAAAAGATTCTATTTCTTCCTCGGTGCTTAGTGTTGTTGGTGATTACTACAATTGCTATGTTGAACGGTCTCCCTTTCAGTTTGACCAGGAGAACTCTATCGGAGAACTGGCAGTATCCCAAAACACATTTCTCCATTTCTTTCTCCAATATTAAGCCGGCTCCTTTTTCGTTATTTTTGCCTCCTGCGTATATTATCCTATGGGTGTCGCTGCTGAAGTCTCTATTATTTGGCCATCTAGTTTCGCATATTCCCAGAATATTGATTTTCAGTCTGTTCATTTCCTGCTTGACATTCTCTAGTTGTCCGCAGTTGTTTAACATCCTGACGTTCCATATCCCCAAGGTAATCCTTTCTTTGTTGCACACAGTCGCAGGGTAACGGTCCAGAGACACCTGTTGCTTATGTCGTTCCTTCCCGGGCGAGGGACATATTTTGGGTAAAACTGTCCCCTTTACACCGTTGTTACTAACAGTCGCCGGAAGACGGTCAGGTGACACCTGTTGCCCATGTCGGTTCTTACCGGGCGAGGAATTGCTCTCTTTGGAAGCAACCCACTTCACGCCGTTAGGTTTAATATATGTTCGTTGTATAGCCATGATTGTACGCAGGATAGATAGATAGTGGAGTGGTATCCTGTTGCCTTCTCCACGGTGATTTATTAAGACACCACCTCTAGTTAGCTGGCCGTTGGCTCATCAAGAGTTCCTCCGCCCATTGTAGGCTTAATTTTTTTATCCTACCGGGTTACTAACATCCCGTAAAAAAAAGGTGGGGTGGTTGAAGAAAGAACATAAATATTAAGTATATACTTAGTTTAAGTTCAAACAAATAGTAATATAAAAACAAAAGTCAATTCCTAAGTTACTCATAACTAGCCAAAAAACGCAGCACATATCCAGTAAACAGAAGATATTTTCTTTGAAATTTCGTCCTTTCTCAAAGAGACGTTCTGTTTCATTTGGATAATTCCGGCCAATGCATATTTTGTAATAGCACCTATTCTAAAAGGGGGAGGACAGAGAGACAAAGTATAACGCTATTAAATATTTCACATTACAAAAATCAATATTAAATTAAACATATATTTATAAACTTGAGAACAACAAAAAGAGAAAAAAAGATTAAATTATTCCGAAAAGAGAATATTAAAAACAAATCATGAGAAACGGTGAAACGAAGAATTGTTTTCTTACCTACTAGCTAACCTACAAAAAGGGACACCACAAATGTTTTCAAAAACTTAACATCACATATCCAGTAAACAGAAGGTATTTTCTTTGAAATTTCGTCCTTACATTTTCAAATTCGTCAACCCATAGTAAAATGATGTACAGATTTTATTTTTGGCAAAGTTTAACATTCGTATCCGCAAAAAATAGTCTTTCAAAAAGAAGGCTTTGGACACCGCTGCATACTCCATTAGTAATTTCTATTTTTTTATAAAGCCAATTATAATTGGTTCACGCCCGGTTCACACCCACCCACATCTATTGAACAGGTGAAGAGGTTAAGAGGCTCATCTCTTGTTTCCTGTTTAGGATGCGGTTTCCGGTTTTCTCTTTTCTAATCTTCTCACGCTTATGTAGCCCCATGCACATCAGTGGCGTTACCGGCTTGCTTATTGTGATATGATTAAAAAAAAACAACTTATTTTTATGAAGATGGAAAGATATAATTTTTCTTAAAGGTAAAAAATAAAAAATCTAATAAAATAAATAGGTTTAAATTTTTTTTCAATTCTCGATATTAAAGAGAATGCAGTTTCATGTCTTCGGATTTTATTAAAATTTTAAAAAGTAACTTTTTAAAACAATAATTATTACCTAGAGAGTAACACGGTATTAACGGGGTTAAGAGAAAAAAAACTGTCCTTTTGAGATATCGTTTTTAGGTTTTTTACAGCTACGTGTATTAAATTTTTACGCGAGTTGTGGTGCAGTGGATATCGGCTCCAAATGAGAAATCGTTGAGCCGAGTTCGAATTCTAGTTGAATTCGTTGCATTCACTTACGCGCAAATACTCTTCCCTCCAGCGGCGAATCAATTAACAGGACATATGGGTTAATATATATATATATATATATATATATATATACAAGTGAATAAGGAACAAAGAAAAATTTACAACGTCCAGAACATTAATTTAAAACAGTTCTCGATAAATAATATAGAGCTGTGAATATTTATTATAAATTATATTTTAGAACATGTACAATCTTTTTTTTATATAATCATTAATCAACTGTATCCCCTACCCACCCCACTTTATTCAAAATTCTAACGGACAATTTACAAGACTTATTCCCTTATCGCTAGCCCCCACCAACATTCCACACACAACTTGCCAAATATAAGAAAAGAGGCCTTCTATTCCTTTCCACACCACCTGATGAGGCATTGTAAGTCCAATGTCGAAACAAAATGTACAATTTGTAGTGGATATCTATAAAAAATGTGTATGTTCTAAAATATAATTTAAAATTTCACACTCCACCCACATCTTTTGAACAGGTGAAGAGGCTCATCCCTTGTTTCCTGTTTAGGATGCGGTTTCCGGTTTTCTCTTTTCTAATCTTTTCACTCTTTTATTTATTTATTTTTTTTGTCCAATTGGAGTAGATAGACTAAACTATCGCCCGGTTCACACTCCACCCACATCTTTTGAACAGGTGAAGAGGCTCATCCTTTGTTTCCTGTTTAGAATGTGGTTTCCGGCTTTCTCTTTTCCATTCTTTTTACCCTTACGTAGCCCCCTGCGCATCAGTGGCGTTATCGCCTTGCTTGGGGTGATATGATTAAAAAAAAAAAAAAAAAAAAAAAATATCTTGGTTGATAACCAGTCTACTGCAGAAAGTAATGGCAACCTACTGTGGGAAAATCTTCTGTTCAGTCAGTCATGTCTCTTTCGAGACATGATCGCCCAAGTGTATCACGTAAAGCACTTAACTGATTGACTGATATTAAACTTTGGCCTTTTTTTCTTTTTTAAGTTGAATGCCATTTTAATCATTCCTTACAATGAAGTTTAGTGGAACCAGTTAGCATAACCTTTGATGAGTGTTGTCAGGCAATTATAAACAGCTGCTAGCAAAAGTAAACCTTCAGTGAATGTCTGTGTGGGGATGACTATTGAAAAAAAAAAAAGACACAAAAGATCGAGCGAAGAAAATCGAATTAAGGAACAATAAAAATGCAACAAAAAGCTGACCAACAGACAAAAGTGAGCAATAGAAACACAGGTAAAAAAAACAGGATACAATTGGAAAGAAAGGTGAATGTTCTGGAATAATGTAGCGGCACTAAGGGAATTGATTGTTACAAAAAAGCATATTAGAGATTCATATAAAACAACAGATTCATATAAAACAACACCAAAAGCAAAATAGATCAACAATAAAGATAAATTAAATAAGACTATTCTCAGTAAAAGACAAAAGAAAGAAAATGTGACAAAAATAAAAATCTGTTCGCGTGTAACACAAAAACAATAGATTTATTCAAGCAATAACAACATTTGATAAAGCAACGACACTTTAGTGAATGTCATCGCTTCTACTAAGAGATAATTTGTTGTTCAGTAAACGCTTTTTTTATTGTTTTAATTTTAATCGGGGAAATCTCTTGTCTGTCGTTGCTTGTCATGACGTTTCAGCCGCTACACAGGTATACTTCCTCAGATTAAAAAAAAATATTACTATTGTACTGGTGTTATTAAAAAAAGTAGCAATATTTTTTTTAATTCTAAAAATACAATGCAAATAGTGAATTGCTAGTATTTGTTTTATATATATTTTTATAAAAATGAAAAAAAAAAACAAGCCCATTTGTCATATGGTGAAATTATTAAATGGGTGTGCTTGTCGGTATGTGAGTATGTTGTATTGTGATATATGGTGAATTAAATGGCGATGTATAAGTTCTTGTAGTGAAGGAGTAAATTGTAGCAGATGAATAGAGCATGGGTCGGGATATCTAGGCTTAGGATTAGGCTTATGCTTATGGTTAGGCTTATGGTTAGGCTTAGGATAGTCTGTGTGAACCTGATTTGTCCCAGTTCCCGTGCGCCTACCTACAACAATTCTAATAGAATTTAAAATAAATCTACATATATAACGAAAGTAATTTAACACATAAATAAAAATCTTCTATTTGTTTAGAAATAACAGAAATCTCTACTTTTATTGCGTCATCAGAAGAGTCCACTACACCGCAAAAAGGACTTTGCCCATTTCTGTGTATTAGATTATTTCGGTGAGGTAAAAAGCGGTACACTAAATATATGGTGTGTTTTATAAATGTGAATGAATTTTTGTGTCTTTCTTTGGCTGCGAGATATTTTAAAACCGAAAAATAATTTCGTCCAACGCTTACAGAGAAACTGTAACAACAAAAACAAAAATAAACCAAAACCAAAAACATACATTAGTATTTGTGATGGCCAAAATCTAATGAAACACAATATAGATTTTCCTGAACGAAAGAATGCAATGAGGATATTTTTCTTTTTCGAAAAAACATTCACACTAAACTTACGTAATATATGCTGTTTATTTTTTCAGCGTTTCTTAATTTTTTACCGCCTTAAAACGTTTGAAATTGTTTTTATATCTAAAAAAAAAAGACCGTATAAAAATTATTATATCCCATTATTAATATCTCTGTCTTTTATATTTTTATTAGAATAACGAATGATTTCCCAACAGCATGTCGAGCAAAATTACGAATATAAAATTTTAAAAAATTGCTCAAAATTTATTTGACTATTTATCAGTGTTTTTCAAGGAAACCCTAGAGACCTCTTGTGGAACATTAGGGTTCTAGGGACACATGGGTGAAACACACTTCTCTAGTGAAATGGCGTCTTTTCTAATATTTTGCTTTGTATCTAACGAAAGAACTTACCGTTATACAAATATCTTAATCATTGTTATTTATTATTAATTGTCGAGTATTTATTTTCTGTTATTTCTCTTTCTTTTACAACGTTTGTGAAGGACACCGGAATAAAGCATACAATATTAATACTCTGAATGTTATCAAAAAGTGTAATACAAACGCAGAAGGACGTGTACCCGTGTTTCATGGATTATGCGAAGGCATTCGACAAAGTACGCTACAAAGACTTGATACAACCTTGACATATTAGGAAAAGACATTAGAACAATTAGAAAGCTATACTAGCAGCAAATCACCTACATACGGACAGGAAATGAATACAGCAGACATTCAAAAATAAAAAGGGGTGTAAGACAAGGATTGTGACTTCTCAAAAGATCTATTCAAGCTATGCAGTGAGGCAATACCGAGAGAGAAATGTCCTAAAAAGATTGCTGCCACAATATGAACAATATAAGATACGCAGATGATACAGTTCTGATAGCAGATATGAAAAGGAAACTACAAGACCTTCTAGAGAAGGTACCTTTTTCTTTTTTTAATCATATCACCCCGAGCAAGGCGGTAACGCCACTGATGTGCAGGGAGCTACATAAGAGTAAAAATATTAGAGGAGAATGAAGAGAAGGACGAACCAGTTAGAAAGGAGCAAGAGAAGGATGGCAAGAGAAGGATGGGGATACATGTGTGATGACAGTTGCAAAGGTGGAAAGAAAGGAAAAGATATGCAGGGTTGTGTGGAAAGAACTAGAGTCAAGTGGTTAAGAGATGAGTATTGACTTTGCATTTAAATTCCTGGAGGTTGTAGCCATCAGGAAAGCAAGAATAAAGAAGCGAGTTCCACAGGCGGGAAGTGCGAGAAAAGAAGCTGCAGGAGTAGAATTGTCGTCTGCATTTGAATGATCTAACTGTGGATGAGTGAGACCCAGTTGCCAGTCTGGTTGCACGAGTAAACACCTGTTGCGGAGGCACCAGTGACTTAAGTTCGTTGGAGCAGAAGCCATGAAAGTATTTACAGAACAGACAAAGAGAAGCCATATCCCGTCGGTATGAAAGTGGCTGTAGTCGAGCCACCAAGTCGGTACCTATCACATTATTGATTCTCCTTTGGAGCCTGTCAAGAACACGGAGATGAACAGCGGGGACACCTGACCATATATGGCAGCAGTACTCCATGCACGGACGAATGGTTGATTTGTATATATGCAGGATAGTTTCAGGCGGGAAAAACATCCTGGCCCCACACAGTGACCCAACCTTCCTAGCAGTGGATTTAGCTATTGACTCAATGTAGTGGTTCCACTTAAGATCAGAAGAGATGGTAAGGCCGAGGAGGCGCAGTGTATTGCTCTCGGGGAGACTCGCTTGGTCCATGCTTATGGGAGGCAGGAGAGGTTGCCTGTGATGATTGACAGACAGCAGCTTGGCCTTAGACGCATTGAAATTAACAAGACACTTCTTACCCCAATTCATCACAGAATGTAGATCCCTCTCAAGATCAGCAGCGACATTATGTTTGTCCACCACGCCAGGTTTCTTACTGATGCTGGAGTAAATTGTTGGTGTCATCTGCGTAGATGCCTACTTGGCTCTTGATCTCGTCTGGGAGGTCATTTTTGAAAATAAGGAAGAGCGTCGGGCCTAGAATAGAGCCCTGAGGGACACCAGCGTTTGTACAGTAGGGTGTGGAGGCATGCCCATTCAGGATGACCTTCATTATGCAGTTATGTAGGAAAGATTGGATCAGATCATGCAATCGTTCGGTAAAGCCGTAACCCCGTAGTTTGCATAGAAGGCCAGCGTGCCAAACCATGTCGAAAGCCTTGGAGATGTCCAGAGCAACAGCACGAGCCTCGCCAGACTCCTCAAGTAATGGTCGTTAGCATGTCGGCCGTGGACCTGGCAAAGCGGAAGCCATACTGTTTGTCGGAGAAGAGTTTATGAGCAGAAAGATGCTGAACTATTTCAGCATTAATAATGGCCTCGAACACCTTCTCGAAAATTGGTAGAAGGCTGATAGGGTGATAGTTGGATGGGTCCGAGGGTTCACCAGAGTTCTTAAATACAGGAACGACAGAAGAGGACTTCCAGCATGCAGAAAAAAAGGAAGCAAAGAGGCAGTAGTTATGAAGTTTAGAGAGGACAGAGGAGAGTTCAGGGGTACATTTCTTAAGGACAATCACCGGGATTCCATCACCACTGCTAGCCTTATGGGGGTCAAGTTTTAATATTACACGGGATACTACTGTCGGGGCAATGTATATATCGTACAGTTTAGCCTCAGTTCTAATAAGAAAGCCGGGTGAGGGTACTCCAGATGAGTCAAATGTGGAGTTGGATGAGAACTAAAGAAAACGTAAAGAAAGTACTAAACATATACAACAAAACTGAATGCATGGTCATCGGTAAAAAAGGAACCCAGAAAACCAATAGGGAGTCGGGGATACTAAAATGAAGCAGGCACAGAAACATGTAAACATGCATGTATGTATGTATCTCGTTGATTGTCGTAATCCTTTCGACTTTGTGGAATTCTTTATGTATCTGGAAATTTAAGACATGGGAGAACGGACGAAATGATTTCATCGACTCTCTTGTCCGTTTATCTGGTTGTCTTTGTTTATTTATGCACTTTTCCGGAACAAAGAAATTCATTTCAGAACTGTTTCTTGATTTCTGATTAGTTGATAGATATGACTCATTTCAGACTCCCTTTTTTCTTCACCCTTCCCTGGCAATTAGAAGTGATGACATCTTGGCCTCTTTTTTCTTTCTCTTTCTTGTTTTTATTTCTTTTTTTTTAATTTATTTTCTTGTTTTTGAAATTTACAAATACTGTCACGGCGGCTTCTGCTCCGATGGATTTAACTCACTTGCGCCCTCTATATATGAATTTACCCGAGCCACAAGAAAGCAACTCGTTCCCACCATTTACTGTAAAGCAAATAAAATGTAAACACAAATTCTACTTCATCAATTTATTTTCTCACACTTCCTGCTTGTGGAATTCCCGTCCATTTACTTCCTTAACCAAAAGCTACAATCTCTAAGAATTTAAATGTAAAGTCAATAGTCATCTTCTATCTCACTAACCTGCATCCTCTCTCTCATTCTCCTTTCTCCGTCCACTCAACTCTCATCAGTATTCTCACCCTTCTCTTACTCACTTTCTGACACCCCTATAACCTGTCACTCTTTCTCATAACTTTCCTCCTATGTAACCCCCTGCAAAGCAGTAGCGGTAAACTAACTTGCTTGGGGCGATATGATTATTAAAAACCCCCAAAAATTATTTTTCTCTCACTACCCGCCACCCCGGAGTTTGTAACACTGTCACAAATGTTTGTGTGGGTGTTATTTTCTTTGTGGAAACAAAGAAAATTAAATAGACATAAGTTTAAAATAACTATAACTTGTTTTCCTTTGTAATTAATCCTTTTTTTCTTATTTGCTTTTGACCGTTTTATTTTGTTCTTTATGCTCAACTAGCAGTATAGCCCGGCGTTGCTCGGGTGTAATGAAAGCTATAAAACTAATCCATGGTCCTGGAGCTCAGACTCAGCCTAAAGAATATTTGTTTGAAGTTTGGTGAGAATCGGATAAAAATTATGGATTTGTATTAAGGACATACAGACAGATAGACAGACACACACGCAAACATCTTGCCTCTTATATATAATTATATATATATATTTTAAGGACATACAGACAGATAAACAGACACACACACAAACATCTTGCCTTATATATATATATATATATATATATATATATATATTATCGATTTTCTGCACTATTGTAAGAACTACAACTTTGAAACTTCTAAATATCGTTTCTTATGTATTTGTCTATGAGTGTATCAAATTTGATTAAAATCGGACCTTCTATAACCCGATTTTTTCGATTATCGATTTTCGATATTTATCGAGGGTAACTCGACTCAAAACCTAGCTAAGAACACTCGCAGACGCTTATAGTACAAATGTGTAAATTTTCAAGAAAATCAGTTCAGCCATTTTGGAGTTTATAGGTAACGGATACACACATACAGACACACACACAGACACAGACACACACACACACAGACAAACTTCCATGTATACATAAGTTAAGATAATTCTATTTGGATTTGACGAAGTTATTTCATTTTTGGCTGGCGTTTATCAGAACTTCTGTCGATCTTAATTTCCGGCATTAATGCAAGTTTCAACCTGTCACTTGACACGATATTATTCCGTTGTGAAGATGTACACACTCCAGAGTGTGAAGTGGACTCGGACAAATTGTATAATGCTGAATCGTTGTAGTAAACTGATAGAATGCTAGAAATCTACGACACTGTTAATAGACAGTTACGAGACAGCTATAAGACTGCTAGCCGTATGCGAACTTGATGTACTACCACAGAATTCAGCAGGACTACATCGTCTTCAAGCAACATTATATTACTTGATTGTGTTATCTTTGTTCATTGCGACGAAGACATAACATATTTACATCGCCAGAAATTTTTATAGTAAAATATTTTTGACTACGGTGTAATACCTTAAATGGACCCGTGTACAAAGTTTCTGGAGGTTTTCGCTCCCTGTCTGTCTGTAACCAAACGTAATTCCTACTTTTAAGTCTCTGGAGACATACAAATTCGCTAAGAATGAAATGACTCTTAGATAGTTTCTCAGATATAAATTTCTGCATCTCTTTAGCCAAATTCTTTGCTTGTAAGTTTATTTCAATGTCTTCTTTGTCTTTGTATCTATTAATATTCGAGTAATTTGTCCATTAACTCCTGTTACAGAAGTAAATGACGAGTCATTCTATTCATTGTGCGTTATTTTGATTCCGAGTAGGACGATAGGTGAAGCTGATAACCAACATTCCAATAAATGCAGTTTTTAGCGTCCTTTACGGGATATGGCTTCAGCTGATCACCAAAGTGCTTAGTGTCTTCATCAGTAGCCTGGTGTTTCACCATCTCCTGCAAATCGCATACATCTATAGCAACTGTATTAGCTGGTCGAGATAAGGGTTCAGCTACTATATTCTGATGACCTATTATATAGGAGTTTGAGTTTTGTTTAATGGTATATCAACACCTCTGTGGGTTATTTAATGCCAAAAAGGTGGTTTTATAAGGTATTTTTTATAATGTTCGGTTATAGTGAAAATGTTGATTTAGTCAGATTTTAATGAAAATTTTGTTTTTATTCTATATTTTAGAAAATTGAAAATGTCTTCTAGTTTTGTATTTAAAAATGTTTTGCTGAGAATTTTTTCCTTCAAAAATTTGTTATGGTAATAATTTTTTTTCAAAAATGTGTTATTGGTAATATTTTTCTTTCAAAAATGTTTATTTTCTATAAAAGTTTATTTTTATGTATCTATTTCTATAAAAGTATTTTTTATAGTTTCATAGCGTTTTGACCCCAGTTTGGGGGTGGGGGGGTAACTATTTGCCCATAGCTGGGACCCTAACAGGTGCTACCACTCCGGATCAGAGCGGACCTGGGAACAACAGCAATTAAGAAGTGGTTTCACGCTTCAATTAGGATGCAGTTTACCGTATTATATGGAAAATATTAGTAATATATTCAATTATAAAACGGATGTGACGTTGTTGTCTGTCAGATTTCAACGGAGTTTGGCTTGTAAAAGCGTTACAAAGTAGTTTGGGGTCGGTTAATAATAATATATTCCTACCTTTTTTTGGTGCTTAAATGCTAGACTGCCAGGTAAGCAGCGAGTAGTTTGTCCTTGTCGAAGGTAGAACATTTTTGTTGTTTCAGCGACAATTCCTTAGAAAAGAAACCAATTAGGATCGGTTAAACGTTTACTATTCGGTGTAATGCTGGACCGACAGCATCTTGACGAAACTGACTGTAACAAGCTGAAAGTTATTCGCTTTTGACTGTGGATAGTGGAGATAGTTATGCTTGACAAATCGTTTACTATTCGGTGTAATGCTGGACCGACAGCATCTTGACGAAACTGACTGTAACAAGTTGAAAGTTATTCGCTTTTGACTGTGGATAGTGGAGAGCAGTTATGCTTGACAAATCTCCTTTATATATTTCAAAAACCCAATATCCTTATTTTTAGTGTTAAGTTTTCCGGTTTTGGGTTCACATGTATCCATTCCGTGAATGAAAATACTTTAACCAGTTTCCTATAGAAATTGAGCATTTCAAGGAATCGACGCCAATGACTGAGTTGTTTGGGGGCGGGGGAGAAATTAATTTTGCTCAGCAAGTTTCCTAGTGTTGGGTTTAATATACCCAGCACTTAGAAACTTGATGAGTAAAATGAATTTTCTTCCACTATCGCTAGAAATGACGAACCTCCAAAACTCAAGCTCATGAGCACCGAGCACACAATTAAAAAGATAAATGTTTAGATCGTATTCACTAAGGTTTTGTAAAACTTGGTCGAGATCTCTGGAATGGGTTTCTTCGTCGCCTGAAAAGATAAGGGTGTCCTCGGTGTAGATGAATGTACACCTGAAATCATGGAAGATGTTGCCCATCATCTGCTGAAATGTACTTGATGTGTTATTTAGCTAGAAAGGCATGGGATTGTACTCGAACAAGTCAAAAGGTTTTCTAATGACTGTTTTACATACACCGTCCTGACTGAGCGACTCTTGATGTTAAGCTGATGAGAAATCGATTTTTGAAAAAAAATTACACATTGCAGCTTAGATGCCACTGAATTTATATTTGGCACTTGGTATCCATCTGCTTTCGTCATTGTATTCTGTTGTCTGTAGTTACCTACAGGCTAGTAGGCACCATCTGGCTTCGGATCCATTGGAAAAACCCGAACTCTATTCCGATTTCGAATATTATTCCTGCATTTTGGAGTATACTAAATTCATCCATCACTATATTAAATTTCTAGGCTGACAGTTCTCATGATTTAGAAAAGGCAGGAGGATTGCTAGCAGTCTTAATTCTATGAAACACATTTCACACGAAGAAACACATACATATGTGGTGGTGCGTGGAAGCAAAGAGGTTATGAATCTAACACGTTTCAATTTTATTAAAGCTTCTTCATAAAAAGAAACATAGAGAAGAAAAAGAAAATTCTACCTTATTTTCTCCTTGACATTTCATTCTTTGATGAAGCTTTAATGTTGTAACCTTAAAAGTTTACTACGCGAGTGATCACCAAAATGGAGATTGGGGATAATAGTATATCACAAATACAAGACTCGCACGCTGCGGGAAGTATATATACTACGAGTTGTTACTCGTAGTATATATACTTCCCGCAGCGTGCAGTCAGTATAATTACTTTGTATTTAACCTCCTCTCCACATAGGAGGAATGCGGCACAAAGCTATTTTTGAAGTAAGATCTCTGAGCCTTTAAGCTCGGCTAAAAATATCCCGGTGACCCTGCACAAGACCTGGTCATGGCTACTGCCAATTTTCATCACACGAGGCTCTACCCTTCGGGTAAGCCCCGTCTGAGTTCGTCCTGTCCGTGGGCAGTGAGGAAGACAGAGAGCAACGACTGCTAGTCAGTATAATTCAATATTTATTTTTGTACAAAAACACAAAAAATATCATAACACGAGGTCAAAAATGGGGATTGGGGAAGAATGGCCGTCATATGTCTTAAATTAACTTAGGTAACCCTGTTCGTCGGCCTAAGCTGACTATACAATATCCCTTGCACCAAAACATCACATTTTTATTTACTACAAACACCGTAATGCCTCAAAGAGTATGTGAAAATCTAATTAATCCTAAATGTACAATTTATCTGTGGGGAGTGGAAAATAATAAATTTGAAATTGAAAACCTCGATAAATATTATTATCCATACAATGGATACTACTATTTACATAAACTAAACAAAAATGTTGTTAGTAATAAAAAAACAAAAAGCAAACCACAATCCTTAATCATGACAGAAAGATCAGTTAACCGGACAAAATTTTAGCGGAGCGTGTAAAAATCAAACAGTCCTTCATTCAACCATACTCACAATCACGCACTCATTCAAACACATCAATTTAAACTGATTTATAAATGAAACTTTGTGTTTGTGTGTGTGTGTGTGTGTGTGTAAATTACCTATAGACTCCGAAACGGCTGAACCGATTTTCTTGAAAATTTACACATTTGTACTATAAGCGTCTGCGAGTGTTCTTAGCTAGGTTTTGTGTCGAGGTACCCCCGATAAATATCGAAAATCGATAATCGAAAAAATCGGGTTATAGAAGGAATGGTCCGATTTTAATCAAATTTGATACACTCATAGACAAATACATAAGACACGATATTCAGAAGTTTCAAGGTTGCAGTTCTTACAGTAGTGCAGAAAATCTGATATCGAAACCAGGAAATCAAAATTTGACTTACATCCATTCATTTTTCTTTCAGTCTACGGTTTCACTTTAACTGGAAACAACTATTGCTTTTTAGTCTTTCGTGCCAACGACCAAAGAGTCTAAGCTCCAGGACCATTGATTAGTTTTAAATCTTTCATTGCACCCAAGCAACGCCGGGCTATCCTGCTAGTACATAATAAATAAACACACTCGAAAACGATAATTGCTCCGCATCTACCAGGGAACTAATATTTCTAGTCACTTAACGTGAAAGTGGGTGGGCAATTAAACTGATGAAAATGGGGACAAAACAATTAAAGTGGGGCCAATGACCATACATATCCTAGCGGTAAATTTTCGTTTTAGGACCCGAAGGCCTTTACCCCTTCAAATCTTTCCAAAACATCCCTATTTCCGTGCAAATGTATATGCTGAACACAAATCGATAATTGTTTATTGAGAAGAAAAACACGTGTTGTGTGTTCAATACCAGGCTACAGCAGTGGCTACCCCTCTAACTGATACTGATAGTTTTGCGGTGCCTGTAATGAGCCTGCCAGCCATTTAGATCAATGCGGTCAAACCCTCGTTTGGAGCTAGGCTCACATTTTCACAAAATCCAACGCCAGGAGAAGTAATAAGGGGAGTAGCGGGTCGTTGGTAGAGACAAAGAGTGGGGCCTCCGTCCCTTGAAGCTCCTAGGGATAAAGACATGTACATCCCCGATTCCCTCTACCAGGTTTAAGAATGACGACTCGGCTTTTCATGCGAAGATGGCGTCAGGGGTGTAGAAGAAAATCGAACCCAGCTGGGAAAAATTTAAAGATTTAAAACAGGGGAAAAATCTAAACAAGTGGGTGTTTCAGGTCCCTCTTTCTCAGCCTCTATGGCCCCTTCCTCAATGACTAGCTCATTGACCCCTACCCCTTCCAAGATGATGACTCTTAAAAAAAAAGAATAAAAAAAGTCCGCATCCAAATATAGCCCTGTCTCCAGTCTTAATTCCACTCCCTCTCATACTCTGATGCATTCCCAACAAAAAATTGAAAACAGGCAAAGAAGCCCTTCTTTAGATTTAGAAAAATCTACAAAGGTCAAAGGCTTTATTTTAGGCTCATTTGTACCATTTTGTACAATAAATAGTAGATTAATTATAATGATAACCACAACGAAAGTACGTTAGTTTAGGTTTCTTTTTGTTTCGCTTTGTTTAAACTTAGCTAGGATGGTAAATTTTCGTTTTAGGACCCGAAGGCCTTTATCCCATCAAATCTTTTCAAGACATCCCTATTTCCGTGCAAATATATATATACCGAACTCAAATCGATAATTGTTTATAGAAGAAACATACCTTTTTTTCATGTTATTGACCAGAAATAAATCGGACTATATCTCACCCCTTAACACCGTTCTCATATCTGATTAACCGCTGAATGAATTGAGGCGTAGGATACTGAATTCGTTCTATTTACTCCCTTTTTAGCAATTACTCCGCGATTTGTAGGGTTTTGGAACTCATTTTCCGCGTTTAATCGCAAAATGGAAGTAAAAACCGAAAAATTGGAAATCTACGCGTGAAGGGTTTGAATGGCAACGATTTTTTGTGGCTGAGTTGGTTATGGTTAAGATGTTTTCCCTCTGCCCAGGAGTAAACGAGGTTTATATATATATATATATATATATATATATATATATATATATATATATATATTATTCGGACCATTATCCTCATCTTTGTTGCCATTTGTACGTTTGCCATTTGACGTTTTGGCCATTGTACGCTCCGCCCTTCTTCAGTTTCTAGGAATTTTGAACCAAATCCTTTATTACAATCAATGGGGTATATTATTCTCATCCCTTGCGTGGAGCCTATTCGAGTTATCTCCCTCTAACCCTCTAAGTTACTTGTTCACCACTTAAAGACACATGGCCCAGCGGAACTATAGGACGTCTTTATACTTTATACTTTATTAGAAATTATACTTTAGTTTGTGCATGTTCTAAAGTATATATATATATATATATATATATATATATATATATATATATATATACTGTAATGGTTGTTACAATGTTTTTATAAATTCATGATACTATGAATTTATAAAAACATTGTAACAACCATTACAGTATAAAGCTCTACATTTCTATCGAGCACATTCTATTCTTACAGTCACACATACATGTACACACAAACATATACACCACATATACATACATACATATATATTGCGGATGGTTTATATATATATATACATATATATATATATAGAGAGAGAGAGAGAGAGGGAGAGAGAGAGAGAGAAAGACTATTAAACAAAATTAAATGTTTACTTGTCTCTACTGTCATTATAGTAGAGATTGTATCCACTTTTTCAAAAGTTTTAATTGTAGAATTCTGCAGTTAAGTCTGCTGAAGAGTGGATGTAATCACCGAGAAATTCGAAATAGGAACAAGTGTAGCGAACGTTTAACTTAATTTAATTTATTTTTATTTCTTCCCTATCTCTTGATATCGAGCATTATAAATACAAAAAGTACTTGTTCTAAAATCGTTATCTTCCAGAAATAGACACGTCAGCCATTATTAATAATATTACACACTCGCACACACACACACACGCACACGTACATACACGCACACACGTACAGCAGCAGTGGATAAAGCCAGCCATTCATAGATGGACAGCTAAAAGCACGTCATTCTGAGGTTTTCTCTGCCATTCTGATGATGAGATTATAGTCTCGAAATATAATAAACAGGTCATACAAAAGCTCCCGACCTTCCTTTATTTCATTCAACGCATTGTGACAGCCTTCAAGACATAACACATATAATATTATTTTATTAAAAAACGAAGATAGATGTATATAATTGAATAAATAAAGAATAATTTTTCATCTAGAAATATTGAATGAAAAGAATAAAAAAGAGAAACGAATACAACCTGGAGAAACGACCATGTCACATTGTTGTCGGTCCGTTTTGCCGATTTGTTGTTGATTTCTGCTTCGTCATTTGAAATGATGTCAACCGATCTATTTTCTCTTCGCTCCGCCACCCGCTGGACAATATTTTCGACATTGACTCGAAAAAATTGCTTGGATTTACATTGTTTTTATTTTCTATCTTAACAAATAGGAGGAATATAAATTGTAAATGCCGCCTGCTCCCTCCTCGTTTGTTTCAGTCGACATTTGCAACAGCTGCCTAAATGTATTGAGCCTTGTCGTTTAAAAATGCTGTTCATTCTACTAGAAGAAGCTACATTAATTCGAGTGTCATATTAATTAGAATATTAGCAGGTGAAACACTACCTGGACCTAATTGCTCCAAATGAAATCTGTTCTTTACCCTTTTCATTATCACTGTTGTAAGAAAAATGAACTGAAGCACTCTTCAATATTGGAAGACGTCTTCTTTCTTTATTTTTTTCTTTCTTTCGTTCTTTCTTTCTGAGAGAGATTGAGAGAGAGAGAGAGAGAGAGAGAGAGAGAGAGAGAGGGAGAGAGAGAGAGAGAAAGCACTCATGCAAATTTGTTTTTCCTGGGAAGTTGATGTCTTTTTAATTTGAGGCTAATTGTTTTTGCCCCGTTACATTTGTACGACATTGGAAAATTGGAAAAACCCCCTTCAATTAATGTGAATATCATTTATTTACCTGAACTCACATTACCTCGGTTCACAGTTTAGAATACCTGTTTAAATCTGCCAGCAAACATCATTGGTAAAATTTTAGAGAATTTCATTTTCCTACGTTGTAGAAATAATAATAATAATAATAATAATAATAATAATAATAATAATAATAATAATAACTGGATTCTAAACGACATCAGACGAATGGATTCTGAATCAAGAAAGCTTCTTTTTAAGCATAAGATGCATCATCCAAAGTCTATACATACCCCGCATAGAAGGTGGAAGAGGTCTTATTCAGCTAGAATTGTCATACAAGACAACAGCTATTGGCTTACTAACATACATAGAAACAACAAAGGACTGGATGATACAATTAGTCAAACAACATGAAGAAAGAAAGAAAAAATATTCAATAATAAAAAAGGCAGTAAATACAAACAAGATTTAAATTTAGTAGATTCTATAGAAAAGCAAAACAGAAGCCAAGAACCAACTATTGCGGCAAAAAATATGAAAAAGAAAACCAAGAATAAAGCTCTTGAAAAGATGATACAACGCTGGCAAGACAAACCTCTCCAGGGCCAATATCCAGAACGTGCTAATAAATCCAATGTTGATAAAGTTAATACTCATCGAAGGTTACGTGCATCTGGATTAATGTCTGCGACTGAAGGCTTTATTCTTGCAGCACAAGACCAAAGTCTTTTCACTAGGAACTTTCAGGCAAATATTATACATAATAATGTGGATCCAAAATGCAAGTTCTGTGATAAATGCCAAGAAACAATAGACCACCTAATCTCAAGATGTTCTGTACTTGCCCAAAATGAATATAAAAATTGTCACGATAGAATGGGGGAATATTTTCATTAAACAATGTGCAAACATCATGGAAAATCTGTAAACAAACACTGGTATGAGCATCACCCAGCACCGGTTACAGAAATAGTAGATGTCACCATTCTATGGGATTACACCATCTACACAGACAGAAAAATTGAAGCAAATAGGCCGGACGTTATTGTTAAAAACCAGAAAGAAAAACTTGCATAATAATTGATATGGCTTGTTCAGCGGATTGTAACATAGCAACAAAGGAATTCGAAAAAACTGTCAAAATATAAAAGCCTGGGAATTGAAACAGAAAAAATGTGGAAATTGAAAAAAAGAATCGTGCCAGTGATAGTAGGTGCGCTTGGAATGATAAAAAATGGAATAAAACAACACATTGAAAGAATCCCTGGAAACCTCAGCTTCAGAGATATACAAAACTTTGTCTTGTTAAGTACAGCCCACACAATAAGGAGAACTTTGTCTATGTAACGCTAGTAATGTTAGAGGAGATAAAAAAACATGAAATGGAGCCATAACAACACACCACGACCTACCTTAGGTTTTCCCGCAGACTTGGTAGGTAGTGCGACCAAAGCAGAAATCGAAATATGATGAAAAATGACAACATAATAATAAAATGTCTGACTTTCGGTCTCTGGACCCGGAAGACGCAACAGTCATAGACGTTCATTATTTGCATGCAAGAAGCTTTGGGGGTAAACATATATAAAAACGAAAATATTTTTGACACATCTTATTAACTTTATTGATTCTGTAGTGTAGTGCAGTATTTGCTGCATTTTGCTTAATTTTATGTAAGACGAAGCGAAGTAAAAACCTCGTTAGCTCAATACATTTTTGAAAAACAAGTCCTTTTACTTAAACGTCATCCTACAATCGACATTTAAAACAATAACAATAATAATAATAATATTAATAATAATGTTAATAATAATAATAAAAAATGATAATAATAAGTCAAATACAAAATATTGCAATGGAGGAACGAGAACAGCTCCCAAAATTACAACCAACAAAGCATAACCTCCGAACTATTAGGCTCTACAATGCAGCACTCAAATTAATTTTGGATGAAGAAGACACTCATACAAATCTCAATGAAGCAATATATGCATCAGCAATAGAAGCAACAAAAAAATTGAACATCAAATTAAAAACAAGGCAGTCTCGCAGACATGAAGATCCACCTTGGAAAAGAAAAATTGAAAAAGAAATCGAACAACTTAGAAGTGAACTATCAGTACTGGATGAACTGAGTAGAGGAATAAATGTAAGAACTAGGAAAAGCAGAAGAGTCGAAAGAAAATACAACATTAGAAATGAAAATGAAGTCCTATCAACTAAGGAAAAAATAAAGCAAAAAATACAACTGAAGGCTCAAAGAATAAGACGCTATGACAAAAGATCAAGATTTTACAGACAAAACAAGATTTTTCAAGCCGATGCAAAGAAATTTTACATGGAAATAGGTAAAAAAAGAATTGAAGTGACTGTCCCCCCCAGAATGGAAGAAGTTACACAGTTCTGGGAAAAGATATGGGCTTGCCCTAAAGAACATAACAAAGAAGTAGATTGGATTGCACAAGAGATAGAACGAATCAAAAATAAACCAGAACAGACATGGGCTGGAATTACAGAAGAGGATGTTAAATTTGCACTAAAAAAGCACACAACTGGAAATTCCCAGGTATAGATAAAATTCCTAACTTTTGACTATATTATTTAAATACAACACATAAAAAACTAGCCAAAGAACTTCAAGAAATGGTTGACGATCCCACTAAAATTCCTGCATGGATGACCAAAGGAATTACATTTCTTCTACCCAAGAATGGTGACACAAACAACCCGAAAAACTACAGACCAATTACATGCCTTCCGACAACATATAAACTATTAATATCTATTTTAACAAAACAGACATATTTATTCTTAGAAAGAAATGACATGATACCGCTTGAACAAAAAGGGTGCAAACGTGGCTGTTATGGATGTAAAGACCAATTGCTTATTAACAAAATGATCCTGGAAAACCGCTACAGTACAAAGAAAAATCTTAGTACTGCCTGGATAGATTATCGTAAGGCATTCGATAGTATGCCACATTCCTGGATTTTAAAGACTTTAAATATATACAAGATATCACCCGTCATCATCAATTTCATCAAATAGTGCATGTCTATATGGAAAACAACCCTTTACCTCAATCAATGGAACCTATAAGTCTGATGAAATAAACATCAAAAGATGTATATTTCAAGGTGATTCTTTGTCTCCATTACTATTCTGCATATCATTAATAGCACTAACCAGTCAACTTAATAAGACAAAATGTGGTTATAAAATAGGTCAAAAGAAAATAAGCCATCTATTTTACATGGATGACTTAAAGTTATATGCTAAGAATGATAATGAGCTGGAAGGTCTTCTGCAAACTGTAAAATGCTTCAGCGAAGACATTGGAATTAAATTTAATTTGAATAAATGTGCTAAAGCTAGAGTTTTACGTGGATCAATACAAGAAACATCCTCAATTAGCTTAGACCCTACTGTAACAATAAAAGAATTGAAACCAGAAGAAGCTTATAAATACCTAGGTGTAAATGAGAGTGTAAACATTCACCATAAAAAAATGAAAGAAATAGTGCGTAAAGAGTACTATAGAAGGCTACGAATGATATTAAAAACTGAATTGAATTCTCAGAACAGAGTTATAGCCATTAACAGCCTTGCAATCCCAGTTGTCCAATATAGCTTTAACATCTTAAACTGGACTCTAAACGACATCAGGCGAATGGATGTCTAAAACAAGAAAGCTTCTTTCTAAGCATAAGATGCATCATCCAAAGGCTGATGTAGACCGTCTATACATACGCCGCAAAGAAGGTGGAAGAGGTCTTATTCAGCTGGAATTGTCATACAAGGCAACAATTAACATACATAGAAACAACAAAGGATTGGACGATACAATTAGTAAGGCAACATGAAGAAAGGAAGAAAAAATATTCAATAATAAAAAAAGGCAGTAAATACAAACAAGATTTACAATTAGTAGATTCTGTAGAAAAGCAAAACAGAAGCTAAGAACCAACTATTGCGGCAAAAAATATGAAAATGAAAGCCAAAGATAAAGCTCTTGAACAGATGAAACAGCGCTGGCAAGACAAACCTCTGCATGGCCAATATCTAGAACGTGCCAATAAATCTAATGTTGACAAAGTTAATACTCATCGATGGTTACGTGCATCTGGATTAAAGTCTGAAACTGAAGGCTTTATTCTTGCAGCACAAGACCAAAGTCTTTTCACTAGAAACTTTCAGGCAAATATTATGCATAATAATATGGATCCAAAATGCAGGTTTTGTGATAAACATCAAGAAACAATAGACCACCTAATCTCAGGCTGTTCTGTACTTGCCCCAAATGAATATAAAAATCGCTACGATAGAGTTGGGCAATATTTACATTGGACAATGTGCAAACATTATGGAAAATCTGTAAACAAACACTGGTATGAGCATCACCCAGCACCGGTTACAGAAATAGAAGATGTCACCATTTTATGGGATTACACCATCTACACAGACAGAAAAATTGAAGCAAACAGGCCCGACATTATTGTTAAAAACCAGAAGGAGAAAACTTGTCTATTAATTGATATGGCTTGTCCAGCGGATTTTAACATAGCAATAATAATTTGAAAAACTGTCAAAATATAAGGACCTGGAAATTGAAACAGAAAAAATGTGGAAATTGAAAACAAGAATCGTGCCAGTGATAGTAGGTGCACTTGGAATGATAAAAAATGGAACAAAACAACACATTGAAAGAATCCCTGGAAACCCCAGCTTAAGAGATATACAAAAAATTGTCTTATTAAGTACAGCCCACACACTAAGGAAAACTTTATCCATGTAACGTTAGGGATGATAGGGAAGATAGAAAAACATGAAATGGGGCCATAACAACACGCCACGATCTGCCTTAGGTCTCCTCGCAGACTTAGTTGGTAGTGAGACCAAAACAGAAATCGAAATATGATGAAAAATGACATAATAATAATAATAATCCATCAAATTCAAAAGGGAACATCAAGTGTGTGAAGAAGAGGAAATAAACTATAATAAACTTACTGCAGCAGCAAAGAATCTAAAAAAAGGAAAACAAAAATAAATGCAATGAAATAAATTAAAAAACGATGGCAAGATAAGCTTCTTCATGGTCAATACTCAGTTCGTGCCAAACAAACAGACGTAGCCAAACCGCGTAACTATCAGTGGTTATGTAGTGAAGGGCTAAAAACCTGAAACCGAAGGTTTTATTCTTGCTGCACTGGACCAATGCTTCCTAACTAGAAATTACCAAACGTACATACTGGAAAATAGCGTTGGGCCCAAATGCAGATCTAAACTTATTCATAAATAGAACTTTGTCTCTCTGTGTGTATGTGTGTGTGTGTGTGTGTGTGTGTGTGTGTGTGTGTGTGTGTGTCCATTTTCTTGAAAATTTACACAATTGCACTATAAGCGTCTGCGAGTGTTCTTAGCTAGGTTTTGTGTCGATGTACTCCCGATAAAAATCGATAATCGAAAAAATCGGGTTATAGAAGGAGTGGTCCGATTTTAATCAAATTTGATACATTCATAGACAAAGACATAAGAAACGATATTCAGAAGTTTCAAGATTGCAGTTCTTAGAATAGTGCAGAAAATAAATAACATATATATATATATATATATATATATATATATATATATATATATAAAAGGCAAGATGTTTGTGTGTGTGTCTGTTTATCTGCCTGTATGTCTGTATTTTTTCAGCCCTTTTATTTTGGTTTTTGCTTCGCGTTTGGCTCTAAGTAGGTATAATTGTAGTTCTTAGCCTCAGCCATGATACCATTTACTCAGAGGACTTATTTAACCTTCAAAATTGTGGCTTCCCTGTGTCTCTTCTACAAATACTTTCCCGTCTTTTGCTCCGATGAACTTAGCTCACTGGTACCCTTTATATATGAATTTCCTCGAGCCACAGGATTAGCAACTAGATCCCACACTTTTACTGTGAAAACGATAAATTGCAAACGCAAATTCTACTCCATCAGTTTCTTTTTTCGCAATTCTCGCCTGTGAAATTCTCTTCCATTTACTTGCTTCCCCGGCAGCTACAATCTCCAAGAAGAAGAAGAAGAAGAAGAAGAAGAAGAAGAAGAAGAAGAAGAAGAACAACAACAACAACAACAACAACAACAACAGCAACAAATACAAGGAATTAATAATAACAACAGATATCTGATATAATTAAGAGTGTGAAAGTGTCAGCGCTTTGTTAATCATTTTGTAAGGAAAGTATTGTGTCTCTAAGCGGCATGGAGAAGCTGATACATGACTATGTTATGGAGTTATTATCGCAGTGGAGGTTCGTATTTGTGCTAAAGTCGGTCCTAGTAGGTTTGACGTACAAATCGTTAGGAACTTGATATAATATGCATTACGCAGTGTAATCTTGCCAGGTCGCTGACTACTTTCATATTCGACTAACTGTCAACTACAATAAATTGGGTGGGAGAGTCTATTCACTATAGAGTAGATGTGTTTCACCATAACATACTATGATAACATGACGGAAACAGCTAATTATCAGAGATTATTTTAAGATCACAACCTCCTTAAAACCATTTAGATGTCAACCTATCTGAAAAACCGAGTTGGTAGGGAAACTCTTGAACAGCCAATATATATATAGGAGGAATAAAATATACAAGAACACTAACGTGAAAAGCTGAAAATTGGAGAGAAAAACTAAATTCATTCCAGATGAAATAAAATGGTCATGACTGTAAAGAGGGCATTAACTTATTCATATTAATCTCTCTATATATATAAGACAATCTGTGAGTCTGTGTGTGACTGTAATCTATGCACGCCTACATTTTTTAACCTACGCCGTTCAAACTTTCTAGCGACACATAGGTACTGAGAAGCCAGGTCGACACATACTTTTTGAGTTTAAGTTTAGCAATTTTCCGTTTCGCAGTTTTTGGCTAATGGTGTCGATTATTTAGATTTGCTCCGTAAAGCATCTAAGATCTAAGATGGTTGCTACTTTACGTCACAGAAATCAAATCACACGTGTCAAACGTGACTAAAAAAGTGAGCATTTATATTTAATTTTTATTTGGATGTTTTTAAAATTCATTTGGTCCACAAAAAAAAAAATGTGTATATTTTTCCCCGTAATTTTGAAATAAAAGAAATATTTAAAAGAAAGTGTTGTTTCAAACAAAAAAAATATGTTAAAAAAATGTGCCAATAGTTAATTTAATTATTTAAATCTTTTTTTTTTCAGATTTAATATTTCATACTTCAGAAAATAAAATTAAAAAAGAAATAAAGTTTTTTTTTCGATAAATATTCTATGCAGGAAATCAACTATCTGTTAATTCGTGTGGCATTAATGTGACTTTTTCTTCTAAAATTAAATGTCTACATTTTTAAATATTTTTCTGAACTGAGAGCGTAATAGTTTTTATATTTCTAAAACAAAATAAATAATTTTTATTTTTATGTTAAATTCATTTAGTCAACAAAAAATGTAAATATTTTACTCCGTAATTTTTAAACAAAAAGAAACGCAATGTTGTTTACAATGTCACACAAAACATCAAATCACGTTTACGCAAAACAAAAGAAAATAGAGTTTTTTAATGCTTCTCCTACTACTAAAATGTTCTGAGTTGCACGGGCAACGCCGGGCTATGATGCTAGTCTATATTAATTATGACTCAGAAAACTTCCAAAGAAACCAATTAAGTAAAGACTAAAATCGATAAGAGACAAGAAAACAGCAAATGTAAGATGTGTAGAAACAAAGATGAGATTGTCAGTCATTGAATTAGAAAAATATATATATATATGCTGAAAATTGAAAGAGACTTGCTGTCACTCGGTCTCCAGCGGTAAAACCTGACAAGAAGTAGAAAACACAAATTCATGAAATATAAATAAGTGAAATGCAACAGCGCTGTCAAGAAATGACCCATAAATCATTACAACAGCGTCAACGAGAAAGATTCACAGATTAGAGCTCCTAATTCTTAACTACGCTTAATGTCCGAAACACGAGAACGAGATAAGCTCCTGTTGAAATACAGAACAATCACACGCCTACACACACACACGCACGCGCGCACACACACACACACACACACACACACACACACACACACACACACACACATACTCTCTCTCTCTCTTTCTCTCTCTATCTCTCTCACTCTCACATACGCACACGAACGCGCGCAGACACACAAGTTCACATACACACATATATATAAATGATTGAAAGAATATATATTTTGTAATAACTATTAATACGTCTGCGGATGTGCGTTGTGGTGCATTGAATATCGGCTCAGAACGAGAAATCGGAGAGCCGAGTTCGAATTCCAGCCGAATTCATTGCATTCACTTACGCGCAAATACCCTTGGGAAAGGTATTAATCCGTCTATTCCTTCCAGTTATGGGTTAAATAACAGGACAGATTGGGTTCTATAGCCTTGGTCGGCAACCAGTCTACCGCAGAAAGCAATGGCAACCTACTGCGGGATAATCTTCTGCCCAGTCAGTCATGTCTCTTTTCAGACATGGTCGCCCAAGCGTGTTTCACCTATGGCACTTAACTGACTCACTGAATATATCAGTTGAAAACATGCTTCTTCTGGGCATATAGTAGGGGATCAGTTTTATATTGTTATGAAGTAATAAACTGATCCCCCACTCATTATTACTTAATATTATAATACATCTCTTTCTCATCTAGCTATGAGTCAAAATAACAGGACGGATTGGGTTCTATAGCCTTGGTCGGCAACCAGTCTAGCGCAGAAAGCAATGGCAACCTACTGCGGGATAATCTTCAGCCCAGTCAGTCATGTCTCTTTCGAGACATGATCGCCCAAGCGTGTATCACGTATAGCACTTTACTGACTGATTAATACGTCTACTGATATTGCTTTTATTAGTAGTATTACTACTGCTTTAATAATAATAATAATAACTATCAAAATATAAAGACCTGGAAATTGAAACAGAAAAAATGTGGAAATTGAAAACAAGAATCGTGCCAGTAATAGTAGGTGCACTTGGAATGATAAAAAATGGAACAAAACAACACATTGAAAGAATCCATGGAAATCCCAGCTTAAGAGATATACAAAAATTGTCTTATTAAGTACAGCCCACACACTAAGGAGAACTTTGTCTATGTAACGCTACGGATGTTAGGGGAGATAGAAAAAAAGCATGAAATGGAGTCATAACGACACGCCACGACCTGCCTTAGGTCTTCCCGCAGACTTGGTAGGTAGTGCGACCATAGCAGAAATCGATTTATAATGAAAAATGACATAATAAAAATCCTATTTTTATAATAAAGACTATTGGGTATTCATTTGTATATATATATATATATATATATATATATATATATATATATATATATATATATATATACAAATATATATATAGTTTATACACTAACGTCCCTTTATTAGAGTGTATAAACATTTGTGCCGACATGTTGTATCGAGGTGGTTTTGGCCCTGCGATTATTCCCGAGGAAATTTTCCTGGAGTGTATGTTGTTGGCTACTGAAGGAGTCGAGTTTAGTTTCAATGGGATTATGTATGCACAGACGGACGGTGTCGCTATGGGTAGTCCTTTGGGTCCTTTCCTGTCTAATATCTTCGTGGGATATTACGAACGTGTGCTTTTCGAGAAGGTCAATGTACCTTTAGTTTATCGACGTTATGTTGATGATACCTTCTCAATATTTAACAGCACATCTGAAGCTGAACAGTTTTTAGTTCAGCTTAATTCCCTACATCCTTCTCTACAGTTTACTATGGAGATGGAGAATGACGGAGGTCTTCCATTTTTAGATGTCTTTGTTCAGCGTAAGGGCGATGTTTTCGTTACATCTGTTTTTCGTAAACCGACCTTTACAGGTCTATATACGAATTGGAATTCGTTCGTCCCTAAATCCCGCAAAATTGGCCTAATAGAAACTTTGGTTCACCGTGCCCTGAATATTTGTTCTCCCGAATGCTTGGCTAGTGAATTGACACGCCTGCATGATATTTTTGAGGGGAACGGGTACCCTATTAATTTTGTGAAACGGGTCATTTCCCGTAAAATTAAACGGTTTAAAGAACCAAAAGTTGAAGGGCCAAGTCGCTGTCCTTTATATCTAAAATTACCTTGGCTTGGTAGACAGTGTCTTGCTGTTACTAATAAAGTTTCGGCTAATATTTCGTCGGGGTATTTTTCAGTAAAATTGCGCGTTGTTTATAAAACAAGGCCCGTTTTTCCATCTTTTGTTAAGGATCGGTTGTCCTATTTTCGTAAAAATTCTGTTGTATACAAATTCAAATGCTGTTGCGATGCAGCATACATAGGACGAACCAATCTGAGATTGGAGACACGGGTTGCGCAGCATGTCCCCGCGAATTTACGTTTGGGTAATTCCAATAGTAATATAAGGACGACTCAGGCCGTGCTGGATTCAGCAATCGGCCAACACCTGTTGGACAATCCGGCTTGTGCCTCTTCTTATGAGGACAGTTGGTTTTCTGTCCTGCACAGTGCTCGTTCGTTACATCATCTGCGTATTTTGGAGGCCATTTGCCTTAAAATCCAACAGCCGAGCCTGTGCAGGCAGAAAGAGCAATTCTTACGCTCTTTGCAACTACTGGCGAGTCTGTGAGTGTAACCTTTTTTCTTTTTTATTTTCACTCTGTGGAATTCATATGTTTACACCCCCCTTACGTTTTAAATTTCCTCAATAAATTTATTTTTAAGCGTAATTCCATCAGCTCCCAGTAGTGCAAATATTCCATTCTGTTGCGTCCTCTTTCTTACCTATTCATTAACTTTGCCAACGTGACCCTTGACAAGTGTTGGCCGAAAGGTTCCTCGGGTTATATCAAAATGACGTCCACACTCTTCAGATATATATATATATATATATATCCCTCCTATCACGCTCATGGAGAGAGAAACAATAGCAAGGCAACGTCGGTCAGTTTCTTCTTCTTCTTCTTCTTCTTCAACTTCTTCTTCTATGTGCCTTGTCCTTTCAGGACGTAGGCGATCATGGTTTTCTACGTTTCTCTATCCGTGGTGGCTCTTAGCACGCTTTCTCCTGTTACAACTCGTAACACCGGCTCTGCCATCCATGCAACTCAGGCCCGCCAAGTACGTTACACGCTGTTTTCCCTTGTCTCTCCTTTGCTCTATCAGGTCTGTGAGTATCAAATTCTCCAAGCCCTTCTTTCTCATTGCTTGTCCCAGGAACTTTAGCTGTCTCTTCCTGATGCTCAGTATTAATTTCCTTTAATTTCCATCCTTTCCAAAACCTCATTATTGCTCATGTGCTCGATCCATGATATCCGCAGCATCCTTCTGTATAACCACAATTCAGTTGCATCAAATGTTTTCTTCCTCTTCGATGAGATTGTCCAGCATTCACTGCCATATTGAAGAACTGGCAGCACATAGCAATCCAGTACTTTTTTTCTTTGTTTCTAGTGAAATTATCCTGTCTCTTAGTACTTTACTCAGCTTCTGGAATGTGTCCTTCGCCATACCAATTTACCTTCGGATCTCTGTGTCACACTTTCCGTCTTCTGTTAGAACACTTCCCAGGTATTTAAATTTTTTGTACCTGCTTGATTTTAGTATCCCCCCACCTATATTTGGCGTTTTGGGCTGACCATTTTGCTGATGACCATGCATTCAGTTTTCTTGCAATTTATTTATAGTCCTTTCTTTTCACTGTCTTTAGCTAACTTCTGTAGGAGGTCTAGTCGTTTCCTTTTCGTGTCTGCTATCAGTACTGTATCCTCTGTGTACCTTATGTTGTTTAAATTGTGACCTCCGATGACGAATCCTGGCACAACTTCTAGAGTCCTCAATGTTTTTTGCCGCGAGAGGTGCCTTTATATTTTATTTGTTTTTTTACAATAATTATGTCATCGAGTACTGAATAATATATTATACTTCCTCTCTCTTATAATAAAGACCGTTATATATATATATATATATATATATATATATATATATATATGAAAAATTAGGCAGACGCGTTATTTAATGGTAAATCGGAAGTATAGGCCTATTTTAGGCGAACCATCATCAGCTTCCGTCTTTCTTGTACAGAAGATTTTACACGATTCCTGTAAATTCTTCAGTACAATAAAGACGGAAGCTGATGATGTTTCGCCTGAAATAGGTCTATACTTCCGATTTACCATGAAATAACCTGTCTGCCTATTTTTTCTTATATTTGCTCTATATGTATTTATATACATATATATTTAGAGCTCTCTTAGAGAGTTATCCTACCACTGCATGTACAGGATACTCCTTTGGATTCTTCTATATCTACACCGCATGCTTATATATATATATATCCCTTCTGTTTCGCTCAGAGTTTTGGATTATTTTAATATTTTTTATGTTTTAATGTAAGCTGCTCAATAGTATGTATATCAATATATATATTACCGCCATTTTAAACGGCATTTTTATATAAATATTTGACCGACATTTTTTCCGGCATGGATTTTTTTTTTAATCGTATCACTCCGAGCAAGTCGGTAACGCCACTGATGTGCAGGGGGCTACGTAATACTGAAAAGTTTGGAAAAGAGAAAGCCGGAAACCACATCATAAACAGGGAACAAGGGATGAGTCTCTTAACCTGTTCAATAGACGTGGGTGGTGTGTGAACCGGGCGATAGATGGATCTATCTACTCCAATTGAAAAAAAAGTTAGAAGATTGGAAAAGAGAAAGCCGGAAACCACATCATAAACAGGGAACAAGGGATGAGCCTCTTAACCTGTTCAATAGACGTGGGTGGAGTGTGAACCGGGCGATAGATGGATCTATCTACTCCAATTGAACAAAAAAAAGTGAGAAGATTAGAAAAGAGAAAGCCGGAAACCACATCCTAAACAGGGGACAAGGGATGAGTCTCTTAACCTGTTCAATAGACGTGGGTGGAGTGTGAACCGGGCGATAGATGGATCTATCTACTCCAATTGAAAAAAAAAAGTTAGAATATTAGAATAGAGAAAACCGGAAACCACATCATAAACAGGGGACAACTGATGAGTCTCTTAACCTGTTCAATAGACGTGGGTGGAGTGTGAACCGGGCGATAGATGGATCTATCTACTCCAATTGAAAAAAAAAAGTTAGAATATTAGAATAGAGAAAACCGGAAACCACATCATAAACAGGGGACAAGGGATGAGTCTCTTAACCTGTTCAATAGACGTGGGTGGAGTGTGAACCGGGCGATAGATGGATCTATCTACTCCAATTGAACAAAAAAAAGTGAGAAGATTAGAAAAGAGAAAGCCGGAAACCACATCCTAAACAGGGGACAAGGGATGAGTCTCTTAACCTGTTCAATAGACGTGGGTGGAGTGTGAACCGGGCGATAGATGGATCTATCTACTCCAATTGAAAAAAAAAAGTTAGAATATTAGAATAGAGAAAACCGGAAACCACATCATAAACAGGGGACAAGGGATGAGTCTCTTAACCTGTTCAATAGACGTGGGTGGAGTGTGAACCGGGCGATAGATGGATCTATCTACTCCAATTGAACAAAAAAAAGTGAGAAGATTAGAAAAGAGAAAGCCGGAAACCACATCCTAAACAGGGGACAAGGGATGAGTCTCTTAACCTGTTCAATAGACGTGGGTGGAGTGTGAACCGGGCGATAGATGGATCTATCTACTCCAATTGAAAAAAAAAAGTTAGAATATTAGAATAGAGAAAACCGGAAACCACATCATAAACAGGGGACAACTGATGAGTCTCTTAACCTGTTCAATAGACGTGGGTGGAGTGTGAACCGGGCGATAGATGGATCTATCTACTCCAATTGAAAAAAAAAAGTTAGAATATTAGAATAGAGAAAACCGGAAACCACATCATAAACAGGGGACAAGGGATGAGTCTCTTAACCTGTTCAATAGACGTGGGTGGAGTGTGAACCGGGCGATAGATGGATCTATCTACTCCAATTGAACAAAAAAAAGTGAGAAGATTAGAAAAGAGAAAGCCGGAAACCACATCCTAAACAGGGGACAAGGGATGAGTCTCTTAACCTGTTCAATAGACGTGGGTGGAGTGTGAACCGGGCGATAGATGGATCTATCTACTCCAATTGAACAAAAAAAAGTGAGAAGATTAGAAAAGAGAAAGCCGGAAACCACATCCTAAACAGAATTCACTCGTATAATTATAATTTTCTTGACGTTATTACTCAACTTAATATCGTGGACAAGAGACCAAGGCAGAAAAGTATTTTTTTAATTAATCTTCTCGTTAAACATATGTAGTCGACTTAGTGGGTGATCTATTCGTTAAGCTCTAACAAATTAATTATTATAAAATGGGATAATCAATCAATATATGGTAGCGGATATATTATAGATGTCCAGTTAGATTATATTTGGAAAAACTAACTGTACTTTAGAATATATTTCAGACGATGATGAAAAATAGAAGTTCGTTACGTTTATTTAGTAAGTTTGGTTTTGGAACTTTGATAATTCGTAATTTTTCTTGTAAACATATAAAACATGGCACATGCAAAGATTTACAAGTTCTGCTTTTTCAATATTTTCCATTCTACGGTGTCTTACCTAGTCTGATTACAAAAGGTTGGCCAAGACCTTGACCAAAATCTTTAACTCTGTATTCAACATAAATTAAGGGCTGGAAATTACTAATCCCATCTGTTCTATGTTTATCCTTGCGAAACAAGTTGATCACACATCTGGTGAAGCATTCGGGAATACTTTCGTTTTGTGCCAGCAGAGGGACGAACATATGCAACTGCCTCAAGTACAATTCGGTAGGGAAGACTATCCTTACCTGGAGTGTTGTCTCAACCGACAAGCTTCACCGCATCCCAGATTTCTGCCCTATGTTATCGGACCCCCGCAACCAGCCGCTTCAGCCACCTTGAGGTGAGGAAAGTCAGTTAAATAGGTATCAAACTGAGCTGGAATCAGTCCGGGCTCCCTGATGAAAAGATCCTGAAAATATGACGGGAAAGCTTCACATATGCCGTTGATGGTAGTCACGATACACCCATCCGGAAATACTCCGAATTTAGTTAACTCGTAGTCCAGCAGCCATATTTGTTGCCAAGGAAGACATTCATTTTAATCTAGCTCTAAATAGTGTTTGATCTTTCTTGATAAGCAAGGAGGTAAGCTCTACCCTAGCTGCAGCTAGTTCACCACTATTCCTTGATTTGACGGCCTCTTCCACTCTAGTTTCTTGTGCCGTCTGCGCTGCTAATCTATCTCTGTTGAGCTAATTCCCTGAGAAGCTCATTCCAGAACCTATCGACAAGATCCAGCCTGCCGATAAAGACCCGAAATGGTTTTAAATACGGCTTGTTAGTACCCGTTCTTTCACCAGAGCGATCTATGTGTTGATGATGGACGACATTCCAGTCACCTGCTAAAACTACCCGACGATATATTATCAGAAAGGGATCGATGCGCCGAACAAAGGGGAGCTCGTTGCCTGTTGAATTGGGCGCATAAACCCCAATGAAACACAACGCCTGATATTTTATGGTAGTACTAGCAGTATAGCCCGGCGTTGCTCGGGTGTAATGAAAGCTTTAAAAGTAATCCATGGTCCTGGAGCTCAGACTCTTTGGACGTTGGCACAAAAGACTAAAAAGCAGTAGTTGTTTCCAGTTAAAGCTAAACCGTAGACGGAAAGAAAATGAATGGATGTAAGTTAAATTTTGATTACCTGGTATCGATATCAAATAAGTTTTTTTCATCGTAAACTGAATTTTGAAAGCTAAATAAGTCCTCTGAGTAAGAACTACAATTATACCTACTTAGAGCCAAACCCGAAGCAAAAACTAAAATAAAAGGGCTGAAAAAAAAATACAGACATACAGGCAGATAAACAAACACACACACAAACATCTTGCTTATATATATATATATATATATATATATATATATATATATATTATCGATTTTCTGCACTATTTTTTGCACTATTGTAAGAACTGCAACCTTTAAACTTCATTAAATATCATTTCTTATGTCTTTGTCTACGAATGTATCAAATTTGATTAAAATTGGACTATTCCTTCTATAACCCGATGTTCGATATTTATCGGGGGTACCTCGACACAAAACCTAGCTAAGAACACTTGCAGACGCTTACAGTACAACTGTGTAAATTTTCAAGAAAATCGGTTCAGCCGTTTCGGAGTCTATAGGTAACGGACACACACACACACCCACACACAAAGTTCTATTTATAAATAAGTTTAGATGCAAGACACAAAGCCCTACCCGCCTGATCCGCGAAGACAAGCCTAGACACAGCGTTCAAAAGAACTTTTGCCATCCAGGAAATTCCCACCCATAGAGAGACAATCATAGCATACTGGAAATAAGTCAAACCTCTTCGTCAGTATGTCATCATGGTCACCAGATTGGAAACGAGTCTCTTATAGTACACATATATACACAACCAGGCGCTGAAGGTCACGATCGAGTCTCGCCATACGAGACTCCGACCCCAGCCTCAGGACGTTCAGACTAGATAAATGAGTGCTATTGTTAGATCTAGAGTTGGATGCCTGCCTTAAACCCTGTCGAGAAGAGAATACCAACAGCCTCGCTCAATGATCCTTGGCCCAGTTTGTTGTTAATGTGGCCATCAGAGGCGAGAGCACCGATATCCCACGGGAACGTTAATTTAAGTACTTGATATAGGGTGGGATGAACAAAAATTGGATGAACAAAGACGGGAAAAAATGGGATTCATTTTGGATGGTGTTAAAGTAGGTGACTTGATCACAGGAGAAGAGGCCCTTACTTTGGGAAGGACTGGAGATGATGGTGTGGTAGGGGGCTAATGGACATGATGCCACATCATCTTTAATTTTGAACTTTATTTAAGTTCCTTTATCTGAAGGATTTTTTCATATCCTGGGTCGTATTTCCTACACTGATGATCAAGTTTCTTAGCATAGCTAACCGGGGTCTCACTCTTAAGATTGTTCGTACCTTTGTACTTAGGAGCTTCAGAACCGAAATTTCGCAACTTGGGGCTTCCCTATCACTCTGCTCACGACTTGTCATTCTTATGTATCGTTCACCTTTTGCACTGGCAATGTGGGCTCAGAATGAAACCAACTGGGACCTCTTGACACCGGTTCCAGCCGCAAGCAGGCCTATTACAGGCGTCATGGAACAAGAAGATTCAGTTAGAGGGGTATTGATATGAGGCGGGACTCCAGAGGCCTTCTTCTCTGGGTAGGATAACGGGGTATTTCTTCCCGCCTATCTTCAAATTGTTAGGAATGGAGGTGAAGGTTTCTCGATCTATCATCAATTCATACTCCCACTAACACACTTCATATTTTGGAGTAATACCTATTGGTTAGCCATATTGCATCAGATATGCTCCTAAGTGCTCCACGAGAGTATAATGAGAAATCTCATGCATTGGTTCATCGCTGTCCTAGGTATTCTGTGCAGATAGTGTATTTCTTGGTAGTCAGATCATGGGAGGTCATATCTACACAGTTCTCAGGCGTAGGCAACAGTATATCCCACATGAAATAGCCGTTCTCTTTTATGATCTGTTAGGGTTTAGCCCCTAATGAAATCAGTGATTACATCATTGTGCCTTTTTTGTTATCCAACTAATTTTTCGCGTTTCTTTGTCGAGCACAAAGACCGACACGGTTCTTTTCACAATGCATCGGAGGGGAACTTCAAATAGAAGGTCATTCCGCATTCGCTACTGCGGGGTTTTCGTTCGCCTTCTCAATAAATCTTTGTTCTCTCCAACAGTAGGGGAGAGAGAATTCATTTTACCTCTGTAAGGTCCCCCTTTTGAGGATTTCTTATTTTCAGGGGATGGAATTTCAGCTTTATTTTTGTCAGTTTTTTTTTTAGTAAAAAGTGGTTTTATGACGATGAACCGACGTTGGTCGGCCATCTCGTGTTTTTTTTTTGTTTTTTTTTTATATGAGTTGCATGAGTTGTGTTTTTTTTCCCCAAAAATGTAATGCGGAACAAAACAAGACAAAGCAAAACAAAAGAAAATACAAAAAAAAAATGAAGGCAAAAGTATATTTACCTTAAAACAGTCTGGAATAAAAACAAGGAAAAAATACAAAAATTCAAACCAAATTAAAAACAAAAAGCTGCCGAAGCTGAAAAAGAAAACTGAAAACAAAATATCTATTCAACAACAGAAAATACTGAAACCAAATTTTATCAGAAATATTCAGGTAAAAAGTCCTTTAATTGGTAAAATTATCGCCAAAAGGCACAACAAAACTTCAATGGAAAAAATCCTAAAATCAATCGTAGGCGATCATGAAATAGCAAGTAACCAATCAGAAACGCCGTACGTTACTTCCGCCTCAGCCAAGACGAGACAAAACGAGAACAAACGGAGTTTCCGCCTTTGCCTTTTATTTTTGTAACTGCACGTGGAATTGCCTACACACCCAATGATCTCCACCAGACATAACAGATAAGTAATTTTAACAGAAAATTTTCTCCCATGAAACAAAGCTTAAAAGAAAAAATCATACAAATTCACTAGACATTGGAATTATGACCAGAAACGTTATTTTAACCTTTTCCCATCCCTCTCTTTTTCTTTTACTTCTTGACTCTCCTGTGAAAAACAGCAATGTTTGTCGTAGATCTCCATGTATCTGCTCTTTTAATCCATAACCATTTTGAAACCTCTGCATATTCTGAAATAGTCCTAATGGCTTCTCTCTTTTTAATTCCGCTGACACCAAGCTGATTTAAAGTTCTGCATCAAGATCTCCATGTAAAACCATGGCATCCAACTTCAATAGGAAGACAGGTAGTCCGCCATTGGTTAAGACCAGTACATCTCAACCAGCTCCTGGTATGTTTTCAAGCTTTCTTTTAAAAGCTTCCTCCCATTTCTTCTTCCAAGATACCGTGAGTTCGAGCATTACAGCCTACCTGGAGTTCAATGACCATAATTACTAAATCCAGACGTAGGGAAGTTGTCGCTATTTGCTCCGGGAATTTCAGTTGGCTTCCGATGTTTATTCTCAATCGCTAATTTCGGATAGAAGAGAGTATACGAACTGACGGCTTATTCATCGAAGTTTGATAAAATACATTGTCTTCATTTCAGGCTTGCAGCCAAAATTGTTGATTGCTGCGGTCACCACTTGAGTCAATTTCTTACCTAATCATGTCTCTACCGATACCTTTCATTCCCAAGAGCCCTAGGACAGGCGTTTGGAATATGCTTTAGTGCTCTTTTCCCGACACAGAGTGGACATGATGTTGTTTCACTCACCCCCCAAGTACACAAGTTTGCAGGACTCGGTAGCACATCATGCAAGGATTGTACAATAAATTTCGTCCTAGTTTTCACGCATAAAATTTTTCTTGAAACTTTATTTTAGTTTTAATTTCGAGCTAAGAATAATTGATATTTCCAATTAGCAAAAAAAAAAATCTATATTTCAATCGGAATTTAAATTGAGTGGAATTATTTTTTAAATCATTAAAAATAGATAATTCTTTTGTTTACGACATTTCGGCCGTTGTATGTTCCGGTCTTCTTCAGGAGAATGATATACCCTAGTGATCGTAATAAAGAGTTTGATTTACATCTACTTCCTTTCCTGTTGTGAGATTTGGCTTTTGTTATCCAAGGTGATGATAGTTGAATTATCACTATACTTTAATTGCCAAAACTATTTACAGAAAGCAGTGATGTATGCTAGTTCGATATACATTGACCGTTTAAGGGACAGATCATATTTTTTCGGTAGTTGCATTTATTTATTTTTTAAAGATTAACGTTGTCTTTGTAGGAAATATATTTATTTAATATGATGATGTTATGTTGGCATAAAGATTTATCGATGTTATTAACATAGCCATAGCTGATCTTTAACTAATATATTTAGTAGATTTATTGAGTGTGTAGGCCGGTAGACTTACTGTTAATGAAAACAAACAAAAAAAGGATGTCTATTCAAACACGGTTATTCACTAAAAATATTCCATTATATGCTCGTATATATTTTTCAAATTTCTGAAAGTCTCTCCAATGAATTTTGTGGTGGGATTTGTTTAATTATTATTTGGTCGATCGAGTCGTGCGCCTATATATATATATATATATATATATATATATACCTCATTTGTAAACGAGTTATTACGCAACCTAGGTTTCTACCATCTGGTGTCTTCAGGTGATTTGCAATAACTGGTACTAGTACAGCTATAACTTAGCTTGATTGTATTTCTATTGAAAATTTTGTTTTAGTTCTAAGCTTTTTGGAAAGTGTTTATCTATCAGTTTGAAAAATATTTGTCCTATTTTGGTTTTTACCTCTAAGTTAAATGGTGTGTTATAGCTGTATTAGTAATTTAGAAAGTTTCATAAAAACAAGACGCCAGAAATTTAAATCGCATTATACAAAACAAGATCATTAATAAAGAATGCAACTGCAGAGACAAAAAGAAATGCCCACTTCAAGGACTTTGTAATACAAAAGAAGTCATTTACAAAGCAAAAGTACATGACTTAAATGGTCAAACAAAATATATTTGGGATCAACCAAAGACACCTTTAAGACGAGGTGGTTCAATCACAAGTCTACATTTAAAATAGAAAACTTTTAAAAATTGTACAAAATTGGCTAGCCACGTGTTGAAATTAAATTCAAAACATGGAAAAGTTCCTGACATAATGTGTAGTATAGTGAAAACAGCCAAGCCTTACAATGGTGGCAAAATATGTAGACTGTGTCATGAAGAAAAGTTAGCGATTAAGAAGGGAACTTTTAGCGTGTTATATATAAGCGGTGTATACACACACCAGTCACCGAAAGACCTCAGTTCATTGCTGCAGAGTTATGCATAAATCGCAGATTTTTATAACTGTTTTTTTTATTTTCCTCTCTAAAGAGCTCAATCGTAATGAAATATATATATATATATATATATATATATATATATATATATATATTCAGTATAAGAGCATTTAGAGGACATACATTTATTATTATTATTATTATTATTATTATTATTATTATTATTATTTTGATTTCTAGTGTATATTCATTTCTTTCCGGGTCCCTACCAGTGACGTAAAGAGCAATTAAAAAATCTAAAAGTTTATCCTTTTCTATTCTCCACAAACGTATAAATACGCATTATTTTTGCAATTTCTCAGAGGAGAGTCTAAGTGACATACTTTTTATTCTTACTCTCTCACTTTCTCCTTCTTCCTAATTTACTAACAACAAAAAAATAAAGACTATTGCAGAGAGTCACAAGTTGTCAAACCTAAGTTTCATCTATGCAGCATGCCTTTTTCACACTCTCCCACTCACTCTTTCACAGCGCACGAATTGTTTCTCCTCTTTTTTCATTCACTTGTCAACAACAAAAAATGAAGAGGAACAAAGGCAATCATATCCGCTTTCATTTCACACTCAGGACAAACCTATTTTACTACTAAAACTGTAAACACTCATAGCGACACAACATTTACTTTTTCTTCAGTTCATTTACTTTAAGTGAACGTGAATGAATTCAAAAGAAAAACTTTTTGCCGGTGTCTTGAACATATGTGCTACTTTAAAACAATATAAATTGAAAATAATTTTACACTTATTTATACAAACGAGATAACTTTATCTTTTGCTCAACCTCCTGATACTTCAAATGTGGCGGGTTTGGTACAAGGTCATTTCTCAAGAAATCAAGCAGCTACAAAAATTTAAATACCTGGAAAGTGTTCTAACAGAAGACGGAAAGTGCGACACAGAGATCCTAGTGCGAAATGACATGGCAAAGGACGCATTCCAGAATCTGAGTAGAGTATTAAGAGACAGGAAAATTTTACTAGAAACGAAGAAGATAGTACTGGATTGCTATGTGATGTTAGTTCTTCAATATGGCAGTGAATGCTGGACAATCTCATCGAAGATGAAGAAAAAACTTGAAGCAATTGAAATGTGGTTCTACAGAAGGATGCTACGGATGTCATAGATCGAGCATGTGAGCAATGATGATGTTTTATAAAGGATGGAAACGAAAAGGAAATTAATACTGAACACCAGGAAAAGAGCTAAAATTCCTAGAACATGTAATGAGGTAGGAGGGTTTGGAGAATCTGATACTCAAAGGTCAGATAGAGGGAAGGAGAGTCAGGGGAAAGCAGCGTGTAACATACTTGACGGGCCTGAGTGGGTGGATGGTAGGACAGGGGTTGTGTGGTGTAACAGGAGAAAGCTAACAGCCACCAGAGATAGGGAGACGTGGAAAGCCATGATTGCTACACCCTGAAAAGAGAAAGCACATAGAAAAAGAAGCCGACGCTCTGTATAAAGAGATGATAAAAAAATTGTGATTTTAAAAATAAAAATTGCCGCAAAATGTAAATTACGAGGATTGGATGCGTATACGAAGAAAGATTATTCCGAATTAAGGTGTGGAATAAAGATGAAATAATTTTATTACTTTTGAATTTTTAAAACATTTACATAGATAATATGCTGAAAGTAAAAGGCCAAAGAACCAAAAGTCCCATGCAGGAACTAACCTAAAGTTTTCCGAAGGGTGGCTTCTAATCTAATAAAGGTTGGTTGGTTTTTATGGCATATCAACCTCGGCGGGTCATTTAAAGCTAACTAAACTTTATTTATTAATTGCTGGTATTACCTTTTTCTTTCAACAATTTATTGTTGTTTATATAAGTTTTTGTGTTGAGTAATACTTTTTTTCTTTTCGAGTATCAAGATTCATCGGGATTTGTTTTTAAGGGCAGGGTCTCCAAACCCTTGTTATTTAACCCATAACTGAAGGGAAAGAACGTACTAGTGCTTAAGCGAATGCAGGGTATTCAACTGGAATTCGAACTCGGCTCACCGATTTCTCTTTCCGTGCTGATATCCACTGCACCACAACGCACATCTGTCATCATCTGTTATTCCCAAGCGGTCACCCATCTAAGTTCTGACCAGGCTCAACGTTGCTTAACTTCGGTGATCGAGCGAGAACCGGTGTATTCAACGTGATATGGCCGTAAGCCCTAATAAAGGAATAAAATAGTCGGAAAGAGACACAAGTTAAAGTGAAACAACTCGTTTAAATAAAAAAGTGTCCATTAGTGTCGTAAAAACGCATATAATGTTTAGTTAGGCGACATTATTCTTCTTCTATGTGCCTTTTATTAGCAGTAGGAATTAGTAATGCCTCTTTCTGCTATTATACGTACTTAATTTTTATGTTTTACACACAAAAAAACAGGTTAAGTAAACAAATATATATATATATATATATATATATATATATATATATATATATATATATATATACTGTTAAATATAACAGACAATGAATGTCTACTATGTTTAATCATGAGCTGTTCTAAACATCTTATTTTGACTTTAATTTCAAGCGAAAATAAAGACAAAAACTGCCCACCCTGACCCGGAGTGGTAACACCTGTTAGGGTCCCAGATATGGGCAAATAGTTAACCCCCAAACCGAGATCAAAATGATATGAAAATATAAAAATAGACTTTTATAGAAATATGTACACAAAAATAAACTTTTTTAGAAATATACACATTTTTTAATGGAAAAAATTATTGCCATAATACATTTTTGAAGGGAAAAAAATTATTACCAGTAATATAATTTGGAATACAAAACTAGAAGACAAATTCGGTTTTCTAGGGAGAAAATTTTTTTTATCAAAATCTGACGACTGAAAACTTGCCCTGTTGGCTAAGGCAGAAGAATTCGCCGACTGCACCTCTGTAGAAAGGTAAGACCCCCCACCATCAATGAGGCCACCTGTTGGCAATGGGTGGCAACCCATGATGCTTTTAGGAAGGGAACCTGGTGGCTGAGCGGTTTGTGACCTGGTTATCTAAGTGGACATATGACCTGAAGCACTCCACTCTGGCCAATGGATGGGCCCGATCAGATCAATCGGCTGGTCATGTAAAGGCCTCTTTCGGAGTTTTGCAATTTTTATTTTAGAACTCTGAATCTGAAAGCGGTGGCTGTAGGATCAACCATGCCAAAATCAGTTAAAAAATTTACTAGTAGTTGTAAAAAAAAAAAAAAAAAAGCATAATCAGACCTACTATTTAAAAAAAATCATTTCATAATGTGACAATAAAAAATACCGCTATAATTCCTTGAATTCATCAAAGGATGTAGTGAGAAGTCCCGATCTATCTCTTTGCACCCTAGATGAGATAAAAAAAACAACCTCCAGACTAAAGGTGTCATTGATACTCGCAGAATCTCTATTAGAAAGAACAATAAAATAATACAAACTCATACATACATACATACATACATACATATATATATATATATACATACTCACCTTCAACACTCCAAGAACCCCAACCGAGGTGAAGATAGCATATACTATAACAAAAGTATATATCCCAAATCCTCTCAGATGTCACAACTACCAAAGATTTGGGTACCATAAAGAAAAATGCACCAGGCTTTCATTCTGTAAAAGGTGTGGAGAAAGTGGAACTGTGAAAAACCATAGAATTGCCCAAACTGCAGACAAAACCGTGCAACTGACTCAAAAGAGTGTGAAATCTGGAAAAAAGAAAAAAAAATATCAGAAACAAAACAGACAAAAAATCTATCATACCCTGAAGCAAGAAAGATTTTGGAAAACTCTACAACTACCCAATTCAAACGCAAGCAATGGTCCATCATAAAATAATAAACCCATTAAAAGAACTCAAAACATTAATGGAATAAACTAAAAGAAAGCTTAACCAACCTAACAATCAAGCCCCCTGTTGAACCAGTTCTAAAGAAGAACTGTGAACCCCAAACTAATGAAACTGAAGCCCCCCCCCCCAACAAACCAAACAAAAACACAAACCAAACAACAAAAATCCCAGGCATCCATACTACCACTACTAAACCTAGTGAACCTCTCTCCCTTAAAAAAAAAAAAAAAAAAAAAAAACATCGAAAGCTCGTCGCTAACCTCAAAAGTAAGATCTCCTAGGAACAGGGAATATATTATATTTTCGTAAAAATTTCTATTGCACGTGATTTTGCACACGTTCCTTTTCCTTTAAAAAGGCTGAGTTCTTTTCTTTCTTCGGCATTTTGTTTACCTGCTCTTGCGTTTACTGCATGCTCTTGTGTTGCGAAATTAGTTCTGTAAAGCCTATTAAAGAGGTTTTGTTTCCGTCTTCAGTTACGTTAAAATTCCACCACAATTTACAGAACTAATTTTCTATTTTCCTCATGGAGAAAATAATTCGCCTGGACAAATTTGACGTTTCCTCGGCAGACCCACAGGCCAGCAAGCTTTGGAGATTATGGTATCGTAACTTTAATTACTACCTCTCAACTATTGCTTCGTTAAACCCTGATAAACTCGAAGTTCTCTATTTAAACATCGGTCCCACTGTTGCTGACGTTATCGAGGGTTGTTCTGGCTTTGAACATGCTGTTGACTTACTGAAAGGTGTCTACGACAAGTCTCCAAGTGTTATTCATGCTAGACATCTGCTTTCTACGCGTTTGCAACAAGAAAGCGAGTCTGTCGACCAATACCTTCAGGCCTTGAATCGACTTGCCGCTGACTGTTGCTTTAAAGACGTAACGGCCACCACTTACAGGGATGAATCTGTCCGTGATGCATTTATTCGTGGTCTTCGGTCCTCATTGATACGTGCTAGGCTCCTTGAAACTGACACTCTAACTCTCGCAGAAGCTACTCAATGTGCTAGGGCTTTAGAACAAGCTCACTTTCGCGCGGAATCGTATGCCACCCAGATTGGAGCAGCCGCCGTTACTTCTATTACTGGAACTAAAAATGTGTTGACCGATTCTGCCGAGGAGGCCACTGGTATTTCTAAAAATTCTGCTCTAACTGATTCTCCAATGAAGTGTGACTCTGTACTGTTCTCTGCTGCCCTTCCTGTTCGTGGCAAGTGTTACAACTGTGGAGGGAGACGTCACTTTAAGGACGACCGCCGCCTCTGCCCTGCCCGCAATAAGGTATGTCGAAGCTGTGGTAAACTCGGGCATTTTTCTAAAGTTTGCCGTTCTACTCTACCGACACATTCACGTTCTTCTTCTGCTGTCATAGGGGCCCGTGCTAAAGGTGGTGATAGTTGCCCTCCTATCACCGAAACTGTGGAGTTAAAAGGGAAAAAGTTAACTGCCCTTATAGACACCGGCAGTTCTGATAATTTTATCAGTGCCCGTATTGTCAAAAAAATGAGACTGCCCACTTTAAAACGGAACTCCGTAATTTCTATGGCATCATCCGCCGTTTCCCTTAAACTGTCTGAATATTGCACCGAGAACGTTTTTTTCAATGGTTGCGAATATAAAGAGATTGACCTTACTGTGCTTCCTGACTCCTGTATGGACATTATACTCGGAATGCCGTTTTTGAAACTACACCGGGGTATTACTATTTCTTTTGGTGGATCTCAGGAAGTTTTAAAAATCTGCGCGCTAACCAGGATCAGTTGTGCCCCTGTAAAATTGTTCCGAAACCTGACCCCTGATTGCAGACCCATTGCTACTAAATCCCGAAACTACCGTGCGGAGGATGCCCGATTTATTGAAAAAGAAATTCTTCAACTGCTTGAAGACGATGTCATTGAAACCAGCTATTCACCGTGGCGTGCTCAAATTGTTGTGACTTCGTCGCCTAATAGAAAGAAACGATTGGTGGTTGATTTTTCCCAAACCATTAACCGTTTCACACTACTTGACGCGTACCCTTTGCCTCGGATTGAGGATCTCGTAAACCAAATTGCCCAGTATCATATTTTTAGTACGATTGATTTGTCTAAAGCTTACTACCAGATCGAAATTTGTCCCGAAGATCGGCCTTACACGGCTTTTCAAGCTGGAAATCGTTTGTATCAATTCAAACGAATACCCATGGGTGTCACTAATGGGGTTTCTGCCTTTCAACGATTTATGAATTCCTTTATTTCTGAAAATAAGTTATCCGGAACTTTTTCTTACATTGATGACATTACTATTTGTGGTAAAACTCAAGAGGAGCATGACGCTAACTTGGAACGTTTCTTAAAGGCTGCCTCAACATACAACCTCGAAATAAACCGAGAAAAATCAAAGTTTTCGCTTCGTTCTATCAATTTGCTTGGATACCAAATCTGTGACGGAACTATTCAACCTGACCCTGAGCGTTTGAAACCTCTTTTGCAAATGCCTCCTCCTTCGGATTCAAATTCGTTAAAAAGGTGCCTTGGTATGTTTTCTTACTACGCGAAATGGATACCTAAGTATTCACACAAAATTCGTCCCCTGGTTGAAAATAAACAATTTCCCATGCCTCCTATAGTTGTGAATTCTTTCGAAAAACTTAAGAAAGACGTTGCCGAATCATCTGTAAAGGTTATCGACGACGAACTACCATTTACTATTGAAACCGATGCCTCAGAGAAAGCTATAGGAGGCACTCTCCTACAGGCTGATAGGCCTGTAGCATTCTTTTCCCGATCATTAAACCCATCTGAAATACGACTACACATAGTTGAAAAAGAGGCTTACGCGATAGTTGAATGTGTCCGAAAATGGAGGGACCTCCTTGTTGGGAAGCACTTTACTATCATAACAGACCAGCAAGCCGTATCTTTTATGTATAAGCCAGCTAACCGAGGAAAAATTAAAAATGATAAAATCATTCGGTGGAAAATGGAGCTTCTCCCGTTCTCGTACGATATAAAACACCGTCCCGGAAGTGAAAACACCGTTGCCGATGCTTTGTCGAGAGTGTGTGGTGCTGCTGCTTCCTCCTTGGAGGAGCTAAGGACCATACACAGTTCATTAATACACCCTGGGGTTCAACGTTTTTGGCACTTTATACGATCACAAAATATGCCATACTCAATTGATGAAGTTCGGCGCGTGACATCCGAGTGTACAACTTGTGCAAAAATAAAACCTCAATTTTCCAGCCCTACTAATAATACGCTAATCCGCTCTACTGCTCCCTTTCAGCGCCTCTCTGTAGACTTCAAAGGGCCTGTCCCGGCATCATCGAAAGGATGTCGTTACCTATTTACTATCGTCGATGAGTACAGTCGATTTCCCTTTGCATTCCCGTGCCGTGATTGTTCTTCGCAAACCGCAATCAAGTGCTTGACGAATATTTTTTCTATTTTTGGACTCCCCACTTTCATCCATTCTGATAGAGGAACGTCGTTCGTGTCCGAGGAGTTCAGAAATTTCCTGACGAGACTTGGGGTTGGGTACAGTAACACCACTGCATCCAACCCAAGAGGCAACGGTCAGTGCGAGCGTTACAACGGCGTTATTTGGCACTCAATATTATTGGCCTTGGAATCTAAACGGTTACCCCTTAGTGCTTGGCAGGACGTTCTGCTCGATGTTTTAAATTCTATTCGTTCCCTACTATGCACTAGTACAAATGTGACTCCCCACGAACGCTTGTTCAAATTTGAAAGGCGCTCTTCTACCGGTACTGCCTTACCTGTTTGGCTCTGCGAACCTGGAAGGGTACTGCTGAAACGGTTTGGCAACAGGAGCAAGTATGACCCGATCGTAGAGGTGGTGGAACTCCTCGAGGCCAACCCTACTCATGCAAGAATACGGCATGATGACGGCCGGGAGGATTCAGTGACGCTAAGACATTTGGCTCGTTTTCCACGCTCTGATGAACATCAGGGTCCTGCTGAGAATACTCGACCCGACCTTGCAAATGCAGACCCGGCCCGTTTGATTGAAACAAGTCCAGTTGACACTACACTTAATGCGGAGGAAATAGTGAATCAGCCTTCCCAGAGACCTGCCAGTCCTTCGAATAGTGAACTGCCCCCGCGGCGGTCTAGCAGGATTCGTAGACCCGTTCAGCGACTGGACTTATAAATAAAATAAAATAATATATACACCCACCTTGCAATCTCTCTTACTAGTGGGGGGAGATTGTTATATTTTCGTAAAAATTTCTATTGCACGTGATTTTGCACACGTTCCTTTTCCTTTAAAAAGGCTGAGTTCTTTTCTTTCTTCGGCATTTTGTTTACCTGCTCTTGCGTTTACTGCATGCTCTTGTGTTGCGAAATTAGTTCTGTAAAGCCTATTAAAGAGGTTTTGTTTCCGTCTTCAGTTACGTTAAAATTCCACCACACAAACATAAAACAAAAACTTCACTAACAGAAACAAAAGACAGATTTGAACTAATGGAGATTGGAGGAAAATCCTTTAAAACAGAAAAACTCTAAATATTTTCTTTGATCCAAGACCACAAGAAATAAGTGTTCCTGAGGATATTATCCTATCAGTGATTCTATTTATAATTAAAATCAACAAAATAAAAACCTGTCTTCCCCCAGAAATCAATGAATCACTATACGTCGATATGTTTCTAATTTGCTGCAGGTTCAAAAATATCATAGAAAGAAAAATACAACGATGCATCAACAAAATATCAAGAGAGACCATGAAAAATGGATTCAAAATCTCAAATAACAAAATCAATGCATGCATTTCTGTCAAATCCACAAATTGCACAACCACCCTACCCTAATATTAAATGATACTGAAATACCCATCAACATTTCTAGGCATTATTCTTAATTCAAAACTATCTTTTATCCCTCACATCCAACATCAAGAACCAAATACAACCAAACTATCCAACTCCTGAGAGCCATAACCCACACAGACTGGGGTGCTGACAAAAAGGCCATAATAAAATTATACAGATCCCTTATATGATCAAAGCTTGATTACACCAGCTTCCTATATGAAGAAGCTTGAAAATCCTACCTTCAAGAACTTGAAACCATTCACCACCAGGGACTTCGTATTACCATAGGAGCCTTCGCTACCTCCCCAGTTAAAATCTTATACATAGAAGCTAATGAACCCACTCTCTCTATAAGAAGAAAATCATACTCTCCATATTATACCTCCAAACCCTGTCTATAACTGCATCATGAAGATAAAATACTAAGACCTATCTGAAAATAAAACAAAGACAATCAAACCTCTTAATCTAAGAATCCAAAACCTGCTCAATAAAATTAAAAGTGACCCCAAAATAATCCATAATACCATCCTCCCCAAAACAGCACCAGTGATCATAAATCAACTTACAGCAAAAATTTGAACTAACCAAATTATCTAAAACCAAAATACACCCCATCACTTTCCAAGAGAAATTCCTTAACATTCAAAATAACTTCCCAGGCCATCACCACATCTACACAGATGGGGCTAAACAAGGAAAGAAAATTGGTTATGCTGCAATCTTCCAAAACCAAGAACCATTAAAACGTCTCCCAAATGAATCATCAATCTATAGTGCAGAAGTCACAGCTATTGACTTAGCCATGAACATTATTGCTAACCACAAATCTTCCAGATTTATTATCTACTCAGATTCCAAATCAGCCCTCTTAGCAATACAGAACAAAGATACATCAAACCCTCTTGTCACAAAACTCCTAAGCAAAATTAACATTTCCAAAAATAATTGTATAATCCTCAGCTGAATACCAACCCATATTGGTATATACGGTAATGAAAGGGCAGACGAAGCTGTAAAACAGCACTCTTGACAGATATATCCAAAATAAAATCCCATACACTGATCTAAATCCAATTATTAATAAATTCATAGATGTCAAATGGCAAAAAACCATGGGATAATCAAATACATAAAAAGATCCACCACATCCAAGACACCATCGGTGATTTGTAGGCAGGTTACAGAAGAAACAGAAAGGGAGAAGCGATGCTTTCCAGAATTCGTATTGGTTACACCCACATGACACACTCATATCTCCTAAAAAGGGAAGACATTCCAATGTGCAATGTACCCCTAAAAGTTAAATAATTCTGTTAAACTGTAACAGTTTCAGACAAACTCTGTCAAAACACTACCACACAAGCAATTTGAAGGACCTTTTCAAAAATACAAAACCAGAAGACATTTTGAGTTTTCTAAAAAAAAACTTTTTCATTAAAATCTGATAAATCTTATAATAAATAAATTAAACTCCACATTTTGTCATTAAATAACACACAAAGGCCTTTCAACAAAACTCAAACTCAACGATTGACAATACTTACTAATAAAAATACAATACAATAAAACTATTATCAATACTACTTATGAAAATAAAAGCAAGAGCAATTAATAATTAAAAGATTTAATGAGTAATTAAAAGATTTAATTAATAATTAAAAGAATGTTGCAGAAAGATCTTTAGAGATTTTCATTATTTCGAAAACCAGAATATTTATTAGAAGACCTGAGGTGATTAACTTAATCGAGAACGTATCTTAATACACCTTTGAAACAACCATTAACGAATTTTTACAACACTATACAGCGAGGCGATTCTGAGAGAATTAAAAGTCCAACTGGGATTCAATGTTGGCGGCAGTAATTTCAATAGCCTAAAATGTGCGGATGACTCGGTGTTAATAGCAGAAAACTACGGAAAATCTCGTACAGATGACAGTGAAGGAAAACAAGTAAGGATTAAACCACATTGCAAGAAAACAGAATGCATTGTTGTTACTTTTAATTGTGGCAGCGGCATTCACCCTGGGTGGTTGAGCCGGCTTCTTCTCTAGAAGTTTCATGACCCTTTGAATCCACGGGACTTTTGGCTCTACAAGCGCTTCCCCAACAGTATGTGGTGTAAGGATTTTCCCGCAGTAGCTTGCCAATTCTTACTGCAGTAGACTGGTTGACAACCAAGGCTATAGAACCGAGTCTGTGTTGCAATTTATTCATAACTACGGAGAGAGGAGATGAATTCATGCCTTATGAATGTGCGTAAATGAATGTAACGGATTCGACTGAAATTTGAACTCGGCTCTCCGATTTCACAATCAGAACAGCTATTCATTACTCCACCGTCCCTCTGTGAAATCCACAGACGCAAAAAGAATAATTCTGAAGTGAGCCTTTTGTTATTCTCATGTGACCTCGGATTTCATCCCCTGTTAAAACATTTCTTCCCAATTATTTAAAAGTTTTTTTTAATTTGTTTGATGTTGACATCTTGTCGCGGTCTTAACAACAATAGAACAGGCGAGTATAGTTGTGTCATTACATGACAATTAACAGAGAGTTGTTAGATAAGATTGGTCATTAAACTTGTGACGTCCATTTCAGACTCGTTCTTTCATACATTTGAATTCATTAAGGAGCGTTAGATCAAAATTGATGGATAACAAAGGAGCGTTTGATCAAAATTAATGTATAACAAAACTAACTGGATTAATCAGTTGAGCCCAAATCATTTGATCTTTGCCATGAAAAGATAAAAATTTGGTGTCATTAAATTGTTTATTAATTTGGATGAAATTTTATTACTTAACAAGTTTATTTTATTTGTCTATATTTTTGAGGTAGTATTTATACTATTTACATTATTCAGGCTATTGAAAAAGGCCGAAGAGTACAACAGCCGAAACGTCATACAAATGGCAATCAAAATGAGGACAAAAGTCCGAATAATGTAAATGTGCTTTATTTTATTTCAACATTGTTTTAATCGATACTCGTATTTGAGTAGATATTTTCTTTTTAATTTATCAGTATATTTATATATAGTTTTACCGGCCTGAATAATTAAAAACAGAATAATGGTGCTAACTGTCAAGAGGAAACGGTTTGCTGAAGAGATGCTAACTGACGAGAGGAAACGGATTGCTGAAGAGATGCTAACTGACGAGAGCAAACGGATTGCTGAAGAGATGCCAACTGACGAGAGCAAACGGATTGCTGAAGAGATGCCAACTGACGAGAGGAAACGGATTGCTGAAGAGATGCCAACTGACGAGAGGAAACGGATTGCTGAAGAGATGATAACTGACGAGAGGAAACGGATTGCTGAAGAAATGCCAACTGACGAGAGCAAACGGATTGCTGAAGAGGTGCTAACGGACGAGAGGTAACCGATGGCTGAAGAGGTGCTAACGGACGAGAGGTAACCGATGGCTGAAGAGGTACAAACGGACGAGAGGAAACCGATGGCTGAAGAGGTGCTAACGGACGAGAGGAAACGGATTACTGAAGAGATGCTAACTGAAGAGCGGAAACAGATTGCCGAAGTGATGCTAAATGAAAAGAGGAAACGGATTGCCGAAGTGATGCTAACTGTAGAGAGGAAACGGATTGCCGAAGAGATGCTAACTGAAGAGACGAAACGAATTGCTGAAGAGATGCTAACTGACGAGAGGAAGCGAATTGCTGAAGAGATGCTAACTGACGAGAGGAAACGGATTGCCGAAGAGATGCTAATTGACGAAAAAAACCGATAGCTAACTAGATGCAAACTGACGAGAGGAAACGGATTACTGAATATATGCTAACTGACGGGAGGAAACGGTTTGCTGAAGAGATGCTAACTGACGTGAGGAAACGGATTGCTGAAGAGGTGCTAACTGACGAAAGGAAACGGATTGTCGAAGAGACGCTAACTGACGAGAGGAAACGGATTGCTTAAGAGATGCTAACTGAAGAGAGAAGAAACGGATTGCGGAAGTGATGCTAACTAAAGAGAGGAAATGGCTGAAGAGTTGCTAACTGACGAGAGGAAACGGATTGCTGAAGAGATGCCAACTGACGGGAAGAAACGGATTGCTGAAGAGATGCCAAATGACGAGAGGAAACGGATTACTTAAGAGATGCTAACTGAAGAGACGAAACGGATTGCTGAAGTGATGCTAACTGACGAGAGGAAACTGATTGCTGAAGAGATGCTAACTGTCGAGAGGAAACGGATTGCTGAAGAGATGCCAACTGACGATAGGAAACGGATTGCTGAAGAGATGCCAACTGACGATAGGAAACGGATTGCTGAAGAGATGCCAACTGACGAGAGCAAACGGATTGCTGAAGAGGAGCTAACGGACGAGAGGTAACCGATGGCTGAAGAGGTGCTAACGGACGAGAGGAAACCGATTGCTGAAGAGATGCTAACTGACGAGAGGAAACGGATTGCTGAAGAGATACCAACTGACGATAGGAAACGGATTGCTGAAGAGATGCCAACTGACGAGAAGAAACGGATTGCTGAAATGTTGCCAACTGACGAGAGGAAACGGATTGCTGAAGAGATGCCAACTGACGAGAGGAAACGGATTGCTGAAGAGATGCTAACGGACGAGAGGTAACCGATTGTTGAAGAGGTGCTAACGGACGAGAGGAAACCGATTGCTGAAGAGATGCTAACTGACGAGAGGAAACGGATTGCTGAAGAGATGCCAACTGACGAGAGCAAACGGATTGCTGAAGAGGAGCTAACGGACGAGAGGTAACCGATGGCTGAAGAGGTGCTAACGGACGAGAGGAAACCGATTGCTGAAGAGATGCTAACTGACGAGAGGAAACGGATTGCTGAAGAGATGCCAACTGACGAGAGCAAACGGATTGCTGAAGAGGTGCTAACGGACGAGAGGTAACCGATGGCTAAAGAGGTGCTAACTGACGAGAGGAAACGGATTGCTGAAGAGATGCCAACTGACGAGAGGAAACGGATTGCCGAAGAGATGCTAACTGAAGAGACGAAACGAATTGCTGAAGAGATGCTAACTGACGAGAGGAAACGGATTGCCGAAGAGATGCTAATTGACGAAAAAAACCGATAGCTAAATAGATGCAAACTGACGATAGGAAAATGAATATTACTGAATATATGCTAACTGACGGGAGGAAACGGTTTGCTGAAGAGATGCTAACTGACGTGAGGAAACGGATTGCTGAAGAGGTGCAAACTGAAGAGAGGAAACGGATTGCTGAAAAGTTGCTAACTGACGAAAGGAAACGGATTGTCGTAGAGACGCTAACTGACGAGAGGAAACGGATTGCTTAAGAGATGCCAACTGACGAGAGGAAACGTATTGCCGAAGAGATGCCAACTGACGAGAGGAAACGGATTGCTGAAGAGATGCCAACTGACGAGAGGAAACGGATTGCTGAAGAGATGCCAACTGACGAGAGGAAACGGATTGCTGAAGAGATGCTAACTGACGAGAGGAAACGGATTGCCGAAGAGATGCTAATTGACGAAAAAAACCGATAGCTAACTAGATGCAAACTGACGAGAGGAAACGGATTACTGAATATATGCTAATTGACGGGAGGAAACGGTTTGCGGAAGAGATGCTAACTGACGTGAGGAAACGGATTGCTGAAGAGGTGCTAACTGAAGAGAGGAAACGGATTGCTGAAAAGTTGCTAACTGACAAAAGGAAACGGATTCTCGAAGAGACGCTAACTGACGAGAGGAAACGGATTGCTTAAGAGATGCTAACTGAAGAGAGAAGAAGCGGATTGCGGAAGTGATCCTAACTAAAGAGAGGAAATGGCTGAAGAGTTGCTAACTGACGAGAGGAAACGGATTGCTGAAGAGATGCCAAATGACGAGAGGAAACGGATTACTTAAGAGATGCTAACTGAAGAGACGAAACGGATTGCTGAAGAGATGTTAACGGACGAGAGGTAACCGATTGTTGAAGAGGTGCTAACGGACGAGAGGAAACCGATTACTGAAGAGATGCTAACTGACGAGAGGAAACGGATTGCTGAAGAGATGCCAACTGACGAGAGCAAACGGATTGCTGAAGAGGAGCTAACGGACGAGAGGTAACCGATGGCTGAAGAGGTGAAGAGGTGCTAACGGACGAGAGGAAACCGATTGCTGAAGAGATGCCAACTGACGAGGGGTAACCGATGGCTGAAGAGCTGAAGAGGTGCTAACGGACGAGAGGAAACCGATTGCTGAAGAGATGCTCACTGACGAGAGGAAACGGATTGCCGAAGAGATGCTAACGGACGAGAGGTAACCGATTTTTGAAGAGGTGCTAACGGACGAGAGGAAACCGATTGCTGAAGAGATGCTAACTAACGAGAGGAAACGGATTGCTGAAGAGATGTCAACTGACGAGAGCAAACGGATTGCTGAAGAGGTGCTAACGGACGAGAGGTAACCGATGGCTAAAGAGGTGCTAACTGACGACAGGAAACGGATTGCTGAAGAGATGCCAACTGACGAGAGGAAACGGATTGCCGAAGAGATGCTAACTGAAGAGACGAAACGAATTGCTGAAGAGATGCTAACTGACGAGAGGAAGCGGATTGCCGAAAAGATGCTAATTGACGAAAAAAACCGATAGCTAAATAGATGCAAACTGACGAGAGGAAACGGATTACTGAATATATGCTAACTGACGGGAGGAAACGGTTTGGCTGAAGAGATGCTAACTGACGTGAGGAAACGGATTGCTGAAGGGGTGCTAACTGAAGAGAGGAAACGGATTGCTGAAAAGTTGCTAACTCAGGAAAGGAAACGGATTGTCGAAGAGACGCTAACTGACGAGAGGAAACGGATTGCTGAAGAGATGCCAACTGACGAGAGGAAACGGATTGCTGAAGAGATGCCAACTGACGAGAGGAAACGGATTGCTGAAGAGATGCTAACGGACGAGAGGTAACCGATTGTTGAAGAGGTTCTAACGGACGAGAGGAAACCGATTGCTGAAGAGATGCTAACTGACGAGAGGAAAGGGATTGCTGAAGAGATGCCAACTGACGAGAGGAAACGGATTGCTGAAGAGGAGCTAACGGACGAGAGGTAACCGATGGCTGAAGAGGTGCTAACGGACGAGAGGAAACCGATTGCTGAAGAGATGCTAACTGACGAGAGGAAACGGATTGCTGAAGAGATGCCAACTGACGAGAGCAAACGAATTGCTGAAGAGGTGCTAACGGACGAGAGGTAACCGATGGCTAAAGAGGTGCTAACTGACGAGAGGAAACCGATTGCTGAAGAGATGCTAACTGACAAGAGGAAAGCGATTGCTGAAGAGATGCTAACTGACGAGAGGAAACCGATTGCTGAAGAGATGCTAACTGACGAGAGGAAACGGATTGCCGAAGAGGTGCCAACTGACGAGAGGAAACGGATTGCTGAAGAGGTGCTAACTGACGAGAGGTAACCGATGGCTGAAGAGGTGCAAACGGACGAGAGGAAACCAATGGCTGAAGAGGTGGTAACGGACGAGAGGAAACGGATTACCTAAGAGATGCTAACTGAAGAGCGGAAACAGATTGCCGAAGTGATGCTAAATGAAAAGAGGAAACGGATTGCCGATGAGAGGAAACGGAATACTGAATAGATGCTAACTGACGAAAGGAAACGGATTGTCGAAGAGATGCTAACTGAAGAGAGAAGAAACGGATTGCCGAAGTGATGCTAACTAAAGAGAGGAAATGGCTGAAGAGTTGCTAACTGACGAGAGGAAAGGAATTGCTGAAGAGATGCTAACTGACGAGAGGAAACGGATAGCTGAAGTGATGCTAACTGACGAGAGGAAACGGTTTGTAGAAGAGATACTAACTGACGAGAGGAAACGAATTGCAGAAGAGATGCTAACTGAAGAGAGGAAACGGATTGCAGAAGAGATGCTAACTGAAGAGAGGAAACGGATTGCAGAAGAGATGCTAACTGAACAGAGGAAACGGATTGCCGAAGTGATGCACACTGTAGAGAGGAAACGAATTGCTGAAGAGATGATAACTGACGAGAGGAAACGAATTGCTGAAGAGATGCTAACTGACGAGAGGAAACGAATTGCTGAAGAGATGCTAACTGAAGAGCGGAAACGGATTGCCGAAGTGATGCTAACTGACGAGACGAAACGGATTGCGGAAGTAATGCTAACTGACGAGAGGAAACGGATTGCCGAAGAGATGCTAACCGAAGAGAGGAAACGGATTACTGAAGAGATGCTAACTGAAGAGCGGAAACAGATTGCCGAAGTTATGCTAAATGAAAAGAGGAAACGGATTGTCGAAGTGATGCTAACTGACGAGAGGAAACGGATTGCTGAAGAGATGCTAACTGACGAGAGGAAACGGATTGCTGAAGAGATGCTAACTGACGAGAGGAAACGGATTACTGAAGAGATGCTAACTGAAGAGCGGAAACAGATTGCCGAAGTGATGCTAAATGAAGAGAGGAAACGAATTGCCGAAGTGATGCTAACTGTAGAGAGGAAACGGATTGCTGAAGAGATGCTAAATGAAAAGAGGAAACGGATTGCTGAAGAGATGCTAACTGACGAGAGGAAACGGTTTGCAGAAGAGATGCAAACTGACGAGAGGAAACGAATTGCTGAAGAGATGATAACTGACGAGAGGAAACGGATTGCCAAAGAGATGCTAACTGACGAAAAAAACCGATTGCTAAATAGATGCAAACTGACGAGAGGAAACGGTTTGCTGAAGTGATGCTAACTGACGAGAGGAAACGGATTGCCAAAGAGATGCTAACTGACGAAAAAAACGATTGCTAAATAGATGCAAACTGACGAGAGGAAACGGTTTGCTGAAGAGATGCTAACTGACGTGAGGAAACGGATTGCTGAAGAGGTGCTAACTGAAAAGAGGAAACGGATTGCTGAAAATTTGCTAACTGACGAAAGGAAACGGATTGCTTAAGAGATGCTAATTGACGAGAGGAAACGGATTGCTTAAGAGATGCTAACTGAAGAGAGAAGAAACGGATTGCCGAAGTGATGCTAACTAAAGAGAGGAAATGGCTGAAGAGGTGCTAACTGACGAGAGGAAACGAATTGCTGAAGAGATGCTAACTGACGAGAGGAAACGGATAGCTGAAGTGATGCTAACTGACGAGAAGAAACGGTTTGTAGAAGAGATACTAACTGACGAGAGGAAACGAATTGCAGAAGTGATGCTAACAGAAGAGAGGAAACGGATTGCAGAAGAGATGCTAACTGAAGAGCGGAAACATATTGCCGAAGCGATGCTAAATGAAAAGAAGAAACGGATTGCCGAAGTGGTGCTAACTGTAGAGAGGAAACGGATTGCTGAAGAGTTGCTAACTGACGAGAGGAAACGGTTTGCAGAAGCGATGCTAACTGACGAGAGGAAACGAATTGCTGAAGAGATGATAACTGACGAGAGGAAAGGGATTGCCGAAGAGATGCTAACTGTCGAAAAAAACCGATTGCTAAATAGATGCAAACTAACGAGAGGAAACGGATTACTGAATAGATGCTAACTGACGAGAGGAAACGGTTTGCTGAAGTGATGCGAACTGACGAGAGGAAATTGATTGCCGATGTGATGCTAACTGAAGAGCGGAAACGGATTGCCGAAGTGATGCTAACTGACGAGAGGAAACGGATTGCGGAAGTAATGCTAACTGACGAGAGGAAACGGATTGCAGAAGAGGTGCTAACCGAAGAGAGGAAACGGATTACTGAAGAGATGCTAACTGAAGAGCGGAAACAGATTGCCGAAGTGATGCTAAATGAAAAGAGGAAACGGATTGCCGAAGTGATGCTAACTGTAGAGAGGAAACGGATTGCTGAAGAGATGCTAACTGACGAGAGGAAACGGATTGGTGACAGGATGCAAACTGACGAGAAGAAATGGATTGCTGAAGAGATGCTAACTGAAGAGAGGAAACGGATTGCCGAAGTGATGCTAGCTGAAGAGAGGAAACGGATTGCCGAAGAGTTGCTAACTGACAAGAGGAAACGGTTTGCTGAAGAGATGCTAACTGACGAGAGAAAATTAACTGATGAAAAGTAACTAATTACTAAGGAAAACACCAATAGATGTAGAGAAATTAATTGATGAAGTAAAACTAATTTCTTAGATGGTACTAATTAGTTGATGAGTTAAAACGAAATGACGATGCCTTTATTTTCGTGACATTAGATTGGCTTTATTGATTAGACCAAGCATATTTTAACACCTCTTCGAAAATACACGCACAATTACTGTGTCTGTCCCTTGCCACGTGTGAAACATGTAAGAATATTAGAGAAATTATATAGAAAGTACTAAAATCTTCCTTGTCGGTCATTTTAACGAAACATGTTTATGTGAAAGATTGCTGCATATATATATATGCTCGAGCACCACCAGGGACAGCGATTCCATGTAGGTCCAGACTGCACGCCCTGTCCCTTAGCCGGCGAAGGAGGGGCTCCAACGCCAAAGCATCAAGTAATGGCAACAGTGGACAACCCTATCGGACCGACCTAGACAGCGCTAGAACGCCCTACAACTTTCCGTTCACTTGTACCACAGCCGTGGGGGATTGATACTGGAGGCAAATCTAGCGGTGGAAGTTGGTTTCGAATCCAGCGGCCTGCAGGATAGCCGCCAGGTAACGATGGTCAACCCTATCAAATGCCTTGCACTTATCCAAATTGAGCAGCGCGGCTTCTTCGTCGTCTTTTATCCCCTCTATGATCGTGCGTATCAGATGCAGGTTGCTCTGTATTGTTCGGAATTTCAGAGCACAAGTCTGCTCAGCTCCCAGCAGAGACTCGGCAACTAATTGCAAATAATTTTGCAAGATCTTGGCCAAAATCTTTAACCCTCTTACACCTTCGCCACATCCTTGCCTTTTCTCAACAGCGTGATCACACCCCTGTTGAACCGGTTGGGGATGGACCTCTGCCGGAATCAGTTGTTCAATACGACATTCAAAATCGGGGCAAAGATGTGCGACAGCCTCAAGTACAATTCATAGGGTAAACCATCGAGACCCGGCGATTTGCCTCTGCCGACCTTCTTCAAACCCACGTAGACTTCCGCCTCCGTAATCTCTCCCTCGCAGCTAGCTGCATCAGCCGGCAAAAGCTGGGGGAAGTCAGCCAAATATCTGCGAAACTCCCCATCACAGAGACCAGGTTCCTTGTTAAAGAGGATCTCGAAATACCGCCGAAACGCCTTGCACATGTCGTCAGTCAACCGAAGAGTATGTCCCTCCGCGTTGCGAACCTCTCGAATGTACCGGTCGCCACCTCGGCAAATCTCTTCTTTGCGCAGTTCTGCGCCCATTTTCACAGCTCCGAAAGACATCTTGCTTAACCTATATCTAATTACCTGACCCATGTAACGATCGCTAGTCAACCGCTCCAGGGCCTCCTTAGCTATGGCTATCTCTAGGGGGTCTCCACCAGCCTCCGCCCGGGAGTAATTAGCTCTAAGTGTTTTCACCTTCTCAACCTTATCCAGTTTGAGCCGTTTGCTGAACTTGGTGGTGGAAGACCTAATGATATTCTAAAATTCTCCCACCACTTATTCCCAATGACTCCCCCAGTTAACGCCCGCTGCACTAACTTAATTAGATGGCACCGGAAGTCCTGCCTGTCTAGTAAAGACACGTTGAACTTCCAGTAACCAGCCATTCTAGGCCTATTTTCTAAATCTACCCGGATACAAACGAGTTTGTGTTCCGAGTAGCCTAACCACTGGAACGTGGGACAATCTAAAAGATCTATGTCGGCTTCACGAACTAACATTCTATCCAGGTAGCTACCTACCTTGGTAGAAGGCCAACTATTAGCCCACGTTCACATCTTTCCACCCTTGTGATCGACCCGGTATCTATCGACAAGACCGTTACGATCACGTGACTTCCCTCTAGCTCACCACCCTCTATCCAGTTTGGGATCCAGGATGGCATTCCAGTCCCCCACTAAGACGAGTTGCGTTGAATCCACCAGGAAGGGCTCCAACCGCCAAAAAAAAAAAAAAAACGAGACGCGCGCCTCCCGATCGTTGGGCGCTTAAACCGCAACCAGTCGAAACGCATTGCTTTTCACTGAAATATCGGCCACGATCAGCTGGCCCTCGGCACCGACATGGACAAGATCCACCTTCGCGTCCAGGGTACGCTTAACCAGCAAAGAAACTCTTCTGGACAGCCGGTTTCTATATGCTGAATAGACGACAAAGTCGTTAGACCGCACACAGACATTGGCCTTGCAAACAAAGTGAGTCTCTTAGATCGCGGCGACATCCACACCGAAGGACAAGAGGACCCGAAGAGGACAGGCAGCCTTACTCCGACTCTTAAGGCCCTTCGCATTCAAGCTGGCTAATTTAATTGACATCTTTTAAATCTGAAAAGTGAAAGCAAAAAATTACTCTTGGTAACATACAGGACGGAAATCCATGGCAGTAGGGACCCCGACAGATTGTCCCAGGCTTCCTGTTCCGATATTGGACGTAATTCGTCCGTCCCGGATAATGCCGCCGATATCCGTGGGAAAAATTAGCTTTATGGCCCTATAAAGAGAGGAGTGGAGGATATCAGGGAACCTCCCAGCACAATATTTGGATAATTTATTTAATTTTTCGATCCCATTCTGGGCCATAGTTATCTTTGGGAACGCGGCCATTGCCCCCTCCATCGTGGCCCAGACCTTTAAGTGGCCACCCGTGCTTCTTAATAGCGTGAGCACTCCAGAGACGCCAGGGAAATTAGCCGGGTCCTCAGTGGACTTGCCGCCTACTGAGGTCAATTTGAATAACGGCCTTAGGAGGGCCTTCTTTTGCGTGGTAAGGTCCCTCTCTATGGCCGGTCTATTAATTTGACTCTGAATTCTTAAAGGGATTAACCCTCTTCTTTTTTCTCTTCTCTTTGGGCCAGATAGAACGGGATCAGAGGCGGGAGTTTCCTGTTGGGAGGTGGAGGTCTGGGAAGAGGAAGCATCAGGGGTGTTTTTGGTTGGGAGAGGGAGAGGGAGTGGGTAGAGGGGAAAGAAGACAAAATGCGTGTAGCCGGGGAGGTAGACTGACTCCTCCCCTTGACAATTACAGTTCTTTCCGGCGACACATGGGTGGATTGGGTCCTGGTAATAGTCCTACCTCTGCCGAGGTCGGTAATGTCCAGCTTTCCATTTTTATAGGCTCCGTTTTCCTCCTCTGTTTCATGTCCTCTTTTTAGGGATGAGGACCGAGGAGGAGGCATTTCTAACGCCTCTATCTCTTCTTGAGAACTTTGTTGCTGTTCTTGTTGTCTCTGTTGTTGTTGATGATGTTTTTGCTGCTGTTGATGTTGTTTTGCCTCTTTTTGAGGCTTTACCTTGGTGGGTGACTGAAGTTTCACAGACTGAGAAGGGGTGGAAACCACTTTCTTCCCTATTTTCACAACTTCTGTCCATTCCTTGGGTGTTCGGTCGGCCTTTTGATTGGCCTTATTCCCAGGTGCTACATTAGTTTTGTCCACCGGCGGTGTTGGTGTTTGTTTTTCAGCATCTTGTTTTTTGAGGGGCACATTTTGGCTAGGTGGCCCGCCGCTCCGCAAAACCAACAATGCAGCCTACGCCCCTCCATGGCTACAAACAGTTTTCTTACCTCACAAAGGAGAATGTCGGGCACTCTAAGAAAATTTGCCCTGTCCACGATGACATAGGCGCCGATGTCCTCAGTAGAGACACCAGCCTTGCTGATTACCCTGTTGACCTCCTCCACCATGCCAAACTGGGTCAGAAAAGCCCCCACATGGTCACAACTGATCTTGAGGGGTACTCTGTGGATCATGATATGAGTGCGCCTTGTCCCCATCCATTTGCAGCCTCACACCCTTGGTCTGCAAACAGGTTCCTGCTAGTTTCTTGGCTTCTTCCTCCGAACCGAGGAGGACATCCCACATGGCACGGGATCTCCTGGCTAGTACTTTGGGGTAAATTCCCAAACTCTTCAAGGTTTCCTCCATGTTTTCTCTGCTGACTCCCACAAACTTTCGTGTTTTCGGGTTTGACGTCAGCAGGGAAATTGTCCTTGTTGCTGTCTCTTTTCCCCACTTCCGCGATAACAATTATTTCGTTTTCTTTGTAATAATGCTTGTACTTTACTTTCATTTGGATATAATAGTTCGAATCCCCTCTTCACGGGGGCATTCTTCCAAACAGATGGTGAAAGAGTCACCATTGGCACAACCGCCGAAGACGTAGACGGCTGGGGTGACGAAGCCATACTTGTGCTTACCCCCCTCAAAAAACAAAAATTGTCACAAAAGTCCAGAAATAAAACAGACGAACAAAGACAAACACAATATTCAACAAAATGACGTACTCAAATGTAACAAAAATTCCACTTGCAAGAAGTAAAAAAAAACAAAAAACTACTACTCAGTGACAAACAACTAATGGTAACAACTAATTACTCTCTTCCTAAAATCTATTTTTATAGGGGCTAACACCTGATTTGCATATTGTAGAATCCTTTAGAATTCTCTAGATTTTACTCGAATTTTCTCGGATATTCTAACATCTTCCAAACGTTCTATTTCTAAATTCCTTATTTTTACGACTACTTCATGAATTAAAACATTTTGTAATAACAAGTAGGACTCAATGGAATCCCTTACTACAACTTTTTAGACGTTTTTATTATTTTTATATATAAATGCATCCTCGTAACACTTATCTAGACGATAAGGGCGGTTACTTAATTTTTGAATGTATTTTTCCAATCCGAGGTTAAATTGGGCATAAAGTGTCCATAGTTCATTTTGTTTTTAATTTTTTTTATTCAAGTATTTTTGGATAGTCTCGCTCATTATCAAGAACACAAAATATTCAGCATATTCAACTTATTTGAATGTTAGAAAGAATACAATAAAAATTATACAAGCAGATCTTGTAAGATGAATTTAATAAAACTTGTTTTAATTTGTGGTGATATCACCGACCGAGCAAAAGCGAGCAAACCGGATGTTGGCTCTATGCCGACCAGAAAGCGAATGAATAAAAATCACCCCTGCGCAAGTGGATTCGCGCAGATGTTCCGGTTGAAAAATAAAAATTAATCAAATTACCATTTTTTTTATTTACCAGCCAATGAGAAGCCCGGTATCAAATACAAGGATGAAATTCGAAACTAGCTGCGCTTGATCCAAAATGCCGATATAAAAAGCGAAGACGCAAACGCTTCGTCAGACAGAAGGACGAAAGGAGAAGAGTGTAATTAGTTTCTCCCTTGACCTAAGTCGAGCGGCTACTATGTTGACCTCTTCCTTTCTCCCTGTTCTCAAAAAGTACTAACCGACCTTTTCGAAGACATTCCACACAAACCAACTTGCCGACCTACTGACCTTAGAAAGGGCAACTTGAAAATGAACATTCTTTACCCACAAGACGCTTCCACATTTCTAAGCCTTAATCTCTTTCAGCTCATTATTACTTTGCCATGAACTTTCTCTAACTTCCTTTGGACCTTTATTTCAAGTATGGTTTTAATTGTAAAACATAATTGCTATGTATATATGTATAAATGTTATTTTATACTCTAATGGCCTTTCTTGAATTTATAATCATTTTATGAATTATAGTGGGCCAAATTCCGTTAACCTGATACGGCATACTGCTACCCCTTACTACAAACGGAATGGAAAAAGAGATACCCGCTATAAATTCATGTTGCCTAAATACACGCACGCGCACACATACGTGAGCGTGTGTGTGTTCTTTATATTACTTTTGTGTCTGTTTCATCACGAGTTCCCAATAGAATAGCGGCAAAATCTGTACTATATTTGTTTTATGTGCGCTGTACGAATTTCACAAACTTTTGTCCAATATCTCGTTTAAAAAGAAAATGAGAGGTCAAGGGTGTGAGATAGAATGAAAGAGTAAGAGAGAGATACTAAGCTTTTTAAAAGTTCTTTGGAGAAGTTTAACTGATGACCCAATTGATTCTAGCAATCAGCCACACAGGATTACAGTTTCAGTGTCTTGCATTATCAAAAAATATTTGAGTTTTTAATTAAAAGATTACAGGTGTGTTAATATAAAAAAATCTCTTCAGTTTAAAAAAATTTAATTTAATTTAATAAAAACGCCTTAGTCACACTACTTTTATTTCCCATTGGTGCTATTCACTAAGGCATGAACTCATATTTAACTAAATTCTATCTAATCTCCAGTTTCTGAATAAAATGCTAAGCCTAAATCCACTTTTTTCACATTCCTAGGTATTTTCGCGAAATCTTTCGTCAGTAATACCGTATCTGATATCAGGGGAAATTAGGAATTACCGTCTGAAATTTAGTCTGTTGTCATCCTTGGGCGTGGCAAGCTGTGAAGATGAATGTGTTTATCAATTTGTTTGTAGTCTGATTCCAAAATAATGCATTGCAAAAGTCTTCTGATATTTTAAACTATTGTAAATTTTTTTAACAATTATGAACAGTTACAAGAAATAACTCTTAACTATTGCCAGAATGTTTTTTGTTGATTAATGTCTTCCACTGGTTCTCTTGAAACAGTACTTGTTCGAATCATTCGTCTCTCAAAGAAGAGGGAATCTTTTTAATCTCATCATATAAACATCTTTGGAAGAAAACCGGCATTTTGCATAATCTATTTAAAAAGGGAACATTTTTATGTTTAAATCGCAAATCATGAAAGTCACAATTTAAAGTAACTAGCATAACCAACTAAGAAAAATGAGTTTCATTTTTCAGTGTCATATAGCGTTGATTATTCTCAAGTTTTAATTTTATCTCTATGAACCTCAACCGACCGAGACGCATCAGTGAACGAGTAATATCCAGCATGAAAAGTCACAAACCACTTTTGACACGTACGATCATTCACAGAAACTTTATAAGCTTCGTAAAACTTTTTTTTAAGTTTCTATCAAAATTTTTACCTTTCTTAAAATATAAAAAAAGCTTAATATGCCGTAAAGTTGTTAATTTTCTTTCATCTTTAATGTTAGAAGCAATAAACGAAAATACGCCAATTTTGATAACATTAAAAAAAAACCTTAATATGACAGCTGTGACAATACAATAGCAACTTCTATTTTTGAACGGAGTCATTTAAAATTAAAATTTAAAATTAAATGCTTATAATATTATCTAATGACAAACACAATTTGTTTGCAGCCGAGTGAATCGTGATCCGAATCGTTGGAGACTCGTCAGTGAAAGCAACAGGTAAACATTCATTTTGTTCTAAATTTAATCCATTGTGCACATAAGCCAGTTGTGTTTTTGGAAACTCAGTTTCATCCGACCTTTATAAACATTTTTTTCTTATAGTTGAATACAATTATTGCGATGTGTTAATTTTCTCCGGCATAGATTCCTTTTCATAACCAGTGTCGAACAAATGAACGGTTTCTGGTTTACTTTAAGTTCTGAATTAAGAGACGGTCAACCTACGTAGAATAAAGTTAAATAAGTAACAATTGCGTTGTAGTGCATTGGATATCGGCTCGGAACGAGAAATCGGGGAGCCGAGTTCGAATTCCAGCTGAATTCATTGCATTTACTTCCGCGCAAATATCCTTGGGAAAGGTATTAATCCGTCTATTCCTTCCAGTTATGGGTTAAATAACAGGACAGCTTGGGTTCTATAGTCTTGGTCGGCAACCAGTCTACCGCAGAAAGCAATGGCAACCTACTGCGGGATATTCTTCTTTCCAGTCAGTCATGTCTCTTTCGAGACATGATCGCCTAAGCGTGTATCACGTATGGCACTTAACTGACTGAAGTAACAATTGATATTTACAGCAGTTGTAACACGTGACTTGCGCAAGACATCAAGTGACAACAAATTTCCTCAATAACCCAGCACTCTCCTCAGTATTCGATTTGTTTTCAGCAATGGTTTCATCTGGGTAATTTCAATCCTTTCTCTAATTACCAATTCCTGCAGTCTCTTTCATAGGCATAACGAGACCGATCCGAGTACTCCGATAACAACTGCCACGAATACCACTTTCATGTTCCCCGACTTTCTTATTTCACGATTTAGACAGGTTATTTATATAAAATATAGGGTTATGGAAATTTAAAATCAAATATAAGGCCCCGTAACTGAAGAATAGTTCATTGTCTGATGATGGTGCACTCGGCACCGAAACCTGAAAACATTTGAGTTGCAGTTCCATAAATGCAACGTCAATTGCCATCTCTTATCTTCTTGATTCGCATTCTTTCCCTGACAAGCTTTCTATCATGTCCCTTTCCCTTTCCGCTCTCATGCAGCTCTCTTCAAACCAATTTTTCTCATCTTTCTCTTACGCTTTCTGTGGCACCCCTTGAAACTTGTTCCTGTTTTTAATTACTCTCCTTTTATGTAACCCCCGGCGCACCAGTGGCAGTACTGCTTTGTTTGGGGTGAAATAATTATAAAAAATGTTATTATTATAGCACTTATAATAACTAATTGAGCACTTTATAAATACTGTGAAATATCTGTCCATTAGTTTATACCATATTATAATATTTTCTTCGTTCCTTATTCATTTGTGTATATATGTGTAAGTACTGACCAGGCTCAACGATGCTTAACTTCGGTGATCGAGCGGGAACCAATGTATTCAACGTGACATGGCCGTAAAATACCAGGTGCTGTAAGCGTTTATTGACGGATGTGCGTTGTGGTGCGGTGGATGTCGGTTTGGAAAGTGAGCCGAGTTCCAATTCCAGTCGAACACTCTGTATTCACTTACGCAATGCTACTCTTGGGAAATGTATTACTCCGTCCATTCCCTCCAGTTATGGGTTAAATAACTGAGATCTGCTGTTCATGTGATCTGTGGCGAACTTCTGCACCGATTGTTATCAGCGGTTCCGAAAAGTGTGGATGGTACTACACAAGCCTTCACCACTCTAAACAATTCTTTGCGCGTATAATGATAATATACACGCTAAAAAGTCTGCCTCCTTCTACCGAGCGCACATAGCTCAGAAGTAGAATTGCTGACTGACGCCAATTCGGTCGTGTTTCAATCCTGGGTAAAAAGTAATCGGCTGTCTAACTGTACTGATGAGCCGTGATACAGCGAAACAGATCTGTCTGCGGATGACTATATATATATATATATTTTAATCATCTCACCCCGAGCAAGGCGGTAACGCCACTGATGTGCAGGGGGCTGCGTAAGAGTGACAAGATTGGAGAAGAGAAAACCGGAAACCCCATCCTAAGCAGGGAACAAGGAAGGAGCCTCTTGACCTGTTCAATAGATATGGGTGGAGTGTGAACCGGGCGATAGTTTAGTCTATCTACTCCAATTGCAAAAACAAATGAAAATGAGTGGAAAGATTGGAAAAGAGAAAACAGAAAACCACATCATAAGCAGGAAACAAGGGATGAGCCTCTTCACCTGTTCGATAGACGTGGGTGGAGTGTTAACCGGGCGATAGTTTAGTCTATCTACTCCAATTGAAAAAAAAAATAGGGTGGTGAACTGTAACTTAAGGTCCAACAACCAGGGAATTTTTTTCCCAATTTCAAAAACAAAACCAAACGTTCAATTAAGCATGGGAAGTTTAAAAGTAAGTAAGAGAAAAGAAATGACTTTCGAGAATATTTTAAAAGAAAGTTGCAAATTATACAAAAGAAAGTAAAAATAGTAAAGTAATTTAAAATATGCGTAAATATCTCGAGTTTGCCAGATTGCTTTCGAAATAGAAATGCTAGAAGCTTATCTGAGAAGATTTTCTGGAAAAATCCCCTAAAATACTGACGTTGAAAATGCGTACCACAAAGAGATAGGGAAACGAACATTGGTTTAGCGTTTAAATTAGGGATTCACTTACGCACAAATACCCTTGGGAAAGGTATTAATATGTCCCTTCCCTCCAGTTATGGGTTAAATAATAGGACAGATTGAGTTCTATAGCCTTGGTCGGCAACCAGTCTACCGCAGAAAGCAATGGCAACCTAGTGCGGGATAACGAGACATGATTGCTCAAAGCGTGTATCACATATAGCATTTAACTGACTGACCTCGAAAATTCACTAAAAAGATCATTCTTCTTCTTCTCCTTCTTCTATGTACGGTGTTCTTAGTCGATCATTGTCTTGCACATCTCTCTATCCCTAGTGGCTCTCAGAATAATTCTCCTGTTACGCCTCACAAACTCTGCTCTGTCATCTACTTACGCAAGCCGTTAAGTATGTCTCGCTTGTCTCTCTTTCCGGCTATCTGACCTGTGAGTATCAGATTCTCCAAGTCCTCTTTTCTCATTACTTGTCCCGCTTTCTTTCAGCTGTCTTTTTTCTTATGTTAAGTATGAGTTTTCTTTTCATTTTCATTCTCTCCAAAACCTTATCGTTGCTCACATATTCCGTCCTTGGTATTGTCAGTATCTTTGATGAAAAAAGCCCTAAACTTGTTAAGAACAAAGTTTTATCGTTAAAATGTATATGTTATTATTAAAAGAAAAGTTTTTTTTATTAATTTAATAAAATTTTTGGTCCTTTCTAGCACGTTCGAAATTTTGGTTAAAAATCTTGTTTTTCTTGCATCAGTGGGTGGACCAAAGCTTAGTATTTTTTGAAGAATTTTTTAAAGAGAATTACATTGCAATTAAAGACAGCTAAAAACAGACGCTAATCAGTTATTTTAGCAAAAGAAAACCTCCTTCCATTCAATTTGAATTATTTTTTGAAATATAAAGCTGTTTATTGAAAATATTTAATTAAATCTATTGGCTTGAAATTAAAACTGAAATAAAAAGCTTCAAGAAAGATTTTTCCTTTTTTAAAATTAATTTAAACTTTTTATATCACATTTTTGTGGAGATCCCTAGTTTAAATTTTTTTTTGTCTTAAAATAAAAAAGTAATTTTCGAACAAGATGTCTGCCAGTTATTGTTCTCTTGTAATGAATTCTCGCAGTTTAAAGAGCGTTTAGCTTGAAAACTGTTTCCGAGATTAAAAGGAAAAATGCTGGTTCGATTTCTGTCGGAAACACATTTTCTTTATTAAGACTTTCGATCTTTAGGTCTTGAAACTTTAATTTCAGTTTCTATTAAAAAAAAAACAAACTGTCTAATCAACAACAGGAACCTACGAAATGTAAAGTTTATACTAATAAAAATATATATAAGAGTCAGTCAGTCAGTTAAGTGCCATACGTGATACACGCTTGGGCGATCATGTCTCAAAAGAGATGACTGACTGGGCAGAAGATTATCCTGCAGTTGGTTTCCATTACTTTCTGCAGTAGACTAGTTGCCAACCAAGGCTATAGAACCCAGTCTGTCCTGCCATTTAACCCATAGCTGGAGTGAGAATAGATGAATTATATTATATCATTATTTTAATAAGTAGTAATTGGTAGGGGGTTCAGCTTATTAGTTCGTAACAATAGAAAACAGATCCCCCACTTTATGCCCAGTAGAAGTTTTAGTTGTTTTCAACTATTATATTCAGTCAGTCAGTGAAATGCCATACGTGGTACACACTTGGGCGATCATGTCTCGAATGAGACATGACTGACTGGGTAGAAGATTATCCCGCAGTAGGTTTCCATTACTTTCTGCAGTAGACTGGTTGCCGACCAAGACTATAGAACCCAATCTGTTTTGCTATTTAACCCATAACTGGAGGGAAAAGACGGATTAATACCTTTGGGAAAGGTATTTGTGCGTAAGTGAATGCAAAGAATCCAACTGGAATTCGAACTCGTCTCCCCGATTTGACGTTCCGAGTCGATATCCACTATGCCACAACACACAGGCCCGTCTAAAAAAGTAACGGAACGTGTCACAAACAATTTATTTAAATTCTTAACAACGTCGTTACGGCTTTTTTTTGCCTCCATGTTCTTAAAACTGGTCCTCTTGATGATCACTTTAAACATGGGGAGAGTCACACGAAGCAAGAATCAAGTGAATAAGGAGATTGTTCCAGTACAGCAATGTTCTTCTCGGCCATGGACTACCGGATATTCAGGGCATTGTGAGCAAATGCATTGTTGGGGTGAAGCAGAAACAATTTTACCTGTCACAACTCTCGTCTTTTCTCGCGCACTAAGCGAAGCAAACGTCATAGGACCTCCTTTTTAGACTTGCTGATTGATTGTCTTGCCCAGTAGCAAAAACTCACAGTGGACTATGGCTCTCTCATCGGAGAACGGATAAGTCACGTTACTTTTCATACTGTTCTCGTATGTATTTGTGTTCGAATTCCGTTTGAGTTTGTTTGATTCTCTTTTGTATAATTACCCTTAACAATGGTATGAATTCACCTCTACTGTCTTTACACCGCTATGTAGGACTGAATGGTTGCTTTAGCCTTGGTTGGCAACCGGTATATGAGAAGGTAAATTCAAATACAAAACCTGAGGAATAGGCACTTCCAAAATAAGTGGCTAATTCTGCACAACCCTGCAAGCAATAAGCATTTATGTGCAAATAGTCTCGCGGTTCAGTTTGTGCGTGTGGCGTGGGTGGGTCTAGGTTTTGGGATCATGAATAATCGAGATATTTTACCCAACCGTTGCTTCAATATGGCTAACTGTTAAAGAGACATTATCTTTTAATCGAACAACTTGTCATATATATGCACTTTTTATGCTTTGATCAATACGCAATGAGTGATCGACAGAAAATGGCAGGATCTTTTACGTCGACTGTATGTTCTGCCTTATTTCCAAGCGGTCAGTCTAGTGTGTCAATAATTTTCCGTACCCACAGGATATAAATATTTACAAGAACCGGTCTGTGTTGCTTTTCGTGCGTCGTCTGTCGTCTGTGTGTGCACAGTAGTCAGTTACAGTGATCGACCAGCTGCCCTGGCCCAGTCGAGCAGAAATAGAAACACGTTTTACACATCAACGAAGATTGTACGCTTTCCAGACGTTAAGGAGGAAATGAGAAAAAAAGAACATTGAAGAAAGAGAGTAAAGAGGTAGAAAGTAGTAAGAGAGGAGGAAGAACGACTAGAAAAATAATAAGACGCCCACCTGCCAAGCCCTTTTTATGCTATAACACGACATACACTCACCTGAGTGAGCGTTTTCTTTAAGCCATTCTCTCTCTCTCTCTCTCCGCTCTCTCTCTCTCACTCACACACACACACACACACACAAATAAATATGCAATGTTAAAAATTTAGCATATCGGCTCGGAAATCGAGTAGCCAAGTTGGAATTCCAGTTGAATTCGTTGCATTCACTTACGCGCAAATACTCTTGGGAAAGGTATTAATCCCTCTCTTCCCTCCACTTATGGGTCAAATAACAGAACAGATTGGATTATATAGCCTTGGTTTATAACCCGTCTACCGAAGAAAATAATGGCAACCAACTGCGAGATAATCAGCTGCCCAGTCAGTCATGTCACTTTTGAGACATGATCGCCTAAGCGTGTATCCCGTATAGCACTTAACTGACATGCATTTAAACATCTTGCAAAAATTACACTTACCAAGAAAGGTCTATATTAAAATATAATCAATGAATATGTAAGTAGAAAAAGTATTATATATATATATATATACAGAGATTGTTATTATCAGTGTTATCATAATGGGACTGCAACTCAAATGTTTTCAGGTTTCGATGCCAAGTGCATCATCATTTGGCAGTGAAATAATGTTCAGTTACGGGGTCATATATATATAATGTTAGAGAAATTTAAAATCAAATATATGATACCGTAACTGAACAATATTTCACTGCCTGATGATGGTGCACTTAACATCGAAACCTGAAAACATTTGAGTTTTATATTATTATAACACTAATAAAAACTATAACATTATCAAAGTATTTTATAAAAAGTAAACATTATCAAACTCTGGAATATATAGCCATTAGTTTATACTCTCTCTCTCTCTCTCTCTCTATATATATATATATATATATATATATATATATAAGAAAAAAATTAGGCAGATACGATATTTCATGGTAAATCGGAAGTTTAGGCTTATTTCAGGCGAACCATCATCGGCTTCAGTCCTTATTCTACAGAATTTAGAGTCGTGTAAAATCTTCTGTACAATAAAGATGAAAGCTGATGATGGTTCGCCTGAAATAGGCCTCCACCTCCGATTTACCATGAAATAACGTGTCTGCCTAATTTTCTTTTATATTTGCTCTATATGTATTTATATACATATATATTTAGAGCTCTCTTAGTGAGTTATCCTACCACTGTATGTACAGGATACTCCTTTGGATTCTTCTATATCTACACTACACCGCATGCTCTTATATATATATATATATATATATATAATTGCGTTTGCTTTTCCCACTATCCTTAAAATGAATAAGCATTTTCGTTTTATCAATTATTATCTTATAGAACGCTTTTAGTAGTTTTTAGGTCAAGATAACATTTTGTAAAATTTACTTTACAAGCATATGTATCTGTTTGTAAGCGATTGTGAGTATGTTTTTAGTTTTTATCATTTCACCCCAGACAAGGCAATAACGCCACTACAAATTTCAGAGAATATGAGAGAAAAAAAAATATTAAGAAGAGACAAAAATGAAAGAATTGAAATTAAGAAGATAAGATAACGCTAGACATTTTACTAAAATTTCTGAATATCAAAGTTGTATGTAAAGAAGCTGGAAGAGAATGACATAAGTGAGAAATATGAGAGAAGATACAGCATAAGACTTCCGGTTAAATGTTGGCATTTCAACAGTAAAATGATTAGATCTTGTTGCCAATTTTCTAGTACGCTCAAATTTATAAAATCTACGTACTATTTCAATCTAAATAAGGCATAAATCTACTAAATTGCAATGGTTTGCTTAATTTGAGAGAGTATAAGGAAATCAGATGTATTAAGAAAAGAGGAGGATGAAGGAACGAGAAATAAGAAGACAGAAAATAACGATTAACATTATTTCAGTCAGTTAAGTGTCATACGTGATACACGCTTTGGGCGATCATGTCTCTTTCGAGACATGACTGACTGGGCAGAAGATTTTCTATCCTACTATCTAAACTATAGCAGAAGGGAGAAGAGACGGATTGTATTAATAACTAGTAATTAATGGGGGATCAGTTTATTACTTCATAACAATACAAAATAGATCCCCCACTTTATGCTCAGTGGAAGCTTTACTTATGTTTCCAACTATTATCTATTCATTCAGTTAAGTGTCATACGTGATACACGCTTTGGGCGATCATGTCTCGAAAGGGACATGACTGACTGGTCAGAAGATTTTCTATCCTGCTATCTAAACTATAGCTGAAGGGAGAAGAGAGGGATGGTATTAATAAGTAGTAATTAGTGGAGGATCAGTTTATTACTTCATCACACAACAAAACAGACCTCCCACTTTATGCTCAGTGGAAGCTTTAGTTATGTTTCCAACTATTATCTTCATTTATTCAGTTAAGTGCCATACGTGATACACGCTTTGGGCGATTATGTCTCGAAAGAGACATGACTGACTGGGCAGAAGATTATCTCGCAGTAGGTTGCCATTGCTTTCTGCGGTAGACTGGTTGCCAGCCAAGGTTATGGAACCCAATCTGTCTTATTATTTAACCCAAAACTGAAGGGAATAGACGCATTAATACCTTTCCCAAGGGTATTTGTGTGTAATTAAATGCAAGGAATTCAAATGGAATTTGAACTCGACTCCCTGATTAATATTATTTACTTTTTTTTTTAATTTCAAAGTTGACTGTAAAACAAGAAGCTGGAAGAGTTTTATAAGCGATAAGTGCGAGAGAAGAAACGATTAACATAAAATTTACGGTTACATTTCTTACATCTTTCAACTGTAAAATAATGAGACCTTGATGCCAATTTAGTACTGTGCTTAAATTCATTAAGTCGAGGTAACAACAAGAAAGGATTATTAGATCAATTACCATGGAAATATTTATAGAAAAGGTGCAGAAAAACTATTTCACGGCGGATGGAAAAATGACTGAAACCGAGATGCCGCATCAGGACCAATAATATAACAATTTCTTTGTATTTTATTAAGAATCGCATAACAAAAAGACCAGATGATACAGCAATATTCAATGCATAAAATACTTTTAAATGTACGAAAAAGATTCTGGAATCTATGTTTGTGTATGTATACATGTGTTTGTACACACATGTGAGTTCGCACGTTCGTTTTTGCGTGCCTGCCTGTGCGCCTTTTGTCCGCATGTGTATGTATGCATGTCCGTTGTGCGCACGCGCGAATATACAATAAAAATAGCACTTTAATCGAAAGAAGTACATTTGGTTACTTTCGGCGTGAATGTCATCTATCGGAATAGATTCCGAACGCCGGAATTAAGCAGATGAACATTCGTTAATATTCGGTGAGTATACGGGTATAATTTGGGTGTCATTCTGTGGCGTGTTGTGCATTTGTAGGACAACTTCTTGGCACTGACGTACAGCAGAGAAAAGCAAAAAGGGGGCGTGGGCAAATAGGCTATGCATTAAATTACGAATCTAAACCGTCTGATAATTCCACTGAAGCAACAAAGTGCATACATATATATATATATGCATGATATGGGTGATCATGTCTCTTTCGATACATGACTGACTGGGCAGAAGATTATCCCACAGTAGGTTGCCATTGCTTTCTACGGTAGACTGGTTGCCGACCAAGGCTATAGAACCCAATCTATCCTGTAATTTGACCCATAACTAGAAGTAATAGACGGATTAATATCTTTCCAAAGGGTATTTGCGCGTAAGTGAAGGCAATGAATTCAGCTGGAATTCGAACTCGGCTCCCCGATTTCTCGTTCCGAGCAGATATCCAAAACTACATTTCAAAGCACATATAGAATATCTACTACAGAAATGCCTAAAAGACATAAAAACTTTAAAATTAATATTAAAAAAAAGCACTTGGGTGCTGACCGCAAGGTCATGCTTAGAATTTACAAATCACATGTCAGAATCAAGCTGGACTACGGGTCTTCCATATACAGTGCCACAAGCAAATCCTACTTTCAAATATTGCAAACTGTACATAACCAATGCCTCAGATTAAGCCTAGGTGCCTTCCATACCTCACCAACGCAAAGTCTATATACCGAAGCCAATCAACCTCCATTAGATGGGAAAAATTATCTCTCCAATATGCATGAAAACTTCAATCCAGCCCAAAAGATCCAACACATCAAAAAACATAACACCCACTTCAACCATTTTCAACAGTATTAAACCTTTAGCTATCTCCCCATTTGGCCTCCGCATCAAAGAAACAATACAATATATAAACCAAAATGCTAACAATATTTCACCACTCATATTAAGCAATTTAATCCAAGAATAATCATCAAACTTCATGTAGATTTAACATTAATACAACAGAAAAAAAAACACAACCAACATCCTCGTCTGCCAAAAACAAATTCATTGAACTTAGAAACAAGTATTCAGACCATATTGCCTTTCAAAAAAACCATAGACGGAACAGTAGCTGCAGTTACTAATATAAAAAACTACCAACAAATTAAACTTCCCGATAACGCTTCCATCTATTCAACTGGACTACAAGCAATTAAAATGGCACTGGGCATGACCAAGAGCTTAGAGATGGGTAAATACATAATTTTCTCAGACTCTCTATCCAGCCTGATAGCAATCCAAGAAGGTAACCAAAATCACCCATGCACACAAGAGATTCTAGAAAAATATCACTAACAGACGATGGCAAAACAGTGGTTTTGGCATGGGTTCCTAGCCATGTGTGCATTAGGGGAAACCAAATGGCCGACACACTTGCAAAAGAAGCAACTAAAATGATGATCATAACTCTTAAACTTCCATTCACTGACTTCAAAACCAAAATTTAAAAAAATACATAAAAAGAAAATGGCAAACAATACGGGACATGTTCCCAAATAACAAACTCTATAAACATCAACTTACAATTAAACCGGAAATCACAGAACCATTAGCTAACCGAAGACAAGATATAATATTAAGCAGAATTAGAATTGGACATACATACTTAACAAATGCCTATCTGCTCAAGGGAGAAACTGCACTTCGGTGTACTTACTGCAATCAACGACTCACAGTCAGTCACATACTGGTTGACTGCAAAAAATATAAGAATAGGAAGAAAAGCTACCACGCAACAACCCTTGCCCTGCTATTCAAAGAGTCATCTGCTTCTCAAATAATAAAGTACCTAAAAAGAAAACTACTTCCAACTCCTATAGAACAAAGAATAACTGTCTGGTATCGATTTAACTACATTATCACTAAATGAGCTTCATTGATCGAAACTTTGTCACAGTTCGTTTTCAAATTATACAAGTTGTAAAGCCGTTTGGCATTGAATGACCCACTGTGGTTGATGTGCCATAAAACCAAATGCTCCCTTCACCCAACAAGGATTTGTCATTACGATGCCATCTTCTGTCAACATATTAATAAAATCTTTCTCCGTGATTCCGACGTACTGCTCTTGCAAGGTCGCGATGTAAAAACGTGGAACTACTTATGTTAGCGAAGCGGATGAATAGGTCGTCGCGCGGTAGACTACGGTGGAGAAGGACAGAGTTGTTTATAGTCGCGCGTCTTACGCCATATTTGATTGTGCTTCAATTTTATCGCACTTCCCGCCTGTAGAATTTCCTTCCATTTACTTGCTTCCCCGACAGCTACAATCTCCAAGAATGTAAATGTAAAGTCAATAGTCATCTCCTATCTCACTAACTTGTATCCTCTCTTTCATACTCTCATGTCATTTCTGCAGTATTCTCATCCCTCTCCTACCCACTTCCTGACACCCCCTTTATTCTGTCACTCATAACTTTCCTCCTATGTAACCCCCTGCACAACAGTGGCAGTACAATGCCTTGCTTGGGGCGATACGATTATAAAAAAATTGCTTTCCTTCGTAT
>JBBBDQ010001153.1:660000-742500 GCA_037127315.1 Ascarosepion bandense | reverse complement strand
ATAAATATTTGTATATATGTATAAATGTATAAATATATGTATATATGTATATACATATATACATATGTATAAATATATGTGTAAATATATGTATATATATATATATATATATACATATGTATATATGTATAAATATATGTATATTTGTATAAATATGTGTATAATTGTATAAATATACATATATATGTATAAATATATACATGTGTGTGTGTAAAAATATACTCAATTATGATTTGAGATTAAAGACAGAATGGTTATATATATATATATATATATATATATATATATATATATATATATGCGGTTTAGATATAGAAGAATTCAAAGAAATATCCTGTGTATAAAATGTCATGATAACTTTCCAGGAGAGCTCTAAATATATATACATATAGAGCAAATATATGTAAAAACTAAGACAGGCACTTTATTTTATGGTTAAGTGGAAATTTAGGTCTCTTTCGCGCGAACCATCTTCAGCTTGCGTCTATATTGTACAGAAGATTCGTGTAAAATCTTCTGTAAACACAGACGGTAACTGAAGATGGTTCCCATTAAATAGACCTACACCCACTTAACCATGGAATAACGTGTCTATCTTAATTTTTACACACACACACACACACACACACACACACACACACACACACATATATATATATATGTATATATATATATAGCATGTCCATTCAGTATGTAGGTGACTTTCCATTGATTTTTATTTATTATCTATAAATTGAAGAGTGAACTTGGAAAAATGTAGCGATTTCCAGGTTTGGGACACAAATTATCCTTAACTTAAGCTAGTGGCCCTCAATGGTTAGAAAGTCTATCGTATTCTGCTTTTTAATCTATGGCGGTGGAAGAAGTAATGGCTTCAGGCATATTCCAAGCTTGCCGATCACATTTTGCTTGTCAATATTTGTTTGGCTACACACAGATTAGTCCAGCACAAGGCCCCAAAATTGGGAGCATCAAATAAGCATCAAACTATTCAAGTGTAATGGTCTACTAAACAAACCTGTTATCCAAACACCCTATAAATGTTTACTAAGATTTAACTTCTACATTGAGTAAGAATCGTATTTACAATATATAAGTTTTAAGAGTTTGCTTGACTAGTTCGTCAAGCATCATTATATGGCGATACGCTCAGACAGTTTTTTTAAATAGCTTTTTATGTAAAAGCTATGTAGGCTTGAATTTGAAAATGTTTTGTTATTGAAACGATTTATTAAAAAGTAGAATCGATGAAAATGCTGTTTTAAATACATTTAGATGTTTTTAAATTAACTTTTTGAAATATTACACGCAATATTTACTTTAAAGACTTTTTTCCAACAATTCATACACAGTGCAAGGTAGTTCATTGTATGTTAGAAATATCAAATTTCATTTATTTCTAAAGAGAAAAAAGGCCTACACTAGTTGAATATATTTGTTCAAATTGACATTCACCTGCCTTCCCACTGAGGCTGAATATGGCACAAGGCCAAATTTTATGTGGGAGATCCAAGCCCTTTTCACCGTAGACCCTGCATTGTCTGTTTTTACCCAGACGAGTCTACCCTTCGGAGGAGCCTCGTTTGGATTCCTCTCCGCAGAGAGAAAAAGAGAGAGAGAGAGTTATTTTCGGCAAACTCTATATATTTATTCAAACTTAGCCAAATATGTGTGTCGCGTTCGAGTGATAATATGTCATAATATTTGTTCGTCTATTTTTACATTTAAATAAGTTTGTCGTTTTTGTATTTTAAGGGATTTTGGTTTAGCATGTGTGTGTGTGTGTGTGTGTGTGTAGCATTTCGTCTGTAAGTTAAATGATTATAAAATCTCTTCATTTGTTACAAAAGCTAATAGTAAACATTACTTCGTACTGTAGAAGCCCGGGCAGTGTGAAGTTGGAGTTGAAAGATGGTATTACGTCAATTCCAGGTGGGGTAGTGGGGGATTTGCCTATTCAGAAAACCAGCTTCTTAGTCCTGACTTCCTCTGCCGTTCGAATTTCGGTCTCAATCACTGGTGGACGCAAATAAATATCTCAACCAGTATTTCAGCAACGATTCGTTTTTTGTTAATAATGTTCACAAGACCTAAAAGACACAAAGTAGAGGGTTACTGAAAAAGGTTTTGTTTGCGTTAAGACTAAAAAAAAGTTCAGTTTATGAGGATATCTAGGTAAGATAAAGTCTAACCCTAGATTCGAAGAGGTTAAGATTGCTGTGGTTGAGAAAGCATCCATTCGGGAGTCTGTTACACAAAGTATCAGTTCTTAGGAAAAATCTGTTCGAGTAGAACTTCTTTGTTACAAATGGAATACAAAGAGAATGGGGATATTTTGTACCAATGTTTGTAGCATTAGTGGGTCTTTGCCGTGAAGGTTAGAATTGGTGGGAATAAGGAGTGTAGCTCGCCAGAAAATTTACCATGTAAATAGTGATAGAGTAGTGAGAGGCTTGTGACGTTTCGTCGATGGGAAAGGGATTTCGGGGTAAAAAAACAATCACCCACAAGGTCGCGTATGCGCTTTTGAATTCTATCAAGACAGGAAAGTAAGCACTTAGAAGCTCCAGCCCAGATATGGCACCAGTACTTCATTTGCGGTCTGTTCTGGCTCTTGTAAAGGTATAGCGTGTCAAGAGGTATTTGGTACTTACTGGAGAGGGAACTGAGCATCTTTAGCGATGGATTGTGTAAATGAGTTTCACTTTAGATCTATGTTCTGGCAGACCTACCCATTAACATAGTAATGGATTAACCCGACCTGCACATATATACCATGTGACTAGTAGTCATGGAGGAAGCACCCGTCTGGTACGAGTCAGGCAATCGTAGAGTGACTTTGTGATATCCAATACCGCTTGCTCCTCAGCTAGACGAACAAGCTGGTATCTTGTACCCCTACCGTATTTTGTAATTCAAATTGTTTACACTAATCCGGTGATCTCGTTTTCATTTCGGACCCCTTAAAGCAGGGTTACAACACTGGCGACGAAGATTCGAACAAGACACGCAGAGAGGAAAATACATTTTCAATCCAGTCGCCATACAACAGTCTATGATGGGGAGAACTTCAGTTACAATCGTGTTTTAAGTAAGAGGCTTTTTTTTTGAGAGAACACTTACTGCATTTCCCATAACAAATGTTCTGGTGAGCTATATTACTTAGTTCAACTCGTTCTAACCTTCGCAGCTAAAAGCCACCATTCTACATAAACTGGGTCAAATCACTGGCATTCCTTTTGTTTTCTATTAGAAAGAAAAAGGTTTCACTGGGACAGCTTCTTCCTCAGAACTGCTGTAGTTTGTGGAGCAAACTCCCGTGAATATGCTTTCCTGACCACCACAATATTAATCTTTTTAAGTCGAGGATTAATCGTTCTCACATATTCTCATCATTGCACTTCTTTCCTCTTTCAGAGACGCTTTACCTTTAGTGGTTTTTAAGTGAAGATCATTAAAAGATATTTATAAAAACGAACACCGGCTGAATCATAACCGATTCTTTTCTTCGGGAATTTTCACCAAATTGTTGATAGTTTTTAATTATTTCTAAATTTTTCGCGAGCCAGTTTTACGATTTTACTAAAATCGAAATCATATCGTTGCTTGTTCATTTTATTTTTTTTCTATGATTATAAGATCGCTGGTCAAGTTAAGGATGACATTTGCTTTGGATTTTTTAAATATTAAAAAAAAATTCGAACGTAAATCTTAAAATGGAAGTTCTTAAATCCTCTTAAATCATCACTGATCAGGCTCTTGATAATTATGGTGAGGCTCGGGATGTGGTTCTAGTTATCTCGAATGCATTTGACAGGGTTTGTCATGCTGGCCGTCTACTCAAGCTATAGAGCTACGTTATTACTGGACGACTGTTTTATTTAATCTAATTATTCCTTTCAAATCGTTATATGAAGCTCGTTTTAAACGGGCACGCTTCCAGATTCTTTCATACAAACGTGGGTGTCCCTTACCACTCTATCCTAGTTCATACGTTGTTGCTGATCTTCATCAATGATTTTCCTGATGTTATCAGTTCCCAAATAGGCATCAATACGGATGGTACCACCATTTACTCCCGTCTCAACAGGAAATCTGTCAACGCTGACAAATTAAACTTTGCTGCTTTTATTAAAACGAACTTCAGATCAGTGGTTAACTGGGGCAAGAAATGGCTTGTAAATTTTAATAGATCCAAAATAAAACTGCTCTTCTTTAACCAAACGTTCTTAAACAAACGTTCCTGCACGTCATAAGCATAGCTGATGCTAGTCACCTGGAGAGAATATACACAGTGCCTCTTGGCATCACTTTTCAACCGACCTGAAGTGGAAAGACTACATAGAATCTGCATCTACTACTAGAAAGGTTGGCTCACTGTGCCAGACCAGAAAAGTTTTCTCATCTGAATCGATCTTGCACATTTATAAATCTACCATTCGTCCGTGTATTGAATACTGTTACCATATCTGGTCGGGTGTTCCTGCTCTTCATCTCTAGGTTCTTGACGAAATCCAAAAAAGTTTCTGGAATGTAATCAATCCTAACCTGGCATCTCGAAATCAGTCACTTTCTCACCGACGTGACCTGGCTTCCCTCTGTCTTTTCTACAAATATTTCCATGTCAACGGTTCTGACGAGCTTTTCCCCTGGTGTCTCGACTTCATGAATTTAAGTGCACTACTAGATTGGCATGTTGGTTCCACCCTTTATCGTTGAAATAGTTAAATGTAGCTGCCAATTCTACTCCGACAGTTACTTTTCTCGCACTTTCTGTAAATCTGTCTGTAAATTTGCTTCCCTAATAGCCACAATTTTAAAAAAAATAAATGCAAATATGATCTGAGTGCCAGATTTTCCAAACCCTCTTTCCTCATATATCATAGAAAGTTTAACTGTCTCTTACTAATTTTAAGTATCTTCTATGTGCAGTTTCCTTTCGGGACATGGACGATCATGGCTCTTTACAACTTCCTATCTTTCGTGGCTCTTGGCATTTTTTCTTCTTTTCTACTTTTGCTATGACTCTCAGTAAGCTTTCTATTATTGTTTCTTCCGAACCTCGCTTTGCCTTTCATTGACTCAAGTTCATCAAGTATGTCACGCGCAGTTTTTCCCTGTCTCTCTTTCCTTCTCTCCACCCTGTGAGTATCAGATTCTCCAAGCCGACTTTCTTTATTACGTGTCCTAGACATTTTAGCTGCTTTTTCTGATTAACTTTAAATTTCCTTTTTGTTTCCATTTTCTTTGGCTTACGGCTTATCACGTTGAATTCACCGGTTCTCGCTCGATCACCGAAATTAAGCAACGTTGAGCCTGGTCAGTACTTAGATGGGTGACCGGTTGGGAATACAAGGTGCTGTAAGTGTTTAGTGACGGATGTGCGTTGTGGTGCAGTGGATGTCGGCTTGGGAAGAGAAATCGGTGATTCGAATTCCAGTTGAATACCCTGCATTCACTTAAGCACTGGTATCCTTGGGAAAGGTATTAATCCGTCCCTTCCCTCCAGTTATGGGTTAAATAACAGGGTAGGACTTGAGGACCCTGCTCTTAAAAACAAATCCCAACGAATCTTGATACAAACAAAAAACAAATAAACTAAATGAAACAAATCAAAACGATTTTCAGCATTAAAATGACCTAATGAAGGTTGATATGCTGGTTAAATAAATCAACCTACCAACTTTTTTCTTTAAAACCTCGTAGTTGTTCACATATTCAGTCCATGGTATTCTCAGCATCCTTCTGTAGAATCACATTTATGTTGCTTAAAATCTCTTCATCTTTGAGGAGATTGTCCAATATTCGCTTACAAAAGGAAAGGAGGATTGTCTCTCAAGACTTTCCTTAGATTTGGAGTGCGTCGTTATCCATCCCAATACACCTTCGAATCTCAGTATCGTACTTTCCGTTCTCTGTTGGAAAAACTCCCAGGTATTTATTGCGATTCGAAGATGCATTGACATGACCAAAGACGCATTTCGAAAGCTAACCAGAGTACTGAGAGACAGGAGAATTTCATTGGAAACAAAGAAAAGTGTGCTGGACTGCTATGTGATATCTGCCCTTTTGTATGGCAGCGAATGTAGACGATCACTTCAATGATGAAGGAAAGACTCGAGGCAGTAGAAATGTGATTCTACAGTAGGATGCTGAGGATACCATAGACCGAGCACGAGGCGTAGAAGAGGATGCAAACGAGAAGAAAACTTATACTTAACATCAGAAAAATTCTGCAGATGTTCCTAGGACTCCTAATGAGGAAGGAGGGCTTGGAGAATGTAATACTCACAGGACGGATAGAAGAAAAGAGAGACAGAGGAAAGCAGCGTGAGACATACTTGATGGATCTGAGCAAGTGGATGGCGGAGCGGGGTTTGGGAGAAATACCAAGAGGAAACATACTAACGGCGACAAGGGACAAAACGTAAGTGGAAGCCCATGATCGCTTACGTTCTGAAGGGACCCGGCACATGAAAAAAAAGGAGATTCCATTTATTCTACTTTACAATGGTAACCTTCACGTTACGAGGGGTAACATCGGTTCGCTAGAAACACTTGTCATCAGCATTTTGTAACCATAACATGCTTACCATTACATATTTTGCAAGTAGCTTGTTTTTATTGCTTTGAATTGTGCTCACGTGACTCGATTTATTTCTTGATTACCATTTGATGTCTTAAAGTCCCTGTCACAGACATTCGCAGAACTTAGTCAAGGTGGTCGTTAATTTAATTTGTCAGCGGAAGAATTCCTGTCAAAAAATAAAAAAGGGAAAAATGATGTGTAAGCCGCCATTTTTCAGCCCTGTAGGTGGCGGCAGACTGTCTAAATAAAAGTGACTCGCCCCACTCGCTAATAGAACATCAAAGAGACGAAAGGTGGCGTCATTGTTTGAGTTATAAATTTGAGTGTTTTGTTTGATTATTTGCTATATATCCTTCTGTGTGTGTGCGTACGTCTGTATCTGTGTGCGTGTTTAGTGGGTTGCACTTCTGTATATATGTACTTCTATGCATATATGTATCCAGTCTGTACAATTACACGATTAGAAGGGCTTTTGTATATTTATTTCTTTTATTAATAAGACTAGCGTAGAGCCCATAAAAATGAGGGGATAATTCTGGCATTTTTTCATTCGCATTTTTCTGTTGATTATGTAAAATGTCTGAATTAGATGTGTTTTTTCTCTCTTTTCTTTTATTTCTTGCTATGCCAAGCGACTTGTCCTTTCATTGAAATTGTTTACGGTCATAAAAATACAATTATTAGCTTCCAGGTGTTTATCACACTAATCTAATAAAAAATAATGATGATTGAACGTCGACCGAAAATTTAATATTTAGTAAAAAATAAAATAATCGACGCTATAAAACTGGGTACCTCTACTCATTTTCGATAACTAACTTTTGAATTGAATTTTTAAATATACAAAAATTTCTTGAAACTTTTATTTTAGTTTTAATTGAAAGCTAAATGATTAAATGTACTATTTCCTATAAGCAAAATTCTCTGATGCATTTTAAACAGAAATTATGTTGATTAGCATCTAAAAGTTTTAGATTTTTAAAATTTGGCTATGGACATATTTGTAAACAAAAATTAATTCTTGATTTTAAAAATCTTGCAAAAGTAAAATATACATCTGTGACATATCATGTTTAGAAAATTAGCAAATTTAAAGTTAAATTAATCTGATTTACACAAGTATTACTTATAATATGAAATCTAAACTAAAACTACTTCTTAATCAGAGTGTTGGTCTTTCTAACCTTTCCCGTATGATTTGACTTGTGAAAACCATATGTGAGATAACTAAGTGTTTATGCTGATCAGCTTTGACAAAATTGTCGAGACTTTTTCCTGTAAATGGAAGAAACCGGGAAACACATGCCCTGATGTACACATAAATATTACCATACAAAAATACTTCAAATACAAACAACAAAATTAAATATTATTTTAAAAATATGTCTCAATGATTTGTATTAAACCTTTCAATTTTCGATTAGTAAATATAGTCTTTACCTAATAACTTCTTAACCTAACGTCTAAAAGTTTTCAAAATTTTATAAATTATTATAATTAAAAAATGAAAACAATTTTAAAAAAAAATTAATTATTAATCGAAAAACAATTTCTTTCATCAGCGCTAAACCAGATTATTGGCCGTCTCTTACCAGGGCTAAACGGGTTTATAGGTTCTTTCTCACCAGAGCTAAAACGGTTTATCAGTCGTCTCTCCTCAGAAATAAAACGGTTTATCGGTTCTCTATGATCTGACCTAAACCTGTTTATCAATCCTCTCTCACCAGAGCTAAACCGGTTTATCGGTCTTCTCTCACCAGAGCTAAACCGGTTTATCGGTCTTCTCTCACCAGAGCTAAAACGGTTTATCGGTCGTCGCTCACCAGAGCTAAACCGTTTTATCGACCCCTATAATCAGAATAGAAATATTCACAGTGACTAAAAATGTTCACCAAAGACAGAAAAAAGTAAAATTGTAAATTTTTAAATTAATCATTTGTCATGTTAAGATGCAATAAAAACGATGAATAAAACAATTCTGCAATTAAATGTAAAACATTGATAGTGCAATACTTTTCTTTGCCTGTCCCGAGTGATTGAGCATTTGAAGATACAATCATGTCTATATTTCCATATAATAAACCAAGCAAAAAACACTGCTGATGATTTAACAGAGTTGTCTCCCTTGTACGTGACATTTGTTTGTATATTTAAAGACTCGCGTGTTTTAATAATAATAATAGTTGCTAAAATATACTAACATTCTTATTGAGGTGCAAAAAACCATGGAAACCAGAGTAACAGCAACACCTAGTGTAGTGAAACTGTGCCCATCTACTCCGCAAGGGTGAATTTACAAGGCTGACACATGAAGGAAGAGTACTTTATAAACTCAAGAGCCGTGAGAAATTAACCCGACATGGTGAATCACAGTTTCACGTCATAAGGAAACATTATATAATCGCTTATCTGATTCTAAATCTAAACTTATTTATAAATGGAACTTTGTGTGTGTGTGTGTGTTTCCGTTACCTATAGACTTCGAAACGGCTGAACCGATTTTCTTGAAAATTTACACAGTTGTCCTATAAGCGTCTGCGAGTGTTCTTAGTTAGGTTTTGTGTCGAGGTACCCCCGATAAATATCGAAAATCGATAATCGAAAAAATCGGGTTATAGAAGAAGTGGTTCGATTTTAATCAAATTTGATATACTCATGGACAAGAACATAAGAAATGATATTCAGAAGTTTCAAGGTTGCAGTTCTTACAATAGTGCAGAAAATCGATAATATATATATATATATATATATATATATAAAGCAAGATATTTGTGTGTGTGGCTGTCTATCTGCTTGTATGTCTGTATTTTTCTTTTCAGCCCTTTTATTTTAGTTTTTGCTTCGGGTTTGGCTCTAAGTAGGTATAATTGTAGTTCTTAGTCTCAGCCATGATACCATTTACACAGAGGACTTATTTAGCCTTCAAAATTCAGTTTACAAGGAAAAAAACTTATTTGATATCGATACCAGGAAATCAAAATTTGACTTACATCCATTCATTTTCTTTCAGTCTACGGTTTCGCTTTAACTGGAAACAACCATTGCTTTTTAGTCTTTCGTGCCAACGTCAAAGAGTCTGAGCTCCAGGACCATGGATTAATTTTAAAGCTTTCATTACACCCGAGCAACGCCGGGTTATAATGCTAGTTATATAATATAAGTGATTATAACTATTATTTAATCGCTTAAGGTGTAAAAACTGCCAGTCGTCGGGTCATGTTGATTCCTGCCCACACTGCTTCTATCTATCTATCTATCTATCTATCTATCTATCTATCTATCTATCTATCTATCTATCTATCTGCAGGAGTCGTTAACAAAGAAGTTGTTTTCCCTTTGTCATTCAGTTACACATCATCAATCTGATATATAGCTTCGTATATCATATCTTCTATCTGTTGATTATGATCCGTTCTAATCAATTCTATACTTTGCATGCCATTTTATAAAGGCTAAGGTGCCTGTTGAGATTCTGACAATTTTGAAACATTATCTGAAGGGAGACTTCAAAACCGCTGAAGCCGCTTACAGAATTCAAGAAGTGGAAGCAAATGAAACAATATCATACCGTTCTTTCCAAAACTAGTTTAAACATTTTAATTATGGTATAACACAAGATTATAAGAAAAAGTTGAGAAAATTCCGACTATCATCAAACTTCGAAATCTTTCATAAAGTGTAAATCAGTGAAAGATATATATAAAAACTGAATAAACTGTAAAAATTAGAACTTTTAAAACAATAAACAGTTGAAAAAAGTAAAATATTTCTAAAACAGCCTAATATGTGTGTACGGCATTTACTATGTACATTGTTTCTTCTATGGTAATAGAAGAGATTTGATCAAAATGTATTGGAACTGGTGTTATAAGAAAACTACAACATATATCAATTCAGTATTTAATCTCCTTCGAAGTAGCCCATTCCTGAAGCCACACACTTTATCAAGCGTTGTTTTTATTGAGGGAAACATTCCTGGAACTGCTTTTTAGGGATAGCGAGCAGCTACCTCGCCGCATTCTCTTACAGTTCCTCAACATTTTGAAACTGTCTCAAGGGTCGAGCTTTGTAAAATAGTAGTGGTAGGATTTGAGGAATGCTTCTTTGGCACAAAAACGGCTTCAGAAATCAGGATTACTGATGTAGTGTGGTGAGACGACCACATTTAATATACTTTCCTTCCAACCACTGTTATAATCAACGGAAGTGAGCGAAAACGTTGTAACTTAGTGCGCATGCGCGAAGCGGCTGTACTCTGTGAACTTTAGTTCCATTACTATAGAAATAGTCCCGATACTTTTTTTTTTATTAGACTTTGGATAAGGCATCCATGTATACACCCGCCTTTGCACGCTTTTGTTCATGTATGTATTGATTTGAGAAAAGGCGTTCCTTATCGCAAATGCCGTTTTCAGTATCAATTAATATGAGAATGTTCTATTTAATCACTTCGGACTAATCAAGGTGATAAAGTTACAGTGGGTGAAAAAAACAGAAGACAATAAAGGAACAGAATATTAAGGAGATGATAGTTGTCAGGAAAGTAGGAAGCCAAAAGCGCGTTCCATAGGTGAGAAGTGTGAGAGAAGTAACTATCAGCCATGAATTTATGGTTTCATGTAGCAATTCCAACTGGCTGCCAGTCTAATACCGTGCTAAGATTCGTGAAATCCATGTACCAATGAGAAAAGCTTATAAGAATAATTTCCATGAAAATATATCTAGAGAAGGTTCAGAGAAATGGGGAAGCGAATGCAAAAAATTATAACTCTCTCAAATTCTTACTGGAAATAGTAAAGGGTTTGAGCAATGATAATGGAACTTGGTCTGGAGAAGTGTAACAAAGCAATATTTAATGGAATGGCATACACACAGTCCTTATTCATGTTCTCCTTTATTGAAGGTCTTACCCGGGAGAGATACCTGCGACGTGTAGAACCATTTTTGAAGGTCGCCCTGATGATATATGGACCACAGATCTTTTGGATTCTTTCCGATAATCCTCTCAAATCTGGTAGGCAGAGCGAGGCTGTTCTCTGAGTGTTGTTATCTTTATGAACTCTCCAATCCACGTTTGTTAGAGCTAATGTCATGTACCTAGCGTAGTTGTGACGTTGTAGGGTACTGCTTATATTGACCAATTCCTGTTCATATGTCTCTGGGTCGACACATGACTTTTACTCAAAGTTGTAAGCAGCCGACGACCCCTTTCTTCATATTTTATGGGTGGTGAGAGTTGATGTTGAGATTGTTCGGCGAATGTTGGCTTGCGATGTACGGATGTCTTGAACCCACTCTCGGTTCAAGATATTATTAGTATATCACGGAAAATTAGTTTGCTGTTGTTTTCTTTCCTCATCGTAAACTGTATCGATGATCTTATTGAGTTCACATGCTCCAGTTCTAGCTGAACCTCTTCTTGGTGTGGCTAGAGTATGAATGTGTCATCTACGTATCTCAGGTATAGAGTTGGCTTTAGCCATGTAGATTTTAATGCCATCTAGTCTTGGGTATGACGGTAAACTGCATCCGGTAACAAGGCCTCTGATTGGGAGGTTGTGAGGAGCACGGAACCACCTCTTAATTCCTGTTGTTCCCAGGTCCACCCTGAACCGGAGTAGTAGCACCTGTTAGGGTCCCAGCTATGAGCAAATAGTTAATCCCTAAACTGTGGTTAAAACACTATGAAAGTATAAAAATACACTTTTATAGAAATATATACATAAAATAGACTTTTATAGAAAAATATACCAACAATATATTTTTGAAGAAGAAATCATTATCATAACACATTTTTGAAGAAAAAAATATTTTCAGTAAAACATTTTTCAATACAAAACTAGAAAACATTTTCTGTTTTCTAAAATAAAAAAGAATAAAAACAAAAAAATTATTAGAATATGACTAAATCAACCTTCTCACTATTACTAAACATATAAAAATACCTTAAAACCCCTCCTTTTTGGCATTAAATAACCCACAGAGATTGATATGCCGTTAAACAAAACTCAAACTCAACCTTTAATGCCATCTAATCGAAGTTTTTCATGTATATGTTAGCCATTCCTGGTGACAATGGCGTGCCCATTGCTAAGCCTTCATCTTGTCGATGTATGTCTGATACCAATCTAAAGTGTGTTGTTTGGGCACAGAAAGCCAGCATCTTCAGCTGGATATTTATTAGTATACTGGTACGTTTTCCTAGGGATGAATCCGAAGCCAGTCTGTCCCTGATTACTGATATTGCCTGCACTGTAGGTACATTGAAGAACAAATTCACTACACTAGTCTCACCATTTAGTTGGATTAGATGGGTGCGTCTTTGATCAGTTCCACGAGGTGAGTAGAGTTTCGAACATATGATAGTGAAATGTGTCAAGTATATCCACAGAGGCGAACAAAAAAACGTAGATGATTTAAAATGGAGGTAATTAAAGCATCCGGAAGAAGCATGACTCATGGAACAAGAACAATTTACCCCAGTGATTGAAATAAAGAGTTCAGTTCAGAATTCCAATCACATGAAGAATGTCAGAGACTACAACATCGTAAATATAACAATAAATATGAGGACAATTGTCCGAGCAATGTTGTGTGTTCGTAATATGCACCTGATGATTACATAACGCATGAAATACCTATATATATATATATATATATATATATATTAAAGGTCGCACTCCATATATCATTTAAAAGTTCTGGAGTCCACTTACATGAAATCTCGCAAGCCTGCTCTCTGCAAACAGAGAGAATGCTTGTTGGGTTTGAATGTGATTGGACTCTAGCTCTCTTCGTCATTTAACTTTTTCTCCCCCTTTCATTAGAATTTTGTTTTTTAATTTTAGAATAAATTTCCCAGAAAATTAAAACCTGAGGAGATCTGGGACGAAACCGGTTGTTGTTTTTGTTCTTAGCATGTCACTAAATTTCCGCATATTCCTTTCCATAATATATATATATATATATATATAGTCATCCGCAGACAGATCTGTTTCACTGTATCACAGCTCATCAGTACGGTTAGACTCCGATTGAAACCCGGCCAAATTGGCGTCAGTCGGCGATTCTACCTCTGGGCTATGGGCGCTCGGTAGAAGAAGGAAGACTTTTTAGCGTGTATATCATCATTATCCACGCTCAATAGCCAGAGAGCTCTAATTCATTACTGAATGAGCGATGCGTACATGCCAGAGTAGCTACTATTTTTAATGTACATGTATGTATGTATTTATAACATTTGGGGCAGACTTTAAAAATGTACTAAAACAGGTTACGATTTGCACTTTTAGTTCTACAAATGCATATAACTTGGCAAATAAGTAACATATATATACTCTTTTGTGTGTGTGTGTGTGTGTGTGTGTGTGTGTGTGTGTGTGTGTGTGTGTGTGTGTGTGTTCACGTAAGAAATATGTGCAAAGAGGCACGTTTGTCAAGTCAATAACACTTACGAGCATCAAAGTAATTGCATCGGCAGGGACATAATAATAATTATGGTCTGTAAAACTTGATTTCAAGAACAAACAGAACGCAAACTCGCATGTCTGTCCATATCAATAACTTTGCTTGAAGTTAAATACGGTGTTCGAAAGCCGTTTAGTATGACTATATTCGATCCGAACCTGGGGTCACAAGTCATCTTACTAGAAACACGGCCATTAATGGTTGTAATTAAACGCGAAAATGTCAATGAGAATAAGTAAAACTTAATGCCAAATATCCAAGAATATCGGACTGAACTAACAGTAACCAAAATTTACCAAAAGCTAAGAGCCGTGTTGTGATCAAATTTAGAAAAGAAAAGAGATAAAAGACGCATAAAGAAGTAAGCAGAAGCATAGTTTTTGGTGGGTGACTTGGCATATAAAAAAGTCGGTTAGTTAAGTGCCATACGTGATACACGTTTAGGCGATCATGTCTCCAAAGAGACATAACTGCCTAGGCAGAATACCTTCCCGCACTAGGTTGCCATTACTTTCTGCGATAGACTAGTTGCCAACCATAGCTATAAAACTAAATTTGTCCTGCTATTTAACCCATAGCCGTAAAGAGAATAGACGGATTCATACCTTTTCCACGGGTATTTGTGCGTAAGTGAATGCAAGGAATTCAGTTAAAATTCGAACTAGTACTCTATTCTTCCGGCTTTGTGTCACATCTAAGCAGGGCTTAGAAAATAAGCAATTGAAATTTGACTTCGGTTCTCCGATATCTCGTTCCGAGCCGATATCCACCGCACCACAAGAGTTAATCTGTTAAAACTGCAGGATCTCCTACATAAGATAGCTGAAGAGAGTGACAAGAAGGAATTACAAATAAACTGCAAAAAAAAAAAAAAACCCGAATGCATGGTCATCAGCAAAAAGAGCAGCCCAAAGTGCCAAATACAGGTGGGGGCTGTTAAAATAAAGCAGGTACGGAAATTTAAATATCTGGGAATTGTTCTAACTGAAGACGGAAAGTGCGACACAGAGATTCAAAGGCGAATTGGCATGGCGAAGGATGCGTTCCAGAAGCTGAGTAAAGTATTAAGACACGGGAAACTTTCACTAGAAACAAAGAAGAGAGTACTGGATTGCTCTGTGATGTCAGTTCTTCAATATGGCAGTGAATATTGGACAATATCAACAAAGATGAAGGGAAAACTTGAAGCATCTGAAATCTGGTTCTACAGAAGGATGCTGCGGATATCGTGGACCGAGCATGTGAGCAATGACGAGATGTTGGAAAAAATGGAAACGACAAGGAAATTAATATTAAGCATCAGGAAGAGACAACTGAAGTTCGTGGAACATGCAATGAGGAAGGAGGGCTTAGAGAACCTGATACTGACAGGCCAGATAGAGGGGGGAAAAAGAGACAGAGGAAAGCAGCGGATAACATATTTGAAGGGCCTGAGCAGGTAGATGACAGAACGGGGGCTGAGAGACGTTGCAGGAGAAAGCGTGCTAAGAGCCACCAGGGATAAGGAGACGTGGAAGGCCATGCTCGCCTACGTCCTTAAAAGACAAGGTACATAGTAGAAGAAGTAACACGTATATTCATTACAGCAACTTTCTATATTCAATATGTTCTATTTTAAAAGCATTCATTATTATTCAATCGATTTGCAATGGCTGAAAAGTTCATTGCCACTATAGTCTTAACGTTTGGCTTATAAGTTCATCTGCACTTCACTCTATTCTGAGAAATTCTTAAGGCGTCGTCCAATTTCTCTTTCTGTGCCATGATTATCTTGGAGCCCTGCCGATGACATTTTATTTTCCTTTATATTAATTTTTTTATTGCTCTACTGATTTTATTTCTCATCTCTTGGCTGGCAATGTGGTTGTTTTTGGAGATGCCGAGAAGTGTTCAAAAGAATCTTGTCTGTCGTCTCTGTATTCACTGTTAATCTTTGAAAATCGAAGGCGATCATGAACATTGAGATGATTCGGGCGTGTAACAGCTTGATCTTTTGACCGAACAAGTATCGTCAACTTTCAAGAGAAATGCACTAAGTTCACTCATTGTACCTGATCAAGCAATTATCTTTTAATCATAACCAGTAATTAAATATAGGTTCATCTTCGTTTATGGTAAATACCTAATAAAATATTGTTAAATATTTTCACTAAAAGTCGCTCTGAGAAATAAATTAATACTAAATAAGCACTTTACATCATTCTCAAAAGCAAATTTTATTGACAATAAAACTGTCGAATGAATCTGTTAAAACGAGAGGAGAATGAACCTTTGTAAGCAAGTCACTTCAAGAACAACAATAAATTTCTAGATTATTATTGCCACACAAACACAAATAGTTTGAGTATCAATCAGTCAGTTAAGTGCCATGCGTGATACACGATTTGGGCGATCATGTCTCGAAAGAGACTTGACTGATTGGGCAGAAGCTTATCCGCAGTAGGTTGCCATTACTTTCTGTCGTAGACTGGTTGCCAGCCAAGGCTATAGAACACAATCTGTCGTGTTATTTAACCCATAACTGGAGGGAAGAGAAGGGTATTTGTGCGCAAGTGAATGCAACGAATTCAACTGGAATTCGAACTCGGTTCCCCGATTTGTCCTTCCAAGCCTATATCCACTGCACCACAACACACATCCTTGAGTATACCTATATTTAAACGTGCTCGATGTTGGAGATGAACTATATATATATATATATATATATTGTAATTTTGTTATGAAAATAGTTTATTTTAACACTCTCATCCTTCGGGTCGAATACTGGTTATCACGCCACCATATATTTAACCTATTGCCCCTCGGGAGTTATCCTGGTGACGAGACCGTATATCTAGCACTTCCACTATACGGGCCTAGCTCAGACCTAACTCTTCCACTCTGACCCCTAAACCTTTGGTGTCTTCCTCCTGTCCTTGGTTGTGATTATTAGATTCAGAAAGCAAACGTGTTGTTCGTTCTCGGTAGACTCAAGATGTAGACACGGCTGGGGGAGCCGGTGTTAAATATTTAGAATATAGCAAAAAGAAATATGAAAAAAATAATGTCCGTAGAAAGCCGAACAAACAACTGTCCGATGGTTGCACTGTTAATGTCTTTTATATACAAGAAAAGAATAGAAAAAGAAAAAGGTTACAGAAATTAAACGTTTTAAGCAGAACAACTCACACACGGGATGAGAGAGAGAGAGAGAGAAAGAGAGTGTGTGTGTGTGTGTGTGTGTGTGTGTGTGTGTGTGTGTGTGTGTGTGTGTGTGTGTGTGGTTTGTTGTTAAAGCGTCTCAGAAAATATATAACTCTTTTCAACGATGTTCTACAGACTCTTTTGATGGACTCAATTCTTCTCAAATAAAACGCGGGGACCACGGTATCTTGCAAACGACGGATGATGCAATTCCGATGTTGTGGGGCTAGTGACGACATTAAACTTCATATAGTTAGCGGTTTTCAATGCGACCGCTATAACGACGTTATTTCTCATAGTCCTTCGGCGACTATTAAATTTCAGCAAATCTGCAACAAATTCGGGGCGACGCTTAAACTTTTAAAATCATAAATCTCCATGTCGGAACCCTTAATCCGACTTCTTCACATAACATCAGTTTCACATAATCATTTTATAATCTTCTTCTTCCTCTTCTTTGTCCTTGGTCGTCACTGTACAACAAATACAATCTGCAACAAGCCTCCGTCTGACACAACAGGACCAAATGCAAATAAAATATAAAATATATTTTAATCCTTTTTCATACAAAGACGTCTTCGGTTAGGTGGTTGATTAGTCCGAATTGTCAGCAACCTTACTCCAGCGGTGGTGGTGGGTGACCCATACGCTCACACGGTTCTGGTCTCTCTTGTCAGCACCCCTCTCATCGGGGAGACCCGATATCACACGACCGTAGGCTTTCACGCTCGTGGTCCGACTCTTTTCAACTTCAGCATTACGATGTGCTTATATAAGAAACGGAGGGTCACAAGCCAGGCCATTCACGTGCTTAACACAAGTGATCACGAGTGTTTGTTGCTACAGCCATAAATCACGTGACCTTTAAAGGTCCTTTTGCTTACTAAGCGCTATTTCAATTCCACTTGCAAAATTTATTTTCGTTCATTTCCAACGTTATACGATGACCCAAATTAAGCGGCACTCATCATTAGTAAACAAGATACATCCTGATGTTCAATCTACTCCAAAATCATTTTTATCAAAAATTATTATTTCGTTTGCCTCCATTGTTTTCTGATGACCCAAATATAACGGCCTAACTTTGGCTTAGATCAAATCACGCTACTGGTTAACAATTACGCTGGTTTATTTCAATGTTCAATTTAATATCGCCACACTGGAAGTAGGAATATTGAACCTTTTCAATGTGTGTATATTTTCGACTCTCTCTGTTACATTAAAGCATTATATCACTACAATAAAAATTTCATGTTTCAGACCAATAATTTTATGCAGGTTATATGTTACAATAAATGGTGAAAATGATTTATTTTTAAATTATATGATGAATTCATGATTATTTTGAAAATTAGAGAGTGGTGTGTCAAATTTGTTCAATTAAAAATGAGAATTAGATAACTATGTAGTTGAAGATCTGGGTCGTGAAAGGAAGCAGTATGGCCTGGTGTCTAGATATGTCACTTTTTAATTTTGTGTGGATAAGATACACCGTGGGACCGTAGATTCTTTCAATGGGTAGACTATAATTTTTAACAGCAGGTTGGATTTTAGGTTTTTTAAAATTAGATTTTCTACTACCTCTGAATGAAGGGGCTGGGATGTTTAGTTTAATGTTTAGTTTTAACCAAAGGGTTAGCACCAAGTTAGGGCTGACGTTCCTCAATTTAATTAAGAAATATTTCACTAATAATAACACTCTAAGTAAAATTTTAATAAAAATAATCTTGAATTAAGTTGTAGTTGAACAAATAGTCTAGAAAAAATAATTAAAAATCTTGATAATAAGATCTTTATTCAACACGTAAACCAACATAACAATAACCATCCAAATAATAAAGATAACAATAACTATCAAACTTATGTAATTGTTGAAATCCTAACAATTGACCACTGAAAAATGGTGTCTAACAAATTCTATTGTGAACCGATGTAATATAACATCAGATGAAAACCCAAATATAAAAAAAGTTTACATTGGATCTACTAAGAATACTTTTAAACAACGTTGGAATATACACATAACTTCCTTAAAAACATTATGTACTGAAATCAAACATCCCTTTCTGCGTATTATTTGGAAATTAAAGGATGCAACCAAAACCCCACTGTTATAGTAGTTTTTGGTTTCTTTTATATAAACTTTATCTTTCCAAAATCACATTGTATTTACGGTCAATGGTGGTCTATACTCACCACTAATTCAATAATAAATCATAGCATTGTTCAATTTTCATCTCTCACTAGCTGGTAATCATTCTTTTCTCAATCCATTGCAACTGTAAATGTCTTATTTATTAATAATTGATTAGTCCTCATATTTCAATATCGTCTAGGTTCTCGTGATTTCAATTTATCGACCATTTTTTCTCTATACAAAGAAAAATACTTCCTTCCTATTTCGGCAATCATCATAGATGTAAGTCATCCAGATGAAAGCGAAGAAAGCAGAACCGTCAACCAAACAGATGTCCTGGAAAAATAAAGAATAAAAAGAACTGAAGCAAATTATAATAACAAGTCATAAAGGCCAACAGGCTTTCAAGTGGAAAGGTCGGAAATAAACAGAGAGAAGAAATTAACAGGAAGAAAAGAAGAATTTGCAGTTCATTGCCTGAAAGATATCCAAGTAACAATGGTACACGAACGAAAGCATCCTTAAGCGACCTTAAGATTGATTTGATCACACCACAAAACTTCTTTTAGAGAAAATTCTAAAAAAACAAAAAAAACAATAAGCAAACGTGACAAACGGAAGCGGAAGTAGTGTTTAAAATTTGCACTTGGTGACTTGTTAATTTGTCCAGAGTGTTTCCCCCAAAAGAAAGCCAACTGCTCTGATGTTTACCGACCCATTTGAACATAAAAGAATGAGAGTGAGTCAAATGAACGATGACCTTGCTCATGGCAATATCAAATCTTAAACAATAAACAAATCATTTGATTTTTGACGAGGACACAGATTCGCATTCGGTTCAAAGTAATTTGTTTGTTTGTTCATTGGTAGAAATATAACATATATCCAATCATATTACAATGATGGGACTTTATTTAAATAGAAAAACAATAGTAGCATTCTTATTTGATTATTTTATCCGAAATTCATGAGTTGAATTATAAAATCATTTTGTATGTTTTCCACCTAAGTGAAAATATTCTTAACGTTAGCGTTTTTCAATGTTTACATTCCTTCGCGTTTTAAAAATATTCTTGAGATCGTGAAGATTTCAAAATCTTTTCCTCCATTCTTTAAAGATTTTCAAATATTTCTCGTACACCTAGATTTCAAATTAGATCTTGCATCACTACGAGATTTCAAAACCTTACTCGCACACATGGGAGATTTCATTTTCTTTTTCGCACTCCTTATATTCCTTCGAGATCTGAAATTTGCACGGCACACCTTAGAGATTTATTCAATTTTTAAAAATATTAATAGGTTTAAGAGACAAAAACATTATCAGATGTTAAAATTAAACGTCTCTATGAAGATATTACAAATAAATTAATGTGGTAACTAGATTATTCTCAAATAATTTTGAATTTTGTTGCATTCTGATGTTGAGATTCATCCTGATGTTATCCAATCCAACGGATTTCTAATTGTTTATATTATATATGATTCAGAGGCGAAAATATTAGTTGTTTCAAATGGAAACAAAAAATTTAATAGATTTCTTTCCTAAATTTTGGAATGATTGGATCCATGTAGCCACAAATATTTCTCGTGCATTTATTTAAACCAATTTTTGATACCTGATTATTTGTAGTTTTATGTTAAAGATTACTTTTTCATATTCATTTTCTTATTCATTTTTACTCCCATACAATCAGCCGGGCAATAAGAAACTGATTCCTCTCCAGAGACTACTACGCTTCCGCAATGAGGAGAGGAGGGAGATGTCAAAATCAAATAACTTGCCTTCTAACATGGCTGCCTTCTTTTTGTCCTCTTTTTTCTACCTCATTTATAGGAGAGTATCTAATGCAGCAGGTGGGTTAGTCCACTATACTATAATGGACCTACGCAACACATTTGCACGATTGGATTCTATATCTCTCCATTAGATGACTCAAGCTTGGTCTTTCATTTGGACTGACTACACCAATCTTAGGATGTGCATTGTGGTGCATTGGATATCGGCTCGGAACGAGAAATCGAGGAACCAAGTTCGAATTCTAGTTGAATTCATTGCATTCACTTACGCACAAATACTCTTGGGAAAGGTGTTAATACATCTCTTCCCTCCAGTTATGGGTTAAATAAAAGGACAGATTGGGTTCTATACCCTTGGCCAGCAACCAGTCTACTGTAGAAAGTAATGGCAACCTACTGCGTGATAACCTTCTGCCCAGTCAGTCATGTCGCCTAAGCGTGTATTTGTGGTGTATGTAAGGGCGCGGTATCATTGTTTTTTACACAAACGTGGTACCTATGCAACATTTCGGCCGGTGCTGTGGAAGCTGAAAGACTGTAGACCGCCTTTGACACCGAACATTGTTTTCTGGCTGCGATAGTTTTTATACTCCTATGACAACGTTCCACAATTCAATTCCCAGCCGGCACATAAGCACATTTATATCTCATTTTTTAATTCACTGGATACATGACCACTCATCCATTTCCATGAGGCGGTTCATATTTTATTATTGGTGTCAAACGTCACACTGAAATCAGGCTCATCAATAACAATGGCGGCACATAAGCTTAACTTTTCATCAGGAAAGCGTACTTCACCCAATCTGGTTAAATACACACCACCGAGCTCCCTGATTGCATCGATCCCGAGAATGAGATCGTATCCTAATAATCGCCTATCGACGATCAATAGTCACCGGACGAACGTGTCCGATGCCCAACTAGATTTTGCCGTACCCACAACACTTTAAAGTCCTTCCATCAACAGTTAATACCTTTACTTCCTTTTGCCTCCGTAGATGGCATACAGCTTTGCTTCCCAGCGTCTGTGAGCACCCAGAATCCACCAGAGCAACACATTTCTGCTCATTAACAAGTACCTCCACAGCAGGTAGTTCCCGTTTTAGTAATTGTTTGGGAAGAAGACTGGCGCTGACGCCTTCCTCCCTCAGGCGTTTCCCTGATATGTGCACTCTGACAATATGTGTCCAACCTTATCGCATGTATAATATCTTTCACGGCGGGTTGATTGCGCACGATTGTCCATTCTCTCTGAACGGCCCTCCAGACAATCTCTGGCTATATGGTTAGGACAAGAACATCTATAGCATGTGACAGCTCCTCTACCTAAGTTTGTAGGAATAACTTCCTTGTCAGTCGAGTAAACACAGCGACCGATACCTCCTGTTCCTTGTCATCAGTCCTAATAGCCCGAGTCCGCGTTAGTAACTGCTCTACGGTCATAGTTTCCATTCTAGACGATGCCCGAAGAAGCTGTCTAACTTGTGGTGGTAGACCAGATACAAAGGTGCACGCTATCCAACGTTCTGGCAACGATTCTCCTACCAAATGAGCCAGGTGATGTAGTTCAACCAACTGTTTTATTCGGCATAAGGTGACGCGCCACAAATTGGTCGTAAGCATTGAACGCATCTGTTGCGTATGCGGTCATTAGGGCTCGCTTAATTTCTTCAGTATCTGCCTTCCGTTTTTAGTAAACTGCCGATACACAACGAGAGCGCCGCCGCGCAGCTGTAGAGGCAAGACACGCTCAACTTTGTCCATGTTACAAAGCTCGCAAACTATTTCAACTTTCTCGATCCATTCCACGACGGCAAGTCAGTCGCGGCACCGCTGTACTCCGGAATCAGCCGGATGTCAAAAATCTTGTCAACCATGATGGAAGGAATGAAGACAAAATACATGCCGAAATAGCTTGTTGTAAAAAGAAAAAAATATGTGTTGGTAGGAAGCAACCACAGGAACGTATTCCAAATAGGTAAACCATGTTCACAAGTCTTGACTTAATCTCCGAAATGATATTCTCACGCGAACGATGGCTCGAATAAAACGACGACCCCCCCTCAAAATTAGCATACCACGTTTTATACCACTCAGCCAATGAGCACTCAGCACAGTAAATATAAACGGCTACAAGCGACACCAATTCTGTTTACCACGAAGTGCTGTCCGCTAATCAGTTTGGGTCGCCGGGACAAATCACTTCTACATGATTATGACTGACACTTCATTCGGATTTATAGAGTTTTATAAAACTGATTAAACATTACGACGCAAAACTAAAAATGCATATTTTGCCTCTAAATTCTAGTTCAAAAAAACGAGTTTAAGTCATATCTCGGTTGATGACTGAGGTTAAGTAATCAGTGATCAGTACTTAATGGGTGTTTAGGGATCCTTGGCACTAAGTGTATGAAAAAAAAAAGAAAGGTTTAAAAACCCACATAATCTACTAATTTAAGAAAATTCCAATTTAGTCGCTACTTTAAAGATTGATGGTTTTAATAACAACTGTTTTACTGTAAAACTACTTTTCGCCTTAAAGCAAAGCTTTTTAAATACACCGATCTTCGTCTAGTTGTCGAAGTTAACCAATGTCGACTCTGGTCAGTACTCGACCTAGGTAACCGCTTGGGAGTGTTAAATATTGTAACAATCATGTGGCTTTGTAACAGACGAAACATTTGGAAATAGGATCGCAATATGTCGTTTACAGAAGATGACGTTTACAATCGTTATTTTTAGTAGATAATAAATCACTCAAATAATCTTTTATAGCTGTAGTAATTTAGCAATATAAAAATTACATATTCTAACAATAAATAATTGATATTTATCCTATAAACCAGTCAGCCTTCAACGTGTCTCTCTGACTAAGCCAAGAGACGTGAGTATTATGGAAGATCGACATGCTATTTGTCAATTTAAATATCTTTTGATTCCAATATTTAGTTATCATAAAGAAGTTTACTGACATGTTTTGACAAATGTTTTCATGCTAAACAAAACACGGTATGAATAAAACTGTTTCAAACTAATTATTCGAAATAAAAAAAAAACAAACTGCTACAAATCTTCTATTGAAGTCTTATTCGTTTGTCTACATAAAATAATCTTTGTAATACAGAATTTATTATGAATAATCCTCGTTGAGGCGAATCGGATACAACATGCTTTCAATTATTTATGGATATCAAATATAAATGAGTGAGTTTCTAGATGATATGCTTAGTTTAAGGCTAAACAAGGACAAAGGACACAAAAAAAACTGCTGTTAGTAAACATGAAATAAGAACAGTGACGCATTTCATTTTTGCCTGGACTTCATTTGTAAGTCGGTGTTTCTTAAGTCTTGACGATTTCGTCTGCTTTATGTACCGTGTCCCTTTAAGACATAGGCAATCATGGACTTCCACTTGCTTCTATTCTTTGTCATTCTTAACATTTCTTCTCTTGATATCTCTCCCAAACCACGTTCCACCATCCACTGGCTTAGGCCGATCAAGTATGTTTCTTTCCCCGGCCTCTCTTTCCTTCTGTCTGTCCTATGAGTAATAGATTTTCCAGACCCTCCTTCCTCGTGTTTTAGAAATCTCAGCTGTCTAATGCTAAATATAAGCTTCTTTTTTGTTTGCATCCTCTTCAAACTTAGTCGTTGATCCCATATTCGGTCCATGGCATTCTCAGTATCCTTCTGTAGAACCACATTTCTGTTGCTTCGAGTCTCTCCTTCATCTTTGAGGGGATTTCCTAGCATTTGTTGCTATAAAGGAAAACAGATATCACATAAGAGTTCAGTACCCTTTTCTTTGTTTCTCTTGCTTTGAGTTTCTCCTTCATCTTTGAGGAAATAGTCCAACATTCGCTGCCATAAAGGAAAACAGATATCACATAACAGTTCAGTACTGTTTGTTTCCAATGAAATCTTTCTGTCTCTTTATACTCTACTCAGCCTTTGGATTGTGTGCCTGGCCATATCAATGCGCCGTCGGATCTCAGTGTCGCATTTTCTGCCCCCAACACTTTGTCGGGATTTAAATTTCTGTTCCTGCTTGATTTCAGTATCCACGACTTGTAATTGGCATTTTAGTTTCCTTTGTTTACCAGGCGTTCAGTTTTCTTGCAGTTTATGCTTAGTCCTTTCTTTTCGTTTTATTTAGCTACCTTCTGTAGGAGGTCTTGTAGTCTATTCGCCGTGTCTATTATCAGCACTGTATCATCTGCGTATTTTGTATTGTTCAGACTGCGACCGCCGATGATGAATCCTGGCATGATTTCTAGGGCCCGCAGAACAGTCTGGCTGTACAAGTTGAATAGATCCGGTGAAAAGACACATCCTTGTCTTAAGCCCCTTTCTTTCTTTGCATATCTGCTGAATTCGTTTCCTGTCCGTATGCAGGTGGTTTGCTGCCAGTAGAGGTTCTTGGTTACTCTAACGTCTAACCCAAAAACCCCGCTCTGCCATCCACTTGCACAGGCCTGTCAAGTATGTTACACGCTGCTTTCCCCTGTCTCTCTTTCCCTCTATCTGACCAGTGAGTTTCAGATTCTCCAAGCCTTGCTTCCTCATTACATGTCCCAGGAGCTTTAGCTATCTTTTTCTGATGTTCAGTATTAATTTCCTTTTCGATTCCATCCTTTCCAAAACCTCATCCTTGCTCGCATACTCAATCCATGATAACCGCAGCATCCTTCTGTAGAACTACATTTCAGTTGCATCAAGTTTTTCCTTTTATCTTTGATGAAACTACCCAGCATTCACTGCCATATTGAAGAACAGACATCACATAACTATTCAGTACTCTCTTCTTTGTTTCTAGCAAAATTTTCTTGTCTCTTAATACTCTACTCAGCTTCTGGAATGCATCCTTGTCTATGCCAATACGCCTTCGGATCTCAGTGTCGCACTTTCCGTCTTCTGTTAAAATACTTCCCAGTTAAACAAATTTTTGTACCTGCTTGATGTTAATATCCCCCACTTTCTTCGGCTATCTTCTGTAGGAGGTATTGTAGTCTATTCTCCGTGTCTGTTATCAGCACTGTATCATCTGCGTATTTTATATTGTTCAGATTGTAACCACCGAAGACAAATCCGGGCAGAGCGTATAGTTCTCGCAGAATTGACTCGCTGTATAGGTTGAATAAGTCCGGTGAGAAAACTCATCCTTGTCTTACACTGCTTTCTGTTTATTCAATGCAGATGAGCTTGTGGTTAAAAGCAGGCAGCAAGTAGCAGATTGCGTGATAATATTGGGCTGGAAATGTCGAACAAACCATTATTGGTCTATTCAAAGTCGATGAATGAGTTAAACTCAACAGTGCTAACTTTTTGAGACTTTGTGGACAAGACTTTCTTTTAATGGTGTAGTTCGAAACCTTGCCGTTCATGGATGACAATGCCCGTTTTCATGTATCTAATGTCATCCGTGATTTTTTTAGCGTAATTTCGTCGAGTGTAATTTTCTTACGAAATTTAAATACGCCATCCATTGAGAGTGTTCAATCTTGTAACCGCACCGAACCAGCATTCTCCACGGTTACCAGAAAACATAGCGTAAAGCCATAAATAACTGTTGTTATGAAATTTTCCCCTCTTCATAGGGCTCCATTGGCTGATGGTCTGGTAGATTAATCTCCTACTGCTGACAAATCAGTCGGGTTTCAGTCTCGGCTTGAGGCAAACGGTTAATCTAACCGCACTGAAGAGCTTTGATATAGATAAACAGGCCTGTCTGTGGATGGTTTATATATATATGTGTGTGTGTGTGTGTGTGTGTGTGTGTGTGTGTGTGTCACACCTCATTTACGCTGCAACAATCTTGACCCACGTTAATACACTGTTATTGAGTCTTCGTGATAGCATGTTGAAGTTTGTTGTCACTTGATGTCTTGCGCAAGTCACGTGTTACAACTGCTGTAAATATCAATTGTTACTTCAGTCAGTTAAGTGCCATACGTGATACACGCTTTGGGCGATAATGTCTCGAAAGAGACATGACTGACTGGGCAGAAGATTATCCCACAGTAGGTTGCCATTGCTTTCTGAGGTAGACTGGTTACCAGCCAAGGCTATAGAACCCAATCCGTCCTGTTATTTGACTCATAGCTAGAGGGGAAAGTGATGTATTATATTATTAAGTAGTAATTAGTGAGGGATCAATTTATTACTTTATAACAAGAGAAAACCAATCCCCCACTTTATACATAGTAGAATCCTTAATGATGTTCTCAACTATTATATTCAGTCCGTTAAGTGCCATACGTAATACACGCTTGGGCGATCATGTCTCGAAAAGGACATGACTGACTGGGCAGAATATTATCACACATTAGGTTGCCATTTCTTTCTGCGGCAGAGTGGTTGCCAGCCAAGGCATAGAACATAATCTGTCCTGTTATTTAACCCATAACTGGAGGGATTAATACGTTTCCCAAGAGTATTTGCGCGTAAGTGAATGCAGCGAATTCGGCTGGAATTCGAACTCGGCTCCTCGATTTCTCGTTTCGAGCCGATATCCACTGCACCATCCACGTCCATCCACAAATTTAGATAATGGTAGAAATACTGCTTTTCAAGTAGAGAAGCTCTTACCATCCTATTCGCCATACTAGATTTTTTTCTTTATCTCGAAGAATAATCATTGGTGCCAGTGGAAAATTTGCTATCATTTCAATCCCCAAACCTACAAGCCAGTTATTTTTTAAAATTTTAAGTCTCGTAAAAAGATTGGTGGTATTTTTGCTTATTTTGGTTGCAAACTATACTGATTTTTTAATAACAAATATAAGCCTGAATAATTTTTACTGACAAAAGAATTTATAAAATGAGGTCATTTCCCCAGATTTGTTTTCTTTATAGTTTTTTCTAGTTTCCGACTCGTTTTTGAAAGCAAAGGCCACACACATAGTTATAAACATTTAATGGACTAATACACAATGTTCCTTTATTTTTTTCCCTCCTTCTTTTCAATTCCTTCATACGGACGATAAACGTCGTTATATCGTATTTTGCTACATCTGGATTTCTTTCTTTTTGAATTGAATTTTTTCCATTAGATATACTTTTCGATTATATTTTAGAGTACCTACACACACACACACACACACACACACACACACACACACACACGCACGCACGCACATATATATATATATTCTAAACATATACTGTTAAATATAAGAGACAATGAATCATGAGCCGTATTTTGGCTTTAATTTCAGGTGAAAATAAAGACAAAAATTCGACATTTGGATAATTTTTTTTTCTTAGTTGGTTCTAAGCTTTCGGCTCACATGAGCCATCTTCAGAGAGGTTACAAGGATGTTAACATGAAAACAGCCACCATCAAATACGATTTCATCTTGCGTTGACATAAAACTTTGCTAAGCAACGATAACAGTTACCAAAAATAGCAAACGAAGTTCGTAAATTTGTAATGCAGTTCTATGACGTCACAACGCGTGAGAGCTCGAAATGATAACAGAACCATATATTTAAATGCAATTTATTGTGTTATGACCAGATTTAAACGTGATTTTATTAAGTGTGGGTTGTTTGGATTTAATGTAGATGGCCTCCAATATCTGAAGGTTCTTTTTACTGTGTGTATGAGTGAGGATGGTGAATGTTTTTATGTTAACGTCCTTGTAACCTCTCTGAAGATGGCTCATACGACGGATTAATACCTTTCCCAAGGGTATTTGAGCGAAAGTGAATGCAATGAATCCGACTGGAATTCGAGCTCGGCTCCTCGATTTCTCGTTCTGAGTCGGTATCCACTGCATCACAACGCACACCCCATTGTGGGTAAAAAAAATAAAGATTTTGGAGGTTTTTGAATTTGTTTTTCCATGTATATTTCTTCTTTGGGTGAGTAATGAGGGTCATAGATTCTTAGGAATCTCAAATAGAATCCTATCGTTCTCGATTTGGTCTTGTGATAGTGGGGGAATTAAAACTGACAAAGTCGTTCTTGTTGGTAGCTTTTCTTTAAACCTCAAACTAAAGTTCGTTATTATTTCTGTGCAACATGATATCTAGAAAGTGTTAAGTGTTGTTTGATTCGAAGGTAAAGTTTATTGTGTGTTCGACGTTATTTAGTTTGTTTTCAAGATCGTATAAACTTATGTATTGTCGGTATATTAGTAGAGAATCATATATGTAATTGAAATAAGAAGAATTTTGTCGTAAATTATTATTGAATAAACCATTTTCCAGAAATTCCAAAAATAGGCTAGCCAAAATGCCACTAAGATGCGACTCCATCGTTAAATCAAATTTCTGTCTATAAAAATTGTTATTGAAGGTGAAAAAACATTGTCGGCTGATCAAATTTTATGATTTTATGCATAGGATTAGGTTATTCTTATTTTAATTAAATTTGTTTCTATTAAATTTGTGTGTAAAGATTTTATATCTAAACTAGTCAAATATATATATATTTTTTCAGATTCCTCTGTATGATTATCTATTTAAAAGATTGCAAGAATTTTTTTATATATTCGAATAGTTATCTGTAACAAGAAGAGGGATCATGAACGTCCCTAAATTTAAAAATTTTGAAAAAACCAATAACATTATTGCTCTTCTATATAAATACGTGTCACAACATCAGATCCTTCCATTTGCCTTGATACAGTCTCTCTCTCTCGGAGGACAAAACGCGGAAGCTAAGATAAGTTTTACCCTGTCTTTATTCATGTGTGTGTGTGTGTGTGTGTGTGTGTGTCTCAGGCATAAAATCAAAAACGCAATACATTCACATGGTCAGAGAAGTATAAATGAATCTGATGAAATATAAGGCAAATTTGTCATCGAAATGTCACAGAAAACCAACAAAACACTCCGAAATCTAAATCTAAACTTATTTATAAACGGAACTTTGTGTGTGTGTGTGTGTGTGTGTGTGTGTGTGTTCTTCCGTTACCTATAGACTCCAAAACGGCTGAACCAATTTTCTTGAAAATTTACACAGTTGTATTATAAGCATCTGCAAGTGTTCTTAGCTAGGTTTTCTGTAGAATTACCCCCGATAAATATCAAAAATCGAAAATCGATAATTGAAAAAATTGGATTATAGAAGGAGTAGTCCGATTTTAATCAAATTTCATGCACTCATAGACAAAGACATAAGAAACGATATTCAGAAGTTTCAAGGTTGCGGTTCTTACAATAGTGTAGAAAATCGATAATATAAAAGACAAGATGTTTGTGTGTGTGTCGGTTTATTTGCCTGTATGTCTGTATTTTTTCAGCCCTTTTATTTTAGTTTTTGCTTCGGGTTTGGCTCTAAGTAGGTATAATTGTAGTTCTTAGTCTCAGCCATGATACCATTTACTCAGAGGACTTATTTAGCCTTCAAAATTCAGTTTACGACGAAAAAAACTTATTTGATATCAATACCAGGAAATCAAAATTTGACTTACATCCATTCATTTTTCTTTCAGTCTACTGTTTCTACTGTATTTAGAAATTGTATTGTATTGGGAAAGGTATTAATCCGTCTCTTCCTCCCAGTTATGGGTTAAATAGCAGGACAGACTGGGTTCTATAGCCTTGGTCGGCAACCAGTCTACCGCAGAAAGCAATGGCAACCTACTGCGGGATAACTTCTGCCCTGTCAGTCATGTCTCTTTCAAGATATGATCGCCCAAGCGTGTATCACGTATGGCACTTAATTGACTACTGTTTCGCTTTAACTGGAAACAACTATTGCTTTTTAGTCTTTCGTACCAACGTCCAAAGAGTCTGAGCTCCCAGACCATCGATTAGTTTTAAAGTTTTCATTACACCCGAGCAAAGCCAGGCTCTACTGCTAGTTCCCACACTTTTTATTCTATATATATATATATATATATATATATATATATATATATATATATATAAAGACTTTTTAAAAGGGGCAGATTATGTCTAGAATATGTTCTAGATTATTGTAATTTTAGTATATCATTACTATGCATTTTATTATCTGATCTGCCAGCTATTCTTATTCAGACTTAAGCAGGCGGCTGGAAAAGCTCTTTTAAAATACCCTACTAAACACATTTTGTATCAGTTGACTAGTTTCCGTAATGAAGTCGGGACGTGAATAGAATTTAGAAGCATTTGTGTTGACAGAGAGGGGCATTAAAACTGTCAGTCACCGTCCTTACGGTGCAGATATTGCGCCTTGTTACTTTCCTGTGGTTGTTCTTCTTATGAAGATCGACAGAGGTAATGGTCTGAAGGCAATGACAAGCCGAAGGAGGTTGTGACAAGGTTTCAGTAGGCCTTAACTTTGGATAACTTTCATTACGGAGTGGTCCTGGGTATGACGAGAAATTGCATCCGGCAACAAGGCCTCTGATTGGGAGGTTGTGAGGAGCATGGAACCACCTCTTAAATGCTGTTGTTCCTACGTCCACCCTGACTACAAGTGATAGCACCTGTTAGGGACCCAGCTATGGGCAAATAGTTTACCCACCAAACTGGGCTCAAAACAATATGAAAGTATAAAAATACACTTTTACAGAAATATATACATAAAAATAGACTTTTATAGAAAAGTATACATTTTTTTAAGAAAACAATATTACCATAACACATTTTTGAAGGATAAAATTATTTCTAGCAAAACATTTTTGAATACAAAAATAGAATACATTTTTAGTTTTCTAAAATAAAAACGAATAACAAAAAATTTTCATTCAAATCTGACGAAATCAATCTTCTCACTATAACCGAACATCTAAAGAAATACCTTAAAACCCCACCTTTTTGGCATTAAATAAATCAACAGAGGTTGATATGCCATTAAACTCAGTCACATTACGAAGTGGTTGCAGTGCTTCAACATGGGAACTGAAGTCAGAGGATATTTATTGAAGAAGAGTTTTGCATTTCTTTGAAAGTAATAAATGTCTCTCCTGGAAAAGTCCTAAAATTTCTGGAGAGCATATCTTGTCTGTGTGTGTGTACACACCCATATGTTACGTTGTATTTTCATGTATGCACGTGAGATCCGAATATATGATTATGTCTCTTGGCGTTATTACAATTGCTTATTGAGTCAATGTGTCCTTCATGTCACTTTCTTTCTGAGTTTTGCTGCTTCGTTTTATAGCTGAATATTACATTTTATATTTTATATAATTTAATATATAATCAATTTTATATTTTATAGCTGTATATTACAGACTGAAGATCAAATAATTTCTGATAGATACAAATGTTAAACATCCCAAGCGAATGCATAAATAGACAACTGCGAGAAATGTTCTTGAACGACTTGAGATTCGAATATATTTTGGGATTGCCAAAGAAGCATTCCAAAACCTAAACAGGATATTAAGAGACAGAAAAATTTCGTTAAAAACAAAGAAAAAAAAAAACACTGAACTGTTACGTGACATCTGTCTTTCTGTATGGCAGCGAAAGCTGGACCATCTTTTCAAAGATGAAGAACAAACTTAATGTAAAAGAAATATGGTTCTACAGAAAGATGCTGAGGATACCTTGAGCTGAATATGTTTGAAACGACGAAGTTTTGGAAAAAATGGAAACAAAAAGGAAACCTAACATCAGAAAGAGGTAGATGAAATTTCTGGGACATTTAATGAGGAAGGAGGGCTTAGAAACCTGATACCCACAAGACAGACTGAGGGAACGAGAAACAAAGAAAGGTAGCGCGTAACCTACTTGATAAGAATGAGTAAATGGACGGTAGAACAAGGTTTGGGAGAAATAACAAAAAGAAAAAACTTATTAAGAGCTACAAGAGATGGGGAGATGTGGACGGTTATGATCGCCTACGTCATAGAGAGACGCGGCATATAAAAGAAGACGAAGAAAAGCGCTCAGATTGCGACATGACAGTTGATTAAAGGAACGCTAAGCAATTCCGAGTCTGTGTATTTGCCTATTCCAGTTCCTAAACGGTGCCTTAATGCCTGGTAATTGCCAACAATCTGATCACGGAGATTAATCACGGGTTAGTCCTTACTAAGGAATTCATCAGTTATTTAATACACGCTAGAGCGATCATGTCTCGAAACAGGCATGACTGACTTGGCAGAAGATTTCCCCGTAATAGATTGCCATTACATTATGTGGTAGAATGGTTGTCAACCAAGGCTATGGAAGCCAATCTGTTTTGTTATTTAACCCTTTTACAGTGAAACCGATAAAATGCAGCCGTAACTTCTACTCCAACAGTTTCTTTCCTCGTACTTCCCGACTGTGGAATTCTCTTCCAAACGATTGCTTCCCCGACGGCTACAATCTCCAGGAGTTTAAATGTAAGGTCAATACACACCTCCTAACACACTAACCTGCTCCCATTCTATCAAGCACTCTTCCCATCTGCCCGACCCTCATCCTCGCTATCCTTACTCATCTGTCACCTTTCTCCTGACATTCCCTATGTCTATCCACTCCTTCTCTTTACCTTCCCCTATGTAGCCCCATGCGCAATAGTGGCAGTGGAATGCCTTGCTTGGGGTGAGATGATTAAAAAAAAAAACCCACAGCTAGAGGAAAGGGATGGATTAATACTTTTCACAAGGATATTTGCGCGTAAGTGAATGCAACGAATTCAACTGGAATTCGAACTCTGCTCTCAGATTTCACGTTTTAAGCTATGCTAAAAACAGGTAAGTTTAGTAAATAACATCCGTGATGAATGTGTTTCTAGCAATCAGTGCTAAATTGGTGAATAAGTTAGTACTTCGTGTAAAACCCTTCAAAAAGTAAATACTTTGATTTTATTGGAATAATATACTCATATTAGATGCCATAACTATGGTGTTACGGCCTTCTTCAGATGTCTATCCTATTTGATAACATTTCCTGAGTTTTGCAATAAATCCTTTATTCACTTCGAGGGCTAGATGTATTTCTTTTTAAATCAGTGTATTATAATAATAATCACTAATAGGGTAAATGACCAAATGTTTTGACATAATTTACATTCAGTTTAATATCCTCATCTTTGTTGTTAGTGTCACAACCTTTTCGACCGTTGTGCACTCTTTCCTTCTACAGCTGATTATTCATTTTGTTATTTGGGTACCACTCGATTATTGCTTGCCCTGTTTCCATTGAGTTTAAATTTGCACTAACTAGCCAAGTGATTGATTCCGAATTATTGTGCAAAAGATCTTATAGATCAACATTTTAATCTACTAGGATAATTTCCCGTGGCACAAAGACCAACACGCTGTAGTAATAACAACAAAGGCAAGGACATTAGTTCGAATGATAACTTCTTATCCTCCAAATAGAGAAACTTATAACCATATAATTAAACGTTTATTTGGATATGAACATAGAATTGACCCCAAAGAATACATACTAACTTTTCCTCTTTTTTTCTTTTTTCCCTTTAATTTTGTCCTTTCTTCTTTTTCCTCCTTAACGATCAAGATGCCAACCTGCCTTTAACCTAATCTTATCATTTTCCTTTTGTTTTCCGCTTTATTTTATTATCTTTGATGTGATATGCCCATTTAATACCAAGTCTGTCCTTTTCACTTGCTGATCATTTTTGGTCTCCTAGTTGTAATTTTCTCGAAACCTTTCATTTATAAGTAATTTTTTTTCTAGTTTAATTCCTGCTATTCTTGTACTATCTTTCTAATATTTATTTATTTGTTGTAAAGCTTTTTTTTATATAAATATAATTTTTTATGTATAAATAATTTTATGATTCAATTTACTTTATTTTGATAGTTCGTCAGTAATTATTTTCCTTAAGCACTTGTTGGCTATATGCATATTATTTCATTTAGATTTTATCCATTTTCTAATATGAACATTTTGCAATGCCTACATATAACATTTATCACATTGCGTTTATTTAATAGATTTGTATTCTTAAGTGATTTAATTACATAGAGTTTTTCGCATAAACATAATGAACATGGTTCATTTAAGGACATATGTTTTAGCTTCTTTTAGAATTTTTCACCTTATTGTGGGTGTTTGTTTTTTGTCTTTTAGAAACCAATGATATTTCGATAAAAACTCATGTTAAAAAGTTTTGTACAATAAAAAATTATATTTACCAATGAAAATTATATTATTTTTAAGAAGTACGATTACGTAATATTTTAATAAATAATTATTCAGTCAGGGTTATTATATTTTTATTATTGATTTTGTATGAGAGCGGTATTTTCGCATAAGCTTTAATATCTCACTCAGTACAAACGGAGAAATATTAAAGGTGTTGTTATGATGCACATAATTCAATCATAAACAGAAAATAATGATATTTTGTATTTACAAATTTAACCCTTTGAGGTCAAGATGTTTTTCTGGTGTCATATCGGTAGAATATAACGTCAGTTTCCCAAGGACAATTGCTTTCCTTGTTATCATCTCAATCTCGGAAACCGGAAACGGGAAACAGTTATCTTGCAAGTCGCTACGAAGTATTTAATAATAAATGTGTTTTTTATTATTCAAATATTAAATTCAAGTTTTTCTTCAGTCTTACACCTTTCTTTTTTACTGTTATTGAAATCTTTAAGAAAAGCTCTCGTTTCTTATTTTTGTCATTGTTATTAAATCTATAGTCACGAAATTTGACTCGAATGTACGTGGTGACTTGTCAAATCTACTCTGTCAATGGTGAATACATTTAGTCTGTTACTCTCCGTTGTTGCCCGATCAAAGTGGGTATTGTTCTTTCTTAGTGATAAAAATCTAAACAAGTTTAAAATGACTGTACTTCATTCATGAAGATCATTGAAAATATTAAACACTAAAGATATTTGATTTCTCTTCATTTATTGGAAAATTCAGATAATATACGTATATATAAATTATTAGTTTAAACATTATTTTTTAATGGATCAGTCAGTTAAGTGCCATACGTGATACCCTCTTTGGGGGATCATGTCTCAAAAGTGACATGACTGACTGGGCAGAATATTATCCCGCAGTAGGTTGCCATTGCTTTCTGCAGTAGACTGGTTGCCAGCCAAGGCTATAGAACCCAATCTGTCTTATTATTTAACCCATAACTGGAGGGAAGAGACGGATTAATACCTTTCCCAAGGGTATTTATGCGTAAGTGAATGTAAGGAATTGAACTGGAATTCGAACTCGGCTTCCCGATTTGTCGTTCCGAGCCGATATCCACTGCACCAGAACGCACATGTATACTCGTATTTAAATGGATAGTCTGTTTTTATAATTAAACAGTATATTATTTTATTTCCACCGACCTAAATTGTTAAAAAAAATCTAATTTGGAAAAGAACTATCTTCCGATAAACCACCAAACTTACAATACCGTCATTAGTTCTGACGTGTCTTACCAATTGACTACGGAAGCTTTTCATAGTAGACAAGATTCAATTTAAGTATTAGACGTTCTTCTGATTTCTTTAATAAAATAAATTATTTCTGCTCAAATTGTATCTAATTTAAACAGATACAACCGAAGACAAGATATTTTCCAAAGATCGATGGCACGACTCGGACGTGTTATGCATTGTCAGGTGCATATTGCAAACTTGTAATATACACCTGATGATTGCATAACGCATAAAACTCAGAGTCGTGCCATCGACGTAGGACAATATGTATATTTGCTAATGTCTCTGTTCATACTACATTGATAACTTTTTATTAACACCTGAATAGTAATATCATACATGTGTGGACCCTCATATGAATATTTATTAATTCGCTTAATTCATTTATATATATATATATATATATATATATATATATAGATAGATAGATAGATAGATGATAAAAATTAAATTTTAAGCTAGATTTATGGATTAAAGCGATCAATATTAGGGATAGATAAATTATGGAAATATGAAAGTGGACATTGAGGTCATCAACCTGAGGCGGCAGACTGTTTCGTGGTAAACGTAATTACCAGCCCAAGGAAATTGCCTTTAGCAGGAAACAGATTGCCGGCTCTGGGTGTAGACTTTCATTTCCACGATGTGTGTGTGTGTGTGTGTGTGTGTGTGTGTGTGTGTGTGTGTGTGTGTGTGTGTGTGTGTGTGAGAGAGATTGCGTTTTTAGGCAGCAATATCACTCTGTGATTTAAGCTTTTATTCAATTTTCCTTATGGGCGTTTAAGAATGTCTTTCTCTGGGTATAGAGTGTGAAAACTGTTCGAATTATATATATATATATATATATATATATATATATATATGCCTGTGGCTTAAAATGCACTGAAAAGCAACCCCACGCTTAATAAGAATAAGATAGTTAGGTAGGAAGGTTGTTTCGCATCCTTCCTACTCACCAGACTTAGAACCTCCAGAATTTTACTTTTCAGCCTCTAGAACATTTTACAAATGGCAGAAGATTCTGAAACAAAGAAATTGAAACTTTTTGCGAGAAAAAATAGATATTTCTCCAAACATCCTACAACCCCACTCAGAAACAAAATCGTTAGAAAGGGAGGTTTTTTCCACATCCTCCATAATCACCAGACTTGGATTCTACAAATGTTTATTTATTTCCACTCCTAGAACATTTCACAACTGGCAGAATATTCCGGAACAAAGAAATTTAATACATTCTTTCAAAAAAAAAAAAATGAACTCATTTCTTATTTTCTACTGGGCATATTTTCCCTTTTTGTGGTTATTTTAATTTATTTAGTTCGGTATTCATATTATTTCTTTATGAAACCGGATTAAACCGGATTAATCCATTAATGATTTAGATATCGCTTTTGTTTAAATTTCGGGTAAGGACTTCCCAAAAATAAAGTTAGTCTTATATTTGCTTTCCTTAAACGGGAAAATAGAACCTTGCTTAACTATGACGTTTTTTGTAGTCGTGCGTTAAATTAAGTCGGCGTCTGTTTTAAATACGAGTGTCCAATGAAACAACAATTTTTTTATCATTTCACCCCAAGAAAGGCGGTACCGCCACTGATGTACAGGGGACTATATAAGAAAGTTAAAATTTTAGACAGAGGGAGAGTGAAGACAGACGAACCAGCTACAGGGGGTGAAAAAAAAAGCAAGAGAAGGATGTGAAGACAGAAGTGAAGAGAGTTGCGAAGGTAAAGAGAAAGGAAAAGAACATGATACACGGGGTGATGTAGAAAGGGCTGGAGTTAAGTGGATAAGAGATGGGAATTGACTTTGTATTTAAATTCCTGGAGGTTATAGCCGTCAGGAAAGCAAGTATATGGAAGGAAGTTCCACAAGCGGGAAGCGCGAAAAAAGAAACTGATGGAGTCGAATTGTCGCCTGCATTTGGTTGATCTAACTGTAAAAGGGTGGAATCTTGTTGCCAGTCTGGTTGCTCGAGTAAATTCTTGTGGAGGAGAAACCAGTGATCTAAGTTCGTCAGAGCAGAAGCCATGAAAATATTTATAGAAGAGACAGAGGGAAGCCACATCCTACTGATGAGAAAGTGGCTGGAGTCGAGCTGCCAGGTCCGGACCAATCACATTACAGATTCTTTTTTAAGCCTGTCGTGAACACTGAACAACAGGGGCGGCTGACCGGATAAGACAACAGTATTCCACGCACAGTCGAATGGATGATTTTTATATGTGCAAGATGAATTCAGGCGGAAAAAATCTTCCTGGCCCTACACAGTGATTCAACCTTCCTAGCAGCTGATTTAACTATTGATTTAATGTAATGATTCCACTTGGTGTTGGAAGAAAGAGTAAGACCGAGGGGGCGCAGTGTATCGTTTTCAGGGAGACCTGTTTGGCCCATGCTTATGGGTGGCAGGAGAGATTACCTGTGATGGCTGACAAATAGGAGTTTCATTTTAAAGGCATTGAAATTTACGAATCACTTCTTACTCCAATCCACCACTGAGTGGAGGTTCTTCTCGAAATCAGAAGCGAGGTTAAGTTTGTCTACCTCACCACATTTCTTACTGATGCGGGAGTAGATGGTGGTTTCATCTGCGTAGATGCCTACTTGGGATTTTATGACGTCTGGGAGGTCATTTATGAAGATTAGAATAAGCACCGGCCTAGGATAGAGCCCTGGGGGACACCAGCGTTCGTGCGGTAGGATGTGGAGGCATGCCCATTCAAGACGACGTTCTTTATGCGGTTAAATAGGAATGATTAAATCAAATTAAGCAAGCGTCCAGTGATACCATAGCCCTCTAGCTTGCACAGGAGGCCAGCGTGCCAAACCTTATCAAAAGCTTTGAAGATATCCAGGGCAACAGCACGAGCCTCACCGGACTTATCGATGGCCTGGTATATGTACTCCGTGATGGTCGTTAGCATATCGGCAGCAGACCTGGCAAATCTATACTGTCTGTTTGAGAACAGTTTATAGGCAGTAAAATGTTGAACTATCTCAGCATTTATAATAGCCTCGAACACTTTTCCGAAAATTGGTAGGAGGCTGACAGGGCGATAATTGGATGGGTCAGAGGGTTACCCTGAGTTTTTAAATACAGGAAACACAGAAGAGGACTTCCAGCAGGCAGGAAAACAGGAAGCAGAAAGGCAGTAATTGTAGAGTTGAGCCTCAGTAATATGAGGAAAGTTGGATGCGGGTACTCCTGATGTAGAGTTTGATAAGAATCTGCGAGCAAAGCACGGCCTTCTTCACAGGTACTGTGGAGACCTCGAATTTATTAATTGAAGTAATATATACATATGTGTGTGTTTACTTGTATCTGCGTAATTATATGTGCATGTGTTTATGTGACTTTATGTGTGCTTATGAGTGTGTATTTGTCTGTGTTTATGTATGTAGTTCGAATTTCAGTTGAATTCGCTGCAAATACCCTTGGGAAAGGCATTAATCCGTCTTTTCCCTCTAATTATGGGTTAAATAATAGGACAGATTGAGTTCTATAGCCTTGGCTGGCAACCAGTCTACTGCAGAAAGAAATGCCAAGCTACTGCGGAATAATCTTCTGTCCAGTCAGTCATGTCTCTTACGAGACATGATCACCCAAGTGTGTATAACGTATGGCACTTAACTTACTGACTATGTATATTTACGCGTGTGTGTATGTGTGTGTATTTAAGGTGTGGTGCGCTGAGATGTCCTCAGCCCCAAATCTGTTTAAATAACCAGTGTTTTGATGTCATGGTTGAAAAGCATCTTATTCGTGCAGAAAACTTTTCAGCACCTTCTCGTTAATGCATTCTTTTTTTCTGGTGATTAAGAAAGAAATTTCTAAAATGATGCGTAAAGGAAAATTTATGTAAGAAAATGTATTAAATCAAAGTGTCAGTTATTTTCATGTCAATTGAAAAAGAAGCGAATATGTCGCTAGAATAATTGTATCTTATGGCTTCTAACCGGTGCCAGACCTCCGCATCGTTGTCACCAAGCTTATTGTTGTCAGTTCAGCACAAGTAACACGGATAAATTCATCGGTATGTATTAATCACTCGACGTTTGCACCTGCTAACCTCTTTGTGACAGTTATGTGCTTTCACTAAGAGACACGATCCAATTGTGTATTGGTTCCTTTAGTAATTTTCGCATTCATATTTCACACAGAAATAAGACAATCGTTGACACTTAAAATTATATTTTCAATAAAGAAAATAAAAGTTTCATTATTTGAAAGGACAATTTTTTGTTGCGACAGTTTTATAGTTTTAGCTTCAACTTTTCAAAATTTCAGATTGAGATATTTTTTTGTGACATCATACCAACAAAATGTCTCATCGGCTACTCCAAGACACGCCTTGCTTCTCCTGCCCTCATTACCATCTGTAAATTGACTTGATTTATTACCAGAATTATAAGACTCAAGACAATGACGTTTCTTGTGAGGAACCTTGTCAGCTTCTTGTAAGCAGTGAATTGTTAACGAAACCGAACCTTATCTTCTGAATTTTTGAAGGATTCATATCTAATCTAAACTTATTTATAAATGGAACTTTGTCTGTGTGTGTGTATGCGTGTGTCCGTTACCTATAGACTCCGAAACGGCCGAATCGATTTTCTTGAAAATTTACACAGTTGTACTATAAGCCTCTGCAAGTGTTCTTAGCTAGATTTTGTGTCGAGGTACCCCAGATAAATATCGAAAATCGATAATCGAACAAATCTGGTTATAGAAGGAGTGGTCCGATTTTAATCAAATTTGATACACTCATAGACAAAGACATATTAAACCATATTCAGAAGTTTCAAGGTTGCAGTTCTTATATATATATATAAGGCAAGATGTGTGTGTGTATCTGTTTATCTGCCTGTATGTCTGTATTTTTTTTCAGTCCTTTTATTTTAGTTTTTGCTTCGGGTTTGGCTCTAAGCAGATATAATTGTAGTTCTTAGTCTAAGCCATGATACCATTTACACAGAGGACTTATTTAGCCTTCAAAATTCAGTTTACGACGAAAAAAACTTATTGGATATCGATTTCAGGAAATCAAAATTTGACTTACATCCATTTATTTTTCTTTCAGTCTACGGTTTTGCTTTAACTGGAAACAACTATTGCTTTTTAGTCTTTCGTGCCAACGTCCAAAGAGTCTGAGCTCCAGGACCATGGATTAGTTTTAAAGCTTTCATTACACTCTAGCAACGCCGGGCTATACTGCTAGTAAAAAATACTTTGCTCTGTGTTTTATGTGAAAATCTTACTTGTTTAAGTAATAACTGTTCGAAAAGAGCAACACGACCACAAGGATAGAAATAACAAATATATATTAACAAGAAATAACAATACAAAATGTGGAAGGTGTTAGTATGACTATCAGTCTGGTTTGGAGGGAATTACTACCAACTTGACTCTCTCTCTCTCTCTCTCTCTCTCTCTCTCTCTCTCTCTCTCTCTAAGGGGCGTAGTATATATAGTGTTAGGAAGAGTTGATTCTGGAGTTTCAGATAAGGACCCATGACTATACTATGCATTAGCATTTATTTCGTAATCCACAACATACAATTTTCTTTATAAATTAAAAGAATTTTAAGTCATAAATTAAACGCATGATCTCTTTTTCATTGTTGTCTATCAACAGACTTAAACTAACGTCTATAGCCTCGGAAAATGCGAAACGATATTAACCTGCTCAATGTCAAGCACAGCATTAGTCGACACATGCACGCAAATAGGGCCAGCTCTAGATGACACGGAGCCCAATTAGATACAATAGGGAGGGCGCTGAATTTTCGTGTTTATGATGATAATCCTAAGATTAAGGAAAATGTATTTTAAAAGTATTTATATTATTAATCACATGAGACATGAATTAATAATACAATAATAGCCCATACTGTAGTTCAGTGTGACAATGCGTACAACTCAACATTACGACCAATTTTACGACAACTGTTCGTGAATCACCGAGTTTATGTTCAACAATTGGTGTGGAGAAGGTCCATGATCTCTTTACACAATATTCATTACTTCTAGCCAGGTTGTTTGATCCTCGGTTAATTCTGAATGCCCATCGGTAAAATGTGAAGTCAAAGGTTATTACATTGCATTTGTAACACCAGAAGTGATACGATCCTGCAAAATTTGTATCACCAGAAATTCTCTTACAGTTTTGCTCAGCTGGTAAAATATTTTCATTGTAACTGATTTCTTGGAAAATTATTTTGTTGTTGTAAAAACAAAACAACTGATCACTTATGGTAGCAATAAACGTCTGCAATAGATTTTTTTCTGTATCTCGGCTGCAACACTTATAGTCAAATCACAGTGCAAATGATAGTTCGTCGTAACAGTCAACGAAGGAACGACAAAATGCGCGTTCGTTCAAACTTAGAAAATCCAACTTTTCACATAAGCAAAAAACAACATCTTTTGTTCACCGAGAGATGTTTCTGATTGGTCATGCCATTCAGTGGAGGGAAGAACATTAGCATAGATTCTAGTCCTTAAAGTAGATTTTTGCGAACTACTTTTTGGTAATTTTTCCCTCGGCAGATCGCACACAAAACACTGTTCGGTAGCTGATGATTATCTCTTTCACTATATAATTTCTGCGGATTTTTTTAGATTAGTTTTATCACATCTGTTTTTCTCTTCTTCAGCTTTCTTAGCCATTCTAATGCCTTCTTCTTACTGCCATTCGAGTTTTTTTTGTCTGTATCTCTTTGTCTGTTACTCACATTTCAAGCTTACGAACGTCGGGGCGTTATAAGAATAAATTAGATTAAATATAAATAAATAATTAAAATGAAAACATAAAATACGTCTGATATTGTCAAAAGAGTTTGAGTAACTGAAAAAAATTAATAGAAAAGTTTTAAGAATCATTGCTATCTGTATTTTGAAAATAATTTCAAATATGCAGAGTGTTTCATGAAGTTGTGACATTAAAAAGTTGCGTTTGTTAAAAAGTATACAACAATTTTCATTACATGTTCTGATTTATTATCAATTTTAAAATAAGTCTGTGTAATATTGTCAAAATCTATCGGTTAATTTTAAAATTATGGCGTCAATGAAATATTTTGAATTTTGTTTTTCATATCTAAATAAAATCTTGTTTCTGTATTATTATTAATTTTATAATATTTTACAATTTTATTTTACATATGGTGCCAAATCAAAACACAAAATTAAAAAAAAGATTGTATAAAATCCAACATATGTCACATTTCTATGGTGCAACGAGTAAATTTGACAGGACTTCAAAACATTTTTTATATAATGCATATTTTCTTAAATAATTAGTCTTTTCCATATATTTTTCGCACGCTGTATAATATGTGTAATGCTACTACCAGTGAAATCGAAATCGGTCAAGTTTTCATAAAGCCGTCCCTGCATACAACCCCACGCCGAGCCTGTCAAAGCTCAGTGTTCGAATCAATTAAAAAATCCATTCAAAAATCAGTTTCAAAAACTACTCAAACTCTACTGACTTTTCTCACTGGGAACTCGATTTTTATAGTTGTCCTCAGCTCTATTGGGGAATGGACCGGGTATCTATGCAATCAAAACTTTGACCAATGAGATTATTTTCCATCTACACAATTCAAGGTGGAGTTATATCATGCCCTTGGTTCAACTAATGAGGCAACAACACCTCATATGACGTAATTTCTTTTTGTCATCGTCTTCTTAATTGCATCATTTTAAGTTTTCAAAAATTTCAAAATCATTTCCCAGCAAATGTGGGAGCAAGGATCTGACCTAAATTTAACCCCATCAAAAGTCCTGACAACTTGTGACTATCTCCATTTTTCATTTCTACTGATTCAAAAATTCGCTCATGAATACAATGGGGAAAAATATAATTTTCTTTTCTTTTTCACCAATTTCCAGCTAATTTCTCTATTTTTTGGATGTTACAAGTACATAAGTATTAAATATTTTTAAGTAAAGCTCACATCGCGAATTACAAGAAAGCACAACTAACAATACCACTAATAATGATTTTCTTCACTCTGTTGTATTAAACCAAAAAGTATATTTACGTGAAAATAGTGTTACAACAAGAAAGGACTGCAAATAAACTGCAAGAAAACCGAATGTATGGTCATCAACAAAAAGGGCATCCCAAAATACCAAATATTGGTGGGGGGTGTTAAAATCAAGCAGGTACGAAAATTCAAATATCTGGGAAGTGTTTTAATATAAGAGGGAAAGTGCGACATGGAGATCCGAAGGCAAATTGACATGGCGAAAGAAGCATTCCAGAAGTTGAGTAAAATATTAAGAAACACGACAATTTCGCTGGAAACAAAGAAGAGAGTACAGGATTGCTATATGATGTTAGTTCTTCAATATAGTAGTGAATGCTGGACAATAGCATCGAAGATGAAGGAAAAACTTTAAGCAACTGAAATGTGTTTCTACAGAAGGATGCTGTGAATATCATGGATCGAGCTTGTGAGCCATGATGAGATTTTAAAAATGATGGAAACGAAAAGGAAATTAATACTGAGCATCAGGAAGAGACAGCTGAAATTCCTGGGACATGCAAAGAGTAAAGTGGGATTGGGAAACCTGATACTAACAGGCCAGATAGGGGGGAAAAGAGACAGGGGAAAGCAGCGGATTACATATTCGAAGGACTTAATCAGGTGGATGACGGAACGAGGGTGGCATGGTGTAACAGGTGAAGGCGTGCTAAGATCCACCAGGGATAGAGAGACATGAAAAGCCATGATGACCTACGTCCTGAAAGAACAGGGTACATAAAAGAAGAAGAAGAAAAACTGCAGAATGTCAATAAGCAAATAAAATGATAAAATAAAATAATCGTATTAGAGGCCGATGTTCATCCAAATAAAACAATTCAAAATATACATTGAATGCGTGTCATCTACTATGAGATTCTTCTAAAGATTCAAACGAATGATTCGAACAAATACTGCTTCTAATTAAACAAAGTAAAGGCAGAATTATACAAAAAGAGTTTGGAATTAATTAAACCGAAAAAGATATGCCATTATTATAGATGCTAGATGATTGGATAGTTAGTGAAATAGGAGTAGATAGGTTTGCTTATCTCCCGGTTCAAACTCCTCCCTGGTCTTTTGAACAGGAGGAGTGGTTTATCCCTAGTTTCTTGTTCAGGATTCGGTCTCCGGCTTCTATTTTTTTTCATTCTAATTTCACTCCCAGTAGCCCGTTGCATCTTAGTGGCATTATCGCCTTGCTTGGGGTTGAACTGAGTAAAAATGAAATAGGTTATTAAATCTTAGAGCAATCTTTCATTTATCTGACGTATTGCATCATTTGATGACTATATATTCTGGTCTTTATAGAATCTGTTAACAAATTAAACTCCTGAGATGAGGTAGTATTTAAGGTATTGACATTATTCGGACTATTGTCCTCATCTTTGTTGCCATTTGAATATGTTTTGGCCGTTGTACACTCCAGCCTTCCCTCAGGTGCTAGGAATTTAGGCTACAGCAGTGGTGAACAAGTAACCTGCATAGTTAAAGGGAGATAACTCATGACTTCCAATCAGGGCTTTACGCAATGAATGAAGCTCAGATACACCAGCAATTCTAATAAAGGGTTCGTTTCAAAATTCCTAGTACCTGAAGAAGGCCGGAGTGTACAACGGCCGAAACCTCGTACAAATGGCAACAAAGATGAGGACAGTAGTCCTAATAATATAAAACCATCCGTCCATGCATGGAATACTGCTGTCATATATGGTCAGGCACCTCCGCTGTTCATGTCAGTGTTCTCGACAGGCTCCAGAGGAGTATCTGTAATGTGATAGGCACCGATTTGGCGACTTGACTACAGCCATGTTCTCACCAACGGGATATATCTTACCTCTGTCTGTTCTATTAATATTTCATGGCTTCTACTCCGACGAACGTAAGTCACCGGTGCCTCTGCCACCTGAGTTTACTCGTGCAACCAGACTGGCAACTGGGTCCCACCCATTCACAGTTAGATCAACTAAATGCAGCCGACAATTCTACTCCACCAGCTTCTTTTCTCGCAATCCCCGCCTGTGGAACTCGCTTCCATATACTTGCTTTTCTCACGGCTACAACCTCCAGGAATTTAAATGCAATGTCAATACCCATCTCTTATCCACTCGACTCCAATTCTTTCTACATCACCCTGTATATATTTTCCTTTCTCTCTACCTTTGCAACTGTCATCACACCTGTATTCCCATCATTCTCTTTCTCCCTTCTGTCACTTTAACTGTACTCTCCTCTCATCTAATCTTTTTCTCTTATGTGCCCCCCTGCGCATCAGTGGCGTTACCGCCTTTTTTGGAGTGAAACGATTAAAAAGATACTGAAAATTAAATTCCCTTGAAGATTGCAAAAGGGACTGAGATCAATTTTTTGCTAAAAATGGGAAAATATTCTGGGAAAATAAAATTATAACACCGTTTTTAATACGTTAGAAGTTGAAATAAAACAGAATTAATTTTGTTCAATATGGTTAGCGTCGAGCATGAAAAAGTTTTTTCGTTTTAAAAGGACTGAACGATGTTTTTGGACAACTCTCTCTTTCTTTCTCTCTCTCTCTCTCTCTCTCTCTCTCTGTGTGTGTGTGTGTGTGTGTGTCTAGATATTTAAAATAATTTTGTCTAAATGTTTTGCTTGAACAGGTTTCATGGCCAACTGCTCACCTCCAAGATTCGCGCCTGCATTGTGTTTTAATAGCTGTAGATCTCTTTTCATCGTTGTTATTCTGATTCCTCGATCTCGTCATAGTTTGTGTTACAATCAAACACTTTATTTATTATTCATTCCTTGAGAACTCTATTGTCCTGTTTTATAGAGTTTCTTTCAATCACCCTGGAAGGAAGTCCTATCCCCATCTCCTATATTCTTATTGCTTCGGTTTCTGCTTCTCCATAAAGTTTTGCAACATTCAACACTTATCCGTTCTTATGATTTATCGTATTTGGTCCAGGGTTTATCGCTGTGTTTTATAATAGGCCGTCGAGACAAGTTACTTTTTATCCATTGCAATTTTGTGATCTCAGAGTGAAAGGCAAAAAGATATTTAAATATGTTACCCTGTATTCGGCTGATTTTGTGTACGCATTTACGATGGACCTGTTTATCTTCGTCTAAAAAAAGGCGACACTACAAGCTAAAAGGGTGTTTTTACCGTTGTGATAAGACGCGAACTTCAACAGCCAAAATATACTTATCAAGCATTTTATGAGCTCTCATGTAATATATATATATATATATATATATATATATATAAAATAAATTAAAATTAAGTCGAGATTAGGTTGAGAATGACATGTACCGGTGGCTCCATTAAGTTGGCGTTAGTGGGGTGACGATATTTTACTCTTTTTGTTTCTTTATTGCTTTAAGTCTTTTAAATTCATTACTATTTTGGCTCAACTTTATTGTCTGTTCAGGGAGAGTCAATAAAGGATAGTCTTTCAACTCCAGCCAAATAAATGAGTCATTAGGTTTGTACAGTTTGACTGATAAAATCCGCCTCTTGTCGCTTTTGTGAAAGCAAAGATTTAACTTTGGAGAAATAAGATTGAAATTCGAGTACTGGATTTATCCTTATCAGTACAGAAAACTAGAATTGGCAAATGGAGTTCAGATTCTGTGAAGGAAGTTGTGTTCATTTATTTAAGATAAAATGAATCAACTTCTTCGTGTGTTCAGTTCTCTTAAAACCTTCATAACTATCTTATCCCCATAAATCGCTGAAAAACAGCATAATATAAAGGAAAAAGGCCTTAAACTAAATAAAAACAGTTTTATCTGCAAAATATTTGTTATTATTAAGAAGATAGATGAAAGTATTTTTTTAATTCTTTCTAACACGTTCGAAATTTTGGTAGAAAATCTTGTTTTTCTTTCGTCCATGAGTGACGTAATTTTTACAAGGGTTTATTACGGCAAGCGTACGCAAGGCACGTTTTTGTCGGTGAAAGACATATTAACTTGGAAATTCTTGCAAAACTTAAATAATGGTCGGACTTCAAGACTTATTTATAATTGACTGAAATCATTTTTGAGGTAATTATTTTTAGAAAATCTTGGTAAATATATACAAATTTTTCACATATTTTACCTCCCGCTTCCACCAGGGATAGGGAAACTTGGAAAGCCATGATAACCTACGTCCTGAAAGGACAGGGTACATAAAAGAAGAAGAAAAACTGCAGAATGTCAATAAGCAAATAAAATGATAAAATAAAATAAACGTATTAGAGGCCGATGTTCATCCAAATAAAACAATTCAAAATATACATTGAATGCGTGTCATCTACTATGAGATTCTTCTAAAGATTCAAACAAATGATTCGAACAAATACTGCTTCTAATTAAACCAAGTAAAGGCAGAATTATACAAAAAGAGTTCGGAATTAATTAAACCGAAAAAGATATGCCATTATTATAGATGCTAGATGATTGGATAGTTAGTGAAATAGGAGTAGATAGGTTTGCTTATCTCCCGGTTCAAACTCTTCCCTGGTCTTTTGAACAGGAGTAGTGGTTTATCCCTAGTTTCTTGTTCAGGATTCGGTTTCCAGCTTCTATTTTTTTTTTCATTCTAATTTCACTCCCAGTAGCCCGTTGCATCTTAGTGGCATTATCGCCTTGCTTGGGGTTGAACTGAGTAAAAATGAAATAGGTTATTAAATCTTAGAGCAATCTTTCACTTATCTGACGTATTGCATCATTTGATGACTATATATTCTGGTCTTTATAGAATCTGTTAACAAATTAAATTCCTGAGATGAGGTACTATTGACCTTATCTTTGTTGCCATTTGAAAGATGTTTCGGCCGTTGTACACTCCGGCCTTCTCTCAGGTGCTAGGAATTTAGGCTACAGCAGTGGTGAACAAGTAACTTGCATGACTAGAGGGAGATAACTCATGACCTCCAATCAGGGCTTTACGCAAGGAATGAGGATCATATACACCAGCAATTCTAATAAAGGGTTCGTTTCGAAATTCCTAGTACCTGAAGAAGGCCGGAGTATACAACGGCCGAAACGTCGTAGAAATGGCAACAAAGATGAGAATAGTAGTTCCTAATAATATAAAACCATCCGTCCATGCATGGAATACTGCTGTCATATATGGTTAGGCACCTCCGCCGTTCATGTCAGTGTTCTCGACAAGCTCCAAAGGAGAATCAGTAATATGATAGATACCGACTTAGCGTCTTGACTCCAGTCACTTTCCCACCGACGGTATGTGGCTTCCGTCTGTTCTATAAATATTTTCATGGCTTCTGCTCCGACGAACTTAAGTCAATCGTGCTCCTGTAACAGGTGTTTACTCGTGCAACCAGACTGGCAACTGGGTCTCACCCATTCACAGGTAAATCAACCAAATACAGACGACAATTCTATTCCTTCAGCTTCTTTTCTCGCACTTCCCGCCTGTGGAACTCTCTTTCATATTCTTACTTTCCTGGCGGCTACAACCCCCAGGAATTTAAATGCAATGTCAATACCCATCTCTTAACCACTCGACTCCAATTCTTTCTACATCACCCTGTATATATTTTCCTTTCTCTCTACCTTTGCAACTGTCATCACACCTGTATTCCCATCATTCTCTTTCTCCCTTCTCTGACACCCCCTGTAACTGTACTCTCCTCTCATTTAATCTTTTTTCTCTTATGTGCCCCCCTGCGCATCAGTTGTGTTACCGCCTTGCTTGGGGTGAAACGATTAAAAAAATACTATAAATTAAATTTCCTTGAAGATTGCAAAAGGCACTGAGATCAGGTTTTTGCTAAAAATGTGAAAATATTCTGGTAAAATAAAATTATAACATCGTCTTTGATATGTCAGAAGATGAAATAAAACAGAATAAAACCTAATATATACTTATCAGTGTCTGCTTAAATAAAACTAATATTTTCAAAAATATTACAATATGAATTCGAATGATTTATCAATAGTGATGATAATTGATATGGCTGTTATCAGTATTAGATTACTCTAAATTATTCAACCCTGAGATTCAATCTTTAGATTCAGCAAATTAAAAAATATTACAAACTCAGCTCGAGGCTGAGCAAGTGCTGATGATGAGGACAGTCAAAATCATTCAGGTGCACCCACTCAAATCGCTCTCATCAATGTCTCATTAGCAAATCAATCAGTCGACGATCATTTTTGTGATAAACGCATAAAACGCTATTGCATGGATAGCTACAATTATGAGTACCTGCAGGCGTAATGAAACCAGTCCCGAGATATAAGAGTAACCAGCTTCTGGTCAATAGGTAGATCAGGGTATTATTTCTTTTTCATGTAATAAAGATTGAAAGTGCTATGGTAGCTTTCAATTTTGGCCAATTATTACTCTGTGGAAGAAAAGAAATCAGAAAGGAGTGATATTAGTCGTTAAAGTGTAAATTTTGTTTCTGAAGAAAGCAAATATGTTTTTACCTATATCAACTTTAGCTGCTCTACTATTTTCGCCATTGTAGAGAATTTTTTAACATTCAAGGCATTAGCAACTTCTAGGAATTGTCTGTATAATTTTCTGTTACAAAATCCAAGGTATTTATTTCTGACTTCCTTCTTGATATTTATTAATCTAATCTTTTTTAAAATTAATCTTCTCTTTTTTTTCTCGCTTCTTCAGTACTCATAATTTATTTTTTATGAATCTTTCATACTTTCAAATTCATTTTTTCTCTTTCTTCTCTCACGTTCTATATTAATCGTCTGTTTTTTATTCATTTATTTTCTTTTCAATTCATATTCTCTTTTTTATCTCATTTAGTCTATCTTTTATTCATTACTTCCTTTTTACAATTCATCTTAGAAAAGAGAAAAAAAGGTAACTGATCTGTCATTTATTTATTTGTTTTTCGTTTAAATTTATCTTCTCTGGTTTTTTTTCTCATTTTCTTCTGCAATCATCATCTGTCTATTAAACATTTCTTCTTTTTTAAATTCATACTCTCTTTTTTATACTCTCTATTTCTGTACTTATCTTGTTTTTAAATAATTTCTTCGCTCTTTTAAATTAATTTTCTCCTTTTTCTCTCTTCTTCAAAACCTCATATTCTGTTTTTTGTTCATTTCTTTATTCTTTGAAATTCATCTCTCTTTTTTTTTCCAGTTTCGCTGTACTAATCTTCTATCTTATTCATTTGTTTTTTTAAATTAATCTTCTTTCCTTTGTTCTTTTCTTCTGTACTAATGTTCTATCATTTATTCGTTTTTTATAACCTTCGCTATTTTTCTTCTTCTGAACTCATCTGCTTCCTTTATTCATTTCTTTTCTCCGTTAAATTCGTTCTCTTGTTTCTTTCTTCTTCTGAACTCATTTTCTAACTTTTATTATTTCCTTTTTTCTTTTACTCTCTTTTCTTTTTCTCTTTTTTACGGAAATCATCTTCTGTCATTTATTCACTTGTTCTTTCTTTTAAATTCCTCTTCTCTCTTTATCCTCTCATATTTTGAACTCATCTAGATACCGTTATTCATTATTGTTCTGTCTTTTAATTACATCTCTCTTTTGTCTCTTGCTCTGTATTCCTCTTCTGTTTTTATTTATTTGTTCTTTACGTTAAATACATCTTCTCTGTTTTATCTTTCTTTATCTGTACTCATATTCTGTCTTTCATTCATATCTTGTTTCTTTTAAATTCATATTTTGTTTTATTTCTCTCTTTGTGCTCATCTTTTGTTTTGTTTTTATTAATTTCCTGTTTATTTGAATTTCATCTCCTGTTTTTTTCTTCTTTACTCATCTTTTATATCTTATTCGTTTCTTATTTCTTTTTTTTTTTTTACATTCATCTTGTCTTTTTCTTCACTTTTCTACGGAATCCATCTTCTGCGATTCATTTGCTCTTTCGTATAATGCATCTTTTTTTTTTTTTTTCATTTTTATCTCTTCTTCCGTAGTCATCTTCTGCCTTTTTCATTTATTCTTTATTTCAAATTCATTTTATTTTTTATTTCTTCTTTCTTTTAAATCCATTTCCTCTTTTTTCTTTATTGTACTTTTGTTCTTTTTCTTCTTTATTTTAATTTTTTAAATGTTCTGTGTTTCGCTTTATTCTTTTGTTTCATCTTCTGTCTTTTATTCATTTCGTGTTTCTTTTAAATTTATGTTCTCTCTCTCTCTCTCTCTCTCTCTCTCCCTCTCTCTCTCTCTCTTATTCTTTTATTCTCTACAGATCTTCTGTCTTTTATGACATTTTTGTTTCTTTTAAATTCATCTTCTCTCTTTTTCTCTCTTCTACTTCTCACATTTTCTGTCTTGTATTCATTTCTTCAATCTTTTAAATTCATCTTCTGGCTTTTTTTCTCTTTTCTTCTCTTTTCATCTGTTTTTATTTACTTCTCATTTTTTTTAACTTATCTTCAAACGTTTTTCTCGCCATTAATCTCTGCTTGACTTCCATTTTTATTTTTCCTTTCTTTCTTTTGTGCTCCTCTTTCGTCCTTATTTCTTTTTCTCTGTCTTTTCTGTATTTTTCAATTTTTTCTTTGTTTTCTTACGCTTATCCATCCATAGAGCCTTTATTAAAATTTTAATATTTTTTATCACTTCGCAGTAGACTTTAACAAATTAGCCTAGGATTGATTATCATTATCCCTCTAAATTCAATCATTAATACGTTTCTACATAAGACGAGGTTTAAACCAGCTTTTTTTTAAATTTTTTCTTTCTCTTTTTCTTTTTTATTTTGTCTTTTTCTTTTTTCATTTTCTCTTTTTCTTTTTTTTCATTTTCTCTTTTTCTTTTTTCATTTTCTCTTTTTCTTTTTTATTTTCTCTTTTTCATTTTTATTTTGTCTTTTTCTTTTTTCATTTTATCTTTTTCTTTTTTTTCATTTTCTCTTTTTCTGTTTTCATTTTCTCTTTTTCTTTTTTCTTTTTTCTTTTTCTTTTTTTCATTTTCTCTTTTTTTCTCACATTTTATTTTTACTTCATTTTTTTTGCAGGGTGCAGCCAATTTTCCTGCTATTGGTCTTTATTTCTGAGATGAGGTAGTATTTACATTATTCGGGCTATTATCCTCATCTTTTTTGCCATTTGTACGACGTTTCGGTGGTTGTACGCTCCGGCCTTCTTCAGGTGCTAGGAATTTCGAACCGAACCCTTTATTATAATCACTGGTGTTTATCATCGTCATTCCTTGCGTAGTAATGCCTCAACTGGAAGTCATGAGCTATCTCCTCTAACCTTGCAAGTTACGTGTTCACCACAACTGTAGCCTGTTATTGAAGTAACTTCTTTCAAAACCTGTTTCTAAATCCTATGAATTTTATGACTATTAAAAATGAATCGGCTAAAAATGCAAAAATGTCACAAGGTGAAAACAACAAAGAAAAGATCTGATAAAACCTATGCAAAATCTATAAAATATTTAATCTCACTTGATTAAAACAATGTTTTTATCACGTATTGAGAGGATTTACGCATTTAAACATGACTTCAGTCACATTTTACAACCAGAAAATGACACTAGAGGTCTGTGCGCATCTTGTTTCAGAAACAAGTTTCATATTCATTATTACCCATAATTCCCTTGGGTCACACTTATTTTATAAAGTGTAACATAATATAATGTAAAAAAGGAAACTAAAATTAGGGATATTATGTAAGAAATACATTTTTTAGGATAAAAGATTTTAAATTGGGGTTCTATTGAAAAAAAGTTATTTATAGGCAGATGCAAGTCTTTAGATCTTTAGTTTCAACGCCTATATCTAATCTAAAGTTATTTATAAATGGAACTGTGTGTGTATGTATGTGTCTGTGTGTCTGTGTGCCCATTACCTATAGACTCCGAAACGTCTTAACCGATTTACTTGAAAATTTACACAGTTGTACTATAAGCGTCTGCGAGTGTTCTTCGCTAGGTTTTGTGTCGAGGTACCCTCGATAAAGATCGAAAATCGATAATTGAAAAAATCAGGTTATAGAAAGAGTGGTCCGAATTCAATCAAATTTGATACACTCATAGACAAAGACATAAGAAACGATAGAAGTTTCAAGGTTGCAGTTCTTATAGTGCAGAAAATCGATAATATATATATATATATATAAGACAAGATTTTTGTGTGTGTGTTTGTTTATCTGCCTGTATGTCTGTATTTTTTCAGCCCTTTTAGTTTAGTTTTTGCTTCGGGTTTGGCTCTAAGTAGGTATAATTGTAGTTCTTAGTCTCAGCCATGATACCATTTACTCATAGGACTTATTTAGCCTTCAAAATTCAGTTTACAACGAAAAAACTTATTTGATATCGATACCAGGAAATCAAAATTTGACTTACATCCATTCATTTTTCTTTTCATGTCTACGGTTTCACTTTAACTGGAAACAACTCTTGCTTTTTAGTCTTTCGTGCTAACGTCCAAAGAGTCTGAGCTACAGGACCATGCATTAGTTTTAAAGCTTTCATTACACCCGAGCAACGCCGGGCTATACTGCTAGTATATATATATGTGCGTTGTGGTACAGTGGATATCGGCTCGGAACGAGAAGCCGGGGAGCCGAGTTCGAATTCCAATTGAATCCATTGTATTCACTTACGCGCAAATACCCTTGGGAAAGGTATTAATCCGTCTCTTCCTTCCAGTTATGGGTTAAATAGCAGGACAGATTGGGTTCTATAGCCTTGGTCGGCAACCAGTCTACCGCAGAAAGCAATGGCAACCTACTGCGGGATAATCTTCTGCCCAGTCAGTCATGTCTCTTTCGAGACATGGTCGCCCAAGCGTGTATCACGTATGGCACTTTACTGATATATATATATATATATATATATATATATATATATATAACTATTTAAAACGCCACTTTATCGGATGCGCTTAAACCACCGTAAAAGTGCAAACACGCAGCAAGAGTTTTAATAACTGGTAGGAAAATTTAATAAATGAAAGTAAGGAGAAAGAACTGAGCTGACGATGACTTGCGACTCTCTCTCTCTCTCTCTATCTCTCTCTCTCTCTCTCTCTCTCTCAGCGTGTTAGTATATCTATATATATATATATATACACACACACACGACGAGAAATTCCTGCATTCTGTTGAGGTCGAATAAAACTCGATGAATTACTTAATATTTTAAATCCTCCTACAATTTCTTATCTGTATATCGTTGCTTGATTAATGCTCCAGTGTGAGCAGCTTGGTGATAATTGTCGTGGCTCTGGGAGGCACAATCCTATGGGTAAAAGGAGCTCAGCAGAGTTCCATCAGGGAATATGTGAATGAGCGGCTTACATCGGGTTTAATTCGTTAACTCTTCGGGGCTCGTGGTACAGTTGGTATGACGTTCGATTAATAACGTAACTGTCTTGGTTTCAATTCCTGATAGTGAATACGCACTGCTGATGAGTCCCAAATATAGGACGAAACGGCCGTCCAGTGCTTTCTGCATTCTATTGAGGTCGAATAAAAATTCGATGAATTACTTACTATATATATATCACGATTTTTATTATAAAGAGAGAGGATTTTTCATTTGACAAAAAATAAATACCGAAAATTTCGTTAAATTCCATTAATTGCTTACAATGCAAGTTTTTTTTTACTCTGTCAGTCAGTGAAATGCCATACGTGATACATGCTTTGGGCGATCATGTCTTGAAAGAGACATGACTGACTGGGCAAATTATCCCGCAGTAGGTTGCCATTGCTTTCTACAGTAGACTGGTTGTCAGCCAAGGCTATAGAACCCAATCTGTCCTATTATTTTTACACATAACTGGAGGGAAGAGACGGATTAATACCTTTCCCAATGCTATTTGTGCGTAAGTGAATGCCATGAATTAAACTGGAATTCGAACTCGGCACCCCGATCTCTCGTTCTGAGTCAATATCCACTGCACTACAAATTTTAAAATTGATTTTCCTTAATTTTTGTTCAGGCATAAACACGAACTGAAGGTAAAATGGACTACAAATTTTATTTATCTTATAAAGAAAAGTAATTTCTGGGTTTTTCCATATTCTTCTTAATTACATAGATTTTATAAATAATTAATTATCTATATTTAATTGAATCAAGGTTTATCCTAGTTTTTATAATCAAGAGAAGCATTTCTGCGAAAATTTGTGTTGTATTTTCAACTGAGAATGATTAATAAGTGGGAGGAAAAGCCAAGATAAATAAAAAAAATATTTCCCGTGAATTAAAAATATAGGAAGAAATAAAGAGAAAAAAAAATAGGAATAACTCCCTCTCTCTTCCCAGTTTCGTCGGGAATGTCTACATACTTTTTTATAATCCCTGTTTTTTGTTTTTGTTTTTTAATATTTTTCGATAAACCACTTTTTGGGGATTAATGTTACTTTCTTCCTCTTCTTTTCTTTATAACATGTTTCGTTAAAAACGATCGACAAAAAAGACTTTATTAATTTTTGGCAATTTTTTCTAGTATTCTTACATTTTTTTTTTTTTTTTTACGGAGATAAGGAATGGAAAATGTTCCAAAGCTTTTAACTTTCCAATTGCTTTCACTCACTTCACTAGCCATTGACACGAATGCTAAGTTTCCGATATTGTTATACATTTTTACATTTCTTCTCTCCAGCAAAAAGGAAGCATCTTTGTCGGTCGTTTTTAAAGAAACATGCATTGCACATGGCCGTATCTGACTACCGGGCACGGGTCCGGGCCGATCCGTGCAATCATAGTGAAAATCCGGGCAAGGAAAAATGTCTTCGTCAGAAATCAAACTAAACAATTCACGAAGAAAGAAAGAAAGAAAGAAAGAAAGAAAGAAAGAAAGAAAGGAAGGAAGAAAAACGAAGAAAACATCCGAATGAACGCAGTAAAAATCTGTTTGCTTAGTTATTAATTTTGGGAGAAACGACTGGTTATACTCAGAAAGTCCGAACCCGATTTCCTGTTTCGTTCACATTTTGTGCCTAATTTCCGTTGAAATAGCCGAAAAAATCCGAAAGAAATCATAGTTTCTGGAAACGGATGACACTGATGACGTCATCACATTGTTAACTAATAAATCCGAGCAATTTTCTCTGTGTCCGGTGATTTTTTTTAGCATCAGCTACGGCCCTGATTGCATACATATACAACACAGGGTGTATCAGAAATATTTTACAATATTTTAGTCGGGAGAGGAGCGTTCCTCACACAAATACACAGAAAAAAGTTCATATAAACATATATCCAGAGTTTTAAGTTAACTTTAAAGAAAGTCTAAGATAGATGACGCTGTATTACATTTAGACTAGGTTACATTTGTCATTCGTTTTGTCTTCAACGATTAACGTGTGCATTAGTGAGTTAACTAAGAAGTGTTCCGTTTGACAATGGCAGCATATTCATATCGTGAGCAGGCAGATATGATTTTTACGCGAATGGTAATGGGCGCGAGGCTGCACTGCTGAGGTTTCAGGAACGAAGGAAGACGACTCAGTCAACCGTTGCTGCGACAGGATCCGTATCACCACAAACTATGGAATGAGGCGGACCGAGTTACGCTAGTACGCCTGACCACAATGAACACATTCTACAGAATGTTGGCACCGATGAGGGACGTCTTCATAATGTCTTCCACAACGTCTTCCACAGCAGCACACGTAATCATTCAATTCTACATATAACACATATTAATAGGGAACCTACAAAAAGTCCCCGGACATACAAATTTATAGATTGCTAATTTCATCCACCTTCCGAAATATATTGATAAAAAACGCTGTCAGTTCCGATTTTCATCTTGAGCTGATACTTAAAATATCCAAGCAGAACCTGATGAGAATAGTTGTTGGTCGAGTGTTTACACTTTACTCTTGAGAGAGTTCCATAAGAAAAAATCACAAATGAACAAATCTGGTGATCTAGGGGGCCATGGAACATTACCGAATTTTTTTTTTAATCCTGTCACCCCAAGCAAGGCATTCCACTGCCACTATAGCGCAGGGGGTTACATAGAGGGATTGGGTATAGGAAATGTCAGAAGGAGGGTGATAGACGACTTAGGATGTACATAGGGAGAGAGTTGGAGAGAGTGGGTGTGAGTTAGTATGTTAGGAGGTGTCTATTGACCTTACATTTAAACTCCTGGAGGTTGTAGCCGTCGGGGAAGCAAGCATCCAGTAGGGAATTTTACAGGCGGGAAGTGCGAGGAAAGAAGCTGTTGGAGTAGAAATTGCGGTTACATTTCATCGGTTTCACTGCAAAAGGGTAGGACCTAGTTGCCAATCTAGTATCTCGTGCAAATTCACATCTAGGGGGCACCAGTGATTTAAGTTCGTCAGAGCAGAAGCCATGAAAGTATTTATAGAAGAGGCACAGGGAAGCCACGTCAGGCCGGTGAGAGAGATACTGCAGGCGGTCAGCCAAGTCGGTATCAATCACATTACAGATTCTTCGCTGTATTTTGTCAAGAACCCCGAGGAGAATAGAAGGGACACCCGACCAGATGTGTCAGCATTACTCAATACACGGGCGGATGGTAGGTTTATGTAATTGCAGGATAGATTCAGGCGGAATATTGAGATCACATGATAACCGAACAATTCACGCACAGCCTTCAAAGATTACCGTGCAATGTGTGATGTCGCTCTATCCTGTTGAAGTCAGGTTTCTTGAACGTATGAAAAATTGTTCGATTCAGGTGTAACGAAGGATTGTAACATCTCCACGTAACGAATCGCTGTGACAGTGACTGAGAAATCATTATTATGGCGAACGCACGCTGTTGCCCGTTCCACTGATCCATGGTTACTGAAATGGCAGAGTCCTTACTTAGTGAGGCCACTGTTACGCAGTGCTGCCACTTGCTCATGTCTGCAAATACACAATTCCAAAAATACCGTTTTTTAGGGTCACCCTGTATATATATATATATATATATATATATATGTGTGTGTGTGTGTGTGTGTGTGTGTGTGTGTGTGTGTTGCAACCTTTCTTTTAAACGTCCTTCATTAAATACGCGCGACAAAATAGTTTTAGTTTATTAAGTCTTTCTCAACTCCTACAAGACGAAAAAATATTTCGATGCTAGAAAAACTTATTAAAATATATATATATATATATATATATATCAGAATAAATTTAGGCAGACACGTTATTTCATGGTAAATCGTAACTCTAGGCCTATTTCAGGCAAACCATCATCAGCTTCCGTCTTAAAATCTTCTGTACAATAAAGACGGAAGCTGATGATGGTTTGCCTGAAATAGGCCTAGAGTTACGATTTACCATGAAATAACGTGTCTGCATATCTTTTCTCATATTTGCTCTATATGTATTTATATGGATATATATTTAGAGCTCTCTTAGACAGTTATTCTACCACTGTATGTACAGGATACTCTTTTGGATTCTTCTATATCTACACTGCATGCTTATATATATATATATATATATATATATATATATATATATATATATATATATGAACAGGTGAAGATGCTCATCCCTTGTTCACTGTTTAGCATGTGGTTTCCGGCTTTCTCTCTCCCAACCTTTTCACTCTTTCCTTTTTTTTCTTTTTTTCTTTTTTTTTCAATTGGAGTTGATAGACTAAACTATCGCCCGCTTCACACTCCACCCTCGTCTATTGAACAGGTTAAGAGGCTCATCCCTTGTTCCCTGTTTGTTTAGGATGTGGTTTCCGGCTTTCTCTTTCCCAATCTTTTCACTCTTACGTAGCCCCCTGCACATCAGTGGCGTTACCGCCTTGCTCGGGGTGATAAGATTATATATATATATATATATATATATATATATATATATATATATATATATATATATAATGTATCGTGACAGTAGATAATTTTCTAAACATATAATGTTAAATATAATAGTCAATGAATGTCTATTATGTTTAATCATGAACCGTTCTAAACATCGTATTTTGGCTTTAATTTCAGGTGAAAATAAAGACAAAAATTGTCCAATATTTGGATATTTATTATTATTATATATATATGCGCGTGTGTGTGTGTCTATATTTGGATAGCTATCTTTAACTTATACAAGTTTGCTTAAACACTAATGAAGTTTTTTTTATGTATTTTCAAAGTTTAAATATAAATTGACGAATGTCTGAGTAATTTTGACCCTCTTTCTACACCAGTGCAATTGTCTATAAAATTAAACCAAATATCCTGAATCTAAGTATGTAAATGGAAAATTGCTGTCTTAATTCACCAACACACAAGCACGCTATATATATATATATATGCGTGCTAGTTTCATGATGAACTTGCTGACTTCGATCAAAAACCGAATAAGTATACAGGCAGAGTGGCGCACAATGGCGCCCTGTAATTAACATCCTCAATCATTAAAGTTTTGTACTAATCAACTGAATACTTTCTATTTTCAAATTAGAAAGCCATACTGAACTTATCTGGTGCTATAATAGAATAAATTATTCATATCTTTATCTTCCACGGCTTTTCTGGTGATTATCAAGTTATTGTTCCTGGCGAGTATCAATATTTGTAGTACAGAGTCGGCATTCTTCGGCTCGTGGGCCAATTTCCGACTGTTGACCCATGTGAAATAGTCTATTTTTTTTAATATAATATTTTGCATATTATTTTTATTTCAATATTATCAGATTTTTTAAAATATCGTTTTTTATGTGTCATTGAGGTTCTTCTATCAAATTTATAATTCAATGACACGCTGATAATTATAAAGTAAGTTTGCTGTTTCCCAGATAAAGTTGATTTTTCTTTAAAAAGTCCTACCTAAATAATGGGATGTGAGTTGTGGTGCATTAGATATCGGCTCGGGACGAGAAATCGGGGAGCCGAGTTCGAATTCCAGTTGAATTCATTGCATTCACTTACGCGCAAATAGTCTTGGGAAATGTATTAATCCGTCTCTTCCCTCAAGTTATGGATTAAATAACAGGACAGATTGGGTTTTGTAGCTTTGGTCGGCAACCAATCTACCGCAGAAAGTAATAGCAACCTACTGCGGGTAAATCTTCAGTCAGTCATGTCTACAAAGGGACATGATCGCCCAAGCATGTATCACGTATGGCACTTAACTGACTGGCCTAAATATTAAATTCAACATTTGCCACATATTTAATTCAGAAAACAATATCGAAGATGAAGTATATAAAAATTGTATAGAAGTGAAATTATCGGCCCGAACCAGTATCTAAAATCACTATTCTGATGTTTGGTCCTAAGAATATTGATCTCTGGAAGTGTGTCCAGCTGAATTCTTATGGATCGAATCGACAACATTTCTACTGATTGATTCATTGTTTTACAGCTTATCAACCCTTTGTAGGTTATTTAAAGCCGGAAAATATTTTTTTAGATTCTAACAATGTTTTCTCAGATAATAATGCTTTAGTGATACAAGTCTTACTAATTAACCCATAGCTGGGGTTAGGAAAGGTGTATTCATACATTTTTCAATGATATTTGCGCGTAAGTGAATCTAACGAACCCAGCGAGAATTGGAACTCGGATCTCAGACTGACAATTTCTAGCCATTATCTATTGCACCGCCTGCACACCGAAGCTTAAAGCACCTGGTATTTCCAAGCGGTCACTCATCAAGGTGCTGACCATGCTTGACGTAGATTAACTTCGGACGGGTACGAATGTTTCGACGTGGTTTGTTCGTAAGCCTATTAACATCTTCAGTTAATTTCGATAGAAAACAGGAAGCACCAATTTTGAAACCTCGTTCACTTTAATTTTATAAAGGAATTTAATCGCTTTACTTAATATCTTCTATCTTAATATTACCGCTAAAAGAAATACATTTTGAAATTATATATATATATATATATATATATATATATATATATATATTATAAATTATATTTTAGAACATGTACAATTTTTTTTTATATCTACTCTAAAGTGTACATTTTGTTTCAACATTGAAATTACAATGTCTCATCAGATGGTGTGGAAAGGAATGGAAAGCCTCTTTTCTTATATTTGGCGAGTTGTGTGTGGAATGTTGGTGGGGGTTAACGTTAAGGGAATAAGTCTTGTAAATTTTCCATTAGAATTTTGAAAATCATGCTAAAAAATACTACAAAAACCAAAGTTAGGACCCTTAGAGACGATAAACCTTTATTGTATTAACAACACTCTTACATCAAATTTTACCTATTACACACCACACACTGTGATCTAATTTAAAGTTTTATAGAAAAAAGTGATTTCCTAAATTCAAAATTAAGGTTAAATATACAAAATTAGATTGATTATAAAAACTGTGTTTAAATACAAAATATTCTATAGTTGCACAAATAAACAATAAAAATAGGTTCAATCCCATCCTTCCCACCCTTCCCACTTCCTTACTCTCCTCTTCTAATAAACCCAAAGAATAAAGTCTATCCATGAGGCCATAAACCTATACACCATCTTCTAATATTAAATCTGTCTACAAAATTCCCGACACTTTCATTAATCAACTATATTCCCTAGCCACCCAACTTTTTTCAAAATTCTTTCGTTCCTTATTCACTCAAATATATATATATAATCCTACGTCTATGGCACAACTCGGGGTTTCATGCATTATGCAATCATCAGGTGCATATTTCAAACTGACAGTTTTATAAATTTGAATTAAGATCACTCGTTGTTCATGGGAATTAATTCTTATAAAATTAATTTACTGCTTTTTTTAATAACAAGATGAAAAATTGAAATATTCTAAGGTCACATGTGTATAAAAATTTAAAATTAAAATAAAAAAATAATAAAATTTAGGGAGAAGAAATCAAAAGGGCGTAAAACATCAGTCTTAAAATTTTAAATATTCAAATTTTACATGTACATAAAAATGTAGGGAAAATTAAAATATTAAAATTTTAAATAAAAATAATATAAAAGAAAATAAAAGAAAAATGAAAAGAAAATTAAGAAGTAAAATTTAGAATTAAGAGTTAAAACTGTGATGAGCAAAAATAAAAGGGGGTTTAATTCATAATTGTTAAAAGTAATATAGCCGGAGAAAGAAAGAAAGAAAGAAAGAAAGAAAGAAAGAAAGAAAGAGAAATCTCTATCAATCTGGGTCTAAGAATTAGTAAGTAAGTGTTTTTTCTATGACATCATGTGGTCATTAAATCACTTTTTTTATTAAGCAAATTTGGATTCTTGATATGGTTTAATATGACAAGTTTTTCTAAAAGGCATAGATTACATTTATCTCCTTTTCCTCTGTAATGTTTGGACTTAGCTACTATATTCCAGGTAATCAGTGGGTTCTTACCGTTGTTTTTTTTTTTTAATTTCCAATAATGTATGGATAAAGCAGTACTTTTGCTGTATTTACTGTTGTTTAAATACAACATGTGGTTGTTCAATCTTATCTTCCAAATGTTAGAAGCACTTCAAAAGTAAAATTTAACATCATTCTTTATCATCCGAATAAATTCGAGCTCTATAAACAATCTTTTCGGACATACATTGGACATTCAATGGGCAGGTTTTATTATTTATTCGGCAGTTGCAATTGTTTTTAGAAGGGTCATTTTTGCTATTAGTTGGGTGACGGATGTTGTCTATGTGGGCCAAATATTTATTTGTTATCATAGTATTACGTTGTGAATTATATTTATGTTTTTAACGCAACTACAATTAACTTTGACATTGTTTTTGTTAAATTGCTTGCAAAAGTACATTTTATCAGTAGAACAACTGAAAAAAGGACAACCTTTATATATATATATATAATAGGGTGGAAAGCTTTTTCTTGTCATCGGCTATGTTGATACGACTACACGTGCGCACGAAGGGAGAAGGAACGCTGAGTATTTCAAATTCGATCTTTTTATAAAGACGTTAATACAAACGTGTGTATTCCTCTATTTAATGTGCTATCATAATGTGGAAAGTATTTCTGGGAGCTATATATAGAATGTACCCCTACCGCACCCCGTATATATGAAATGATTTGTTTGAACATTTTTTTTTAATCGATACGCGTATTTAAGTACATATTCTGTTTAATTAAAAACAGTATTATATATTTATATCTACCGGCCTGGTTATTTACGATAAATTTTTATTATGAAAATGTGTGTAATTCAGCAGGATTCGAACCTGCGATCCCTATCCACATAGGGGGAGCTACCATATGATCTGGCACGTCTTAGACCTCTCGACCACGAATGACCATTAGTCTAAACGAGGTTTTAATCAAGCCTATATAACACAATTTTCGATTCATCGCAATAACCATATCTGCTCTGAAATGTATCGTAATGTCAACAAATGTAAAGATGTTATGGAAATTAACAAAGATTAATGAAATTTGTTATAAACAACCGACAATTTGAAATGACTTGCTTGAACATTATTATTTTTTTTTGTCGAAGATTTTTGGTGCACTATGGCCGTTAAACCCACTTTTATCTCGACTTTGTGTCATATACGGTTGTGACGTGGGCGCTCTGGTAAATACCACCAAATCCTTACCTTGAAGATGAAATTACTAGAGAAATATTAATGAATACTTTTAACTAATTATAGTTTGCAAAATGTAAGGACTTTTTGTCTAAAACCGCGTAACAGTCAATATCATCGTCTTTGAAGCGGCGTTTTAACAGCTTGTTAGTTACGTAGATAGTTTTACAAATTACATAATTTTCAAAATTAAAGTTTTATCTGAATTTTTGCTTTCTAGAGTCACAACATAACATAGTCTAATGATATATAAGACTCATACGCACTTTAGAATGACGTAAATTTGCAATACATGCTTTGAGTTGTGACAAACAGGAATCGTCGAGGAAATTTTGGTAATATTCGATGAAATATCCAACAATTTATTTCTTTTTATTCCCTGATAAAATACGGAATCTTTATATGTTTGGGGGACTAAAACGACATAAAATACATTAATATATATATATATATATATATATATATATATGACAGTCTCACTTATCGATGTCACTTCTAATCTCATCTACATTCGATAATGCGATATTTCGTTCTTCATATTACCACTGAAAACACATCACTCAGAGTTAACATAAAAACGAAATTGTTTTTATTAATTTTCATGTTGGCTTTGTATATTTTTAAGAAACAGGATTATTTTGTATTTAAAAATAACGTGAGACTAGTTATTTGTCAAGAACTCCCATATAGTTCGTCACTAAATAATTCTGGTATTTTTTACGGGTATTGCGTTGGTAGAAGATAAGAACAATACAAGGTTTGTGATATCCTGATAGAAAAAGTAATTTCAATGGCCGGCGTGACCCTGTCGCATTGATAGTGCTTGCTATACATGCTGATAAAATTATTCAGTTATCTTCAGTTATCTTGTGATCTATGAAAACACAGAACAGTTCATGGTCTAAGTAAGAGGCAATGATGCATTTTGCAAAAAGCTTCAGTACAGGGAAAGAATCCAGGGTAAATAGGATATCCTATCACAGAGACATCCACTGACTAATGGTCTGGCTAGTCTTCTACTGCTGCTTCTGGTGGTGTCTCCCGCCGGGTTGTTGTTAGAATCAGGAGTGGAGTATTCGGCCCTCCACAATTATATATATTTACTGACCACGGCAAGTCAATACGTTCTGTGAGTCCTTAAGTGTAAAGGTCCTTTGAAGTATAAAATCACCTGTGGCAAAGCCTAATTTGCTTATCACTGCTGAGACCTCTCGCACCTTTCAATGCTTCATAAAAAAGGGACTGTGATCTTCGCTAATGTTCATGCAGAGTGATCCGTGTTTTTTGGGTACCCATATGGATTCTGGCTGTTTTGGCCATTAGTATACTTCCGGCCAATCGTTTAGCCTCCTCTTCAGTCGTTAGCAAGATGTCTCATATAACATGACTCATTTTGACCGCACTTTCGGTGCTATTTGGAGGCTTTTTATAACTTCCTCCAAGGTCTACCTGCTAACGCCAATCACCTTTCGAGTTTTAACATCAGTTGTTAGCAGGGAGATGGTCTAAGCGTTTATTATCCTATCACAGAGACGGTCATATGCTTTTTAGTTCAGTTAGAGACATTTCGGAGGGCGTACTGAGCACTTTTCAGAGATAGGATGATCATTTTAACTATAAGTGTAGACCAGATTCTGGACGGCTACATAGTGCATGCACATTGTAACGGCAACAGTAGTGGAATAATCAGCTTCTACGACACAGATTAACAAAACTGTCGTTCGATAAATATCAGCACATGTTCTCATCTTGCTTAATTAGAGTCGCTTGAGGAGTGTCGGGTTTTAATTTTGACAATTCGCATTTAATGGGATTGTTTGCTTTGATTATGACAACAGGAGTCAAATTAACATTCATACACCTGTAGAGTAGGTTCTGGAAGGTGAAGTAGTACAGACCCTTGCCAAGACAGACTTTTTTTAAGGCCATCAGTAGCTGACGAAATGGCATCTGCAGCAAAATCAAAACAAAAGTCAAACCTCAACGTGTTAACACAGACAGTTGGAAATCCTTTGTATATAGCAGGACTCATTAATCCAAGACAAACATCGACTATTTTTTACTGAAATTTAATCGGCGAGTTTTTCTTAATCGGGAGCCTCTATTTGATCATCACTATTTTTCTCCTCCCCTACTAATTGCAATCACCCGCAAAATAACAATATGAGCCCGCATTCACCATTGAAGCTAGTGTTTAATATCTAAACCCAGATAAAATTTAAGATTTGGAATATTTCTATTCACAATATGTAGCCTCTCTCCACTTTGACGATTGGTGCAATACATTCTTCCTACCATCATTTCTCTAAGTTTAAGCGCGGGTTATTAAATATCTGTATTTGTAGTTGTAACTTTCAATTAACGGTTAAGTCAATTAATTGCTGTACGTGATGTCAGTTCTTCAATACGGCAGTGAATGCTAGACAATATCATCGAAAATGAGGACAAAACCGGAAGCGGCCGAAATGTGGTTCTACAGAATGATGCTACGGATATCGTGGATTGAGCATACAAGCAACGACGAGGTGTTAGAAAGAATGGCAACAAAAAGGAAACTGATGCTGAGCATCAGGAAGAGACAACTGAAGTTCCTGGGACATGCAAGGAGGAAAGAGAGCCTGGAGAACCTGATACTGACTGGTCAGATAGAAGGAAGGAGAGACAGAGGAAGGCAGCGGATAACATATTTGCAGGGCCTGATCAGGTGGATGACGGAACGGGGGTTGCCAGGAGCAACAGGAGCAAACATACTAAGAGCCACAAGGGATAGGGAGACGTGGAGAGCCATGATCACCTACGTCCTGGAGGGACAGGGCACATAGAAGAATAAGAAGAAAGGTATTTTTATTTACTAAGATTAACACGGGAAAAAATGTAGTGGTAAAAATATTATGTAATGCCAATTTACACAGTAGAATGTGTTCATTTGCTGTGCTTCATCTTTGAAAACAAGCCTTAGAATATTGGATCATTTACCAAGATTCAGTTACTGAACACTGACATCACTGGTAAACATCCAGTGGCCGCCACAGCAACTCTCGACCTACCGGAAATCCTCTTGGAAGCAAAGTTTTTATTAATATCAAACAAGTCCACTGTCTAATTTTTCTTTTATATACTGTTTTATGATTATATTTCTGAGATGAGATAGTATTTGCATTATTAGGGCTATTGTCCTCATCTTTGTTGTGTACGACGTTTCGGCCGTTGTACGCTCAGGCCTTCTTCAAGTTCTTGGAATTTCGAACCGAACCCTTTATTACAATCACTGGGGTATATCATCCTCATTCCTTGCATAGAGCCTCTTTTGGTAGTCATGAGTTATCTCCCTCTAACTCTAACAGTGATTGTAATAAAGGGTTCGGTTCGAAATTCCTAGCACCTGAAGAAGGTCGGAGCGTACATCGGCTGAAACGTTGTACAAATGGCATCAAGAATAAGGACAATACTCCGAATAATGTAAATAGTGTATACCGATTTATAGATTACGCAAAGGTGATCGAAAAATTACGCCACAAAGATTTGTTAGAGCTGCTCAGCAACCCTTGTATATTCGCGAAGGATTTTAGAATAATCCAGAATCTATAATGGCAGAAAACCGCCTGCATACGGACAGAAAATGGGTTCAGCAGACGTACAAAAATAGAAAGAGATGATATGTCTTCTCACCGGGTATTTTCAACCTATAGAGCGAGAGAATTAGAAGTCCTACCAGGATTAATTACTAGCGGCCACAATCTTAACAATATAAGACATGCAGTTTGATAGAAAATACGGAAAGAAAACTAGAAAAGCCCCTACAGAAGGTAGCGAAGGAAAGCGAGAAGAAAGGACTATGCATCAACTGCAAAAAGACAGAATCGATGGTTATCAGCAAAAGGATGATTTCAAAATGCAAATTACAAATCGGGATACTAAAGTTCAACAAGTACAAAGATGTAAATAAATGAAAAATGTTCTAACAGAAAGCGGATAGTGTGACACTGAGATCCGAAGTTGTATTGGTATAGCCAAAGATGCTTTTCAAAAGCTAAGCAGATTATTAACAGACATAACAAATTCGTTAGAAACAAAAAAAAATAGTACTGAACTGATACATGTTATCTATCCTCCTGTATGTCAGCGAATGCTGAACAATCTCTTTAAAGATGAAGGAGAGACTCGAAGCAACAAAAATTTGTTCTACAGAAAGATGCTAAGGATACCATGGACCGAACCTATGAGCAACGACGAGGTGTTGGAGAAAATGCAAACAAAAACGAAACTTATATTTAACAACAGGAAAAGATAGTTAAAATTTCTGAAGCAAGTAATGAGGAAGGAGGGCTTAGAAAATCTGATACTCACCGGATAGATTGAGAAGGCACAGAGGAGAACCACGTGTAACATACTTGATGAATTTGAGTAAATGGATGGTATAACAAGATTTGAAAGAAATAGCTACAAGAGACAGGAAGATGTGGAGAACCACGATCGCCTATATCTTAGAGGAAAACGACAGAAAAGAAAAAGAAAATTTCCTTTCAGACTCTCCGTAACTTGGTTTTCTTTACTTAACAATGTTAGTTTTTTTTTAAATTATATTTCCCGGTGCCTGTTCAGCCATCTATTTACACAACCTGATTATGTCGGGTACTCATTGTTTCCCTTCGTCCCTTTTACCTTCATTATGTCCTGTGAGTGTCAAGTTCTCAAAGCTCTCTTTCCACATTATGTGTCCGAGAAATTCCAACAGTCCTTTTCTGATTGTATATACAAATGACTGTGAAATTTTCATTTTCCTTAATGTTTTCTCGTTGCATACGTCCATGATATTCTCAGCATCCTTCTGCAGAACATTTCTGTTGCCTCCATGTGTATCCATTTGAGATAAAAATTCTTCAACATTCACTGTCGTAGTGGAAGAATGATATTAAATAATAATTTACACTTCATTTTTTTTGTTCTAACAAATATTCCTGTTTCTTACTTTGCTTAATTTTGAAAAGGGCTCTTTCTCTATTGCAATGCACCACCGCGTTTCGGTGTTATATTCTCCGTTACCTCTTTACTCTATTTTCATATATTCAAATTTCTACACTTGCTTGAATTCGTATCCTGCACGTACAGTCGTTATCTTTCTGACAACCAAACATATTTTGTTTTCTTGCAACTACCTTCATTTACTACCTCCTAGCAGATCCTGCAGTTCCCAGTCGTGTCTGCCTTGAAGAAGGCAACCAGTAGCTACTATAATCCCAAGAAAATTCACGATAATGCATAATGTAAATATAAGAAATATTACCCCACCGTACAGGTTTTTAAAAAAGACATGTGCGTTGTGGTGCATTGGATATCGGCTCGGAACGAGAAATCGGGGAGCCGAGTTCGAATTCCAGCTGAATTCATTGCATTCACTTACGCGCAAATACCCTTGGGAAAGGTATTAATCCGTTTCTTCCAGTTATGGGTTAAATAACAGGACAGATTGGGTTCTATAGCCTTGGCTGGCAATCAGTTTACCGGAGAAATCAATGGCAACCTACTGCGGAATAATCTTCTGCCCAGTCAGTCATGTCTCTTTCGAGACATGATCGCCTAAGCGTGTATAACGTATGGCACTTAACTGACTGACTGACTGACTTATCTTAATGTGCAAGTTAAAACATATCGTATTTGTGTATATTTCTGAGATGAGGTAGTATTTACAGTATTTATATTATTCGGACTATTGTCCTCATCTTTGTTGCCATTTGTACGAGGTTTCGGCCTTCTTTCGGAACGAACCATTTATTACAATCACTGGTGCATATGAACTCCATTTCTGGCGGGAAGGCTCGATTGGAAGTCATGAGTTATCTCCCTCTAAGCATGCAAGTTATTTGTTAACCACTGCTGTAGTCTGGTATTGAACTCACAACTCTAAGAGTAAAGTCAGAAACTAAACAACGTATATATCCCTGGGCCATTCAGAACATCTGAATTTTTGGGACTTATAATGTGTGTTGTGCTGCAGTGGATATCGACTCGGAACGACAAATCGGGGAGCCGAGTTAGAATTTCAGTTGAATTTCTTGCATTCACTTGCGCACAAATAGCCGTAGGAAAGTTAATAATCCGTCTCTTCCCTCCAGTTATGGGTGAAATAATAGGACAGACTGGCTTCTATAGCCTTGATCGGCAACCAGTCTACCGCAGAAAGCAATGGCAAGCTATTAAACGTCGTACAAATGGCAACAAAGATGAGGACAATAGTCCGAATAATGTAAATACTCTAAATACTACCTCATCCCTGGAATTTAGACAAATAAAACGATCTATTATTAAACGTCGTACAAATGGAAACAAAGACGAGGACAATAGTCCGAATAATGTAAATACTGTAAATACTACCTCATCTCAGAAATATAGATAAATAGAACGATCTATTATTAAACATCGTACAAATGGAAACAAAGATGAGGACAATAATCCGAATAATGTAAATACTGTAAATACTACCTCTTCTCAGAAATACAGATTAATAGAACGATCTATAATTAAACGTCGTACAAATGGCAACAAAGATGAGGACAATAGTACGAATAATGTAAATACTGTAAATACTACGTCATCTCAGAAATATAGATAAATAGAACGATCTATTATTAAACGTCGTACAAATGGCAACAAAGACGAGGACAATAGTCCGAATAATGTAAATACTGTAAATACTACCTCATCTCAGAAATATAGATAAATAGAACGATCTATTATTAAACGTCGTACCAATGGCAATAAAAGACGAGGACAATAGTCCGAATAATGTAAATACTGTAAATACTACCTCATCTCAGAAATATAGATAAATAGAACGATCTATTATTAAACGTCGTACAAATGGCAACAAAGACGAGGACAATAGTCCGAATAATGTAAAGACTTAAATATTACCTCATCTCAGAAATATAGATAAATAGAACGATCTATTATTAAACGTCATACAAATGGCAACAAAGACGAGGACAATAGTCCGAATAATGTAGATACTGTAAATACTACCTCATCTCAGAAATATAGATAAATAGAACGATCTATTATTAAACGTCGTACAAATGGCAACAAAGACGAGGACAATAGTCCGAATAATGGAAATACTGTAAATACTACCTCATCCCTGGAATTTAGAAAAATAGAATGATCTATTATTAAACGTCGTACAAATGGCAACAAAGATGAGGACAATAGTACGAATAATGTAAATACTGTAAATACTACCACATCTCAGAGATATTGATAAATAGAACGATCTATTATTAAACGTCGTACAAATGGCAACAAAGATGAGGACAATAATCCGAATAATGTAAATACTGTAAATACTGTAAATACTACCTCATTTCAGAAATATAGATAAATAGAACGATCTATTATTAAACGTTGTAAAAAAAGGCAACAAAGACGAGGACAATAGTCCGAATAATGTAAATACTGTAAATACTACCTCATCTCAGAAATATATATAAATAGAACGATCTATTATTAAACGTCGTACAAATGGCAACAAGGGCGAGAACAATAGTCCGAATAATGGAAATACTGTAAATACTACCTCATCTCAGAAATAGAGATAAATAGAACGATCTATTATTAAACGTCGTACAAATGGCAACAAAGATGAGGACAATAGTCCGAATAATGTAAATACTGTAAATACTACCTCGCTCAGAAATATAGATAAATAGGACGATCCATTATTAAACGTCGTACAAATGACAACAAAGACGAGGACAATAATCCGAATAATGTAAATACTGTAAATACTACCTCATCTCAGAAATATAGATAAATAGAACGATCTATTATTAAACATCGTACAAATGGAAACAAAGACGAGGACAATAGTCCGAATAATGTAAATACTGTAAATACTACCTCATCTCAAAAATATAGATAAATAGAACGATCTATTATTAAACATCGTACAAATGGAAACAAAGATGAGGACAATAGTCCGAATAATGTAAATACTGTAAATACTACCTCTTCTCAGAAATACAGATTAATAGAACGATCTATAATTAAACGTCCCGTACAAATGGCAACAAAGATGAGGACAATAGTACGAATAATGTAAATACTGTAAATACTACGTCATCTCAGAAATATAGATAAATAGAACGATCTATTATTAAACGTCGTACAAATGGCAACAAACAAAGGACAATAGTCCGAATAATGTAAATACTGTAAATACTACCTCATCTCAGAAATATAGATAAATAGAACGATCTATTATTAAACGTGTACCAATGGCAATAAAAGACGAGGACAATAGTCCGAATAATGTAAATACTGTAAAAATACTACCTCATCTCAGAAATATAGATAAATAGAACGATCTATTATTAAACGTCGTACAAATGGCAACAAAGACGAGGACAATAGTCCGAATAATGTAAATACTTAAATACTACCTCATCTCAAATATAGATAAATAGAACGATCTATTATTAAACGTCATACAAATGGCAACAAAGACGAGGACAATAGTCCGAATAATGTAGATACCGTAAATACTACCTCATCTCAGAAATATAGATAAATAGAACGATCTATTATTAAACATCGTACAAATGGAAACAAAGATGAGGACAATAGTCCGAATAATGTAAATGCTGTAAATACTACCTCTTCTCAGAAATACAGATTAATAGAACGATCTATAATTAAACGTCGTACAAATGGCAACAAAGATGAGGACAATAGTACGAATAATGTAAATACTGTAAATACTACGTCATCTCAGAAATATAGATAAATAGAACGATCTATTATTAAACGTTGTACAAATGGCAACAAAGACGAGGACAATAGTCGAATAATGTAAATACTGTAAATACTACCTCATCTCAGAAATATAGATAAATAGAACGATCTATTATTAAACGTCGTACCAATGGCAATAAAAGACGAGGACAATAGTCCGAATAATGTAAATACTGTAAATACTACCTCATCTCAGAAATATAGATAAATAGAACGATCTATTATTAAACGTCATGCAAATGGCAACAAAGACGAGGACAATGATCCGAATAATGTAAATACTTAAATACTACCTCATCTGAGAAATATAGATAAATAGAACGATCTATTATTAAACGTCATACAAATGGCAACAAAGACGAGGACAATAGTCCGAATAATGTAGATACTGTAAATACTACCTCATCTCAGAAATATAGATAAATAGAACGATCTATTATTAAACGTAGTACAAATGGCAACAAAGACGAGGACAATAGTCCGAATAATGGAAATACTGTAAATACTACCTCATCCCTGGAATTTGAAAAAATAGAATGATCTATTATTAAACGTCGTACAAATGGCAACAAAGATGAGGACAATGATACGAATAATGTAAATACTGTAAATATACCACATCTCAGAGATATTGATAAATAGAACGATCTATTATTAAACGTCGTACAAATGGCAACAAAGATGAGGACAATAATCCGAATAATGTAAAAATATAACAAAAATACTGTAAATACTACCTCATCTCAGAAATATAGATAAATAAGACGATCTATTATTAAACGTCGTACCAATGGCAATAAAAGACAAGGACAATAGTCCGAATAATGTAAATACTGTAAATACTACCTCATCTCAGAAATATAGATAAATAGAACGATCTATTATTAAACGTCGTACAAATGGCAACGAAGACGAGGACAATAGTCCGAATAATGTAAATACTCAAATACTACCTCATCTGAGAAATATAGATAAATAGAACGATCTGTTAAACACGTCATACAAATGGCAACAAAGACGAGGACAATAGTCCGAATAATGTAAATATAAATACTACCTCATCTCAGAAATATAGATAAATAGAACGATCTATTATTAAACGTCATACAAATGGCAACAAAGACGAGGACAATAGTCCGAATAGTAGCAGATACTGTAAATACTACCTCATCTCTCAAATATAGATAAATAGAACGATCTATTATTAAACATCGTACAAATGGAAACAAAGATGAGCACAATAGTCCGAATAATGTAAATACTGTAAATACTACCTCTTCTCAGAAATACAGATTAATAGAACGATCTATAATTAAACGTCGTACAAATGGCAACAAAGATAGGGATGTGATACGAATAATGTAAATACTGTAAATACCGTCATCTCTGAGAAATATAGATAAATAGAACGATCTATTATTAAACGTTGCTACAATGGCAACAAAGACGAGGACAATAGTCCGAATAATGTAAATACTGTAAATACTACACTCCACATCTCAGAAATATAGATAAATAGAACGATCTATTATTAAACGTCGTACCAATGGCAATAAAGGCAAGGACAATAGTCCGAATAATGTAAATACTGTAAATACACCTCATCTCAGAAATATAGATAAATAGAACGATCTATTATTAAACGTCGTACAAATGGCAACAAAGACGAGGACAATAGTCCGAATAATGTAAATACTTAAATACTACCTCTACATCTGAGAAATATAGATAAATAGAACGATCTATTATTAAACGTCATACAAATGGCAACAAAGACGAGGACAATAGTCCGAATAATGTAGATACTGTAAATACTACCTCATCTCAGAAATATAGATAAATAGAACGATCTATTATTAAACGTAGTACAAATGGCAACAAAGACGAGGACAATAGTCCGAATAATGGAAATACTGTAAATACTACCTCATCCCTGGAATTTAGAAAAATAGAATGATCTATTATTAAACGTCGTACAAATGGCAACAAAGATGAGGACAATAGTACGAATAATGTAAATACTGTAAATACTACCACATCTCAGAGATATTGATAAATAGAACGATCTATTATTAAACGTCGTACAAATGGCAACAAAGATGAGGACAATAATCCGAATAATGTAAATACTGTAAATACTGTAAATACTACCTCATCTCCGAAATATAGATAAATAGAACGATCTATTATTAAACGTCGTACCAATGGCAATAAAGACGAGGACAATAGTCCGAATAATGTAAATACTGTAAATACTACCTCATCTCAGAAATATAGATAAATAGAACGATCTATTATTAAACGTCGTACAAATGGCAACAAAGACGAGGACAATAGTCCGAATAATGTAAATACTTAAATACTACCTCATCTGAGAAATATAGATAATAGAACGATCTATTATTAAACGTCATACAAATGGCAACAAAGACGAGGACAATAGTCCGAATAATGTAGATACTGTAAATACTACCTCATCTCAGAAATATAGATAAATAGAACGATCTATTATTAAACGTAGTACAAATATACAAAGACGAGGACAATAGTCCGAATAATGGAAATACTGTAAATACTACCTCATCCCTGGAATTTAGAAAAATAGAATGATCTATTATTAAACGTCGTACAAATGGCAACAAAGATGAGGACAATAGTACGAATAATGTAAATACTGTAAATACTACCACATCTCAGAGATATTGATAAATAGAACAGTCTATTATTAAACGTCGTACAAATGGCAACAAAGATGAGGACAATAATCCGAATAATGTAAATACTGTAAATACTGTAAATACTACCTCATCTCAGAAATATAGATAAATAGAACGATCTATTATTAAACGTCGTACAAATGGCAACAAAGACGAGGACAATAGTCCGAATAATGGAAATACTGTAAATACTACCTCATCTCAGAAATATAGATAAATAGAACGATCTATTATTAAACGTCGTACAAATGGCAACAAAGACGAGGACAATAGTCCGAATAATGGAAATACTGTAAATACTACCTCATCTCAGAAATATAGATAAATAGAACGATCTATTATTAAACGTCGTACAAATGGCAACAAGACGAGGACAATAGTCCGAATAATGTAAATACTTAAATACTACCTCATCTCAGAAATATATAGATAAATAGAACGATCTATTATTAAACGTCATACAAATGGCAACAAAGACGAGGACAATAGTCCGAATAATGTAAATACTGTAAATACTACCTCATCTCAGAAATATAGATAAATAGAACGGTCTATTATTAAACGTCGTACAAATGGCAACAAAGACGAGGACAATAGTCCGAATAATGTAAATACTGTAAGACAAATCTTTTTGCAAAAGATCATTCGATGCTTTTGAGACCAAGTAGGACGTGTCTGTTGTTTGTTATAATCATGAAAACTTCCATAATCCGATGCATTGTTACTGTACATCGATATTTAAAAAACTTAACAGTGTGTTAAACTGATACGGACAAAAGAATGTTCATCAGCAAAGATGAAATGTTGCCGCATAAAACATGGAAGTACATAAACATCAAACACGTGTAGAAAACAATAAAAATTAAAATTTGAAACTACGATGAATGACAGTAATGACGACCGACAACTAAATGATATTGAATACTTTTTTTTAAAAAGTCACCCCACAGACAGGGTAACCGGCACATACAAAGCAGTTAAATAACAAAACCTGGAGCTATAAAATATTCGGAAGCATGTTCACGTTGAAAGGCTTTTCATTAATCAAAGATCCGGGTCAGCCGGTGCAAAACCAAGTGTGTTGTTTATTTCATACGTTGCTATTTATATGGCGTTTTAGCAGCAATACCAAATGTAAAGTACTGTATACAAAAACAGATAGACAGCTAGCTACCAATTGAGTGTGTGTATGTATGTATGTGTGTGTGTGTGTGTGTGTGTGAGAGAGAGAGAGAGAGAGAGAGAGAGAGGGAGAGAGAGAATAAAAAGAGAGAAAAGGAAAAACTTCTTAGCCGACACAGTTTGTCCCCTGAGGCATTTTATCAAGGCAATGTAGAATTGATTTTGTTGCATGTGTCTATATTCGAAAGCAAGGATGTCATTGTTTTATTAAGACTTTTAAATTTGAAAACGTTCATAAATATTCATCAGTTGGTTGAAAAGTCAGTCAAAACATGTGGAGGACACAAAATGGCATAATTCAAAGTTTGGCAAAAAATAGAGTGAGTGCGTAATATTCAAGAATTTTAAAAAATGAATAGTGATAGTAAGTAATGTGGTGACGAAAAATGAGGGTAAAAAAAACAAGGTATTGTACTCACCGAGGGGAAATCTGGGAGGGGAAGTAAGTGCTCTAGTAATTTTTCTCCCGACCGAACCAGGACCAAGGGATTACCAGTTCTTATAGACGTTCTGGCCTCGTTGAATCACGTTGAACGAGACCTAGAGAGATTAAAAGGTGCTATATTCTGTCGTACACTTCAGTCCTTAGAAATCAATAGTTAAGCACAGGAGAGTGCTGAGTGTTAGCAGTCAATTTGACTTTTGTTACCGTTACAAAGAAGACTTCGCTTGTAAGCAACGTCAGAATTTTCGTTGCAAGCCTTGAAATCGTCTTTCGTTCCCCACTCCCGACTTGTCGGTGAGTTAATCCCGACATTAATCGACGTTTGTGCTGTACATCTTATAATGGATTTAACCGTTTTCTTTAGATTTGTCAACATATTTGTGGTTGTATATGTTGACTTGAGAAAACAGTAATTCTTACAAGAAGAGAGAAATTGGGTAAAAAGTTCCTGAGAGGACGAAAAGCATCAATTAAGAATAATTTTCCCTCTTGTCTCTTTTTATTTTTTTCTCCACTACAGATACACACACACACACACACACACACACACACACACACACACTCTCTCTCTCTCTCTCTCTCTCTCTCTCTCTCTCTCTCTCTCTGAGAATATTCACACACACATCACGCACGCGCGCACATACACACACACACATACATACATATATATATAGAAAGAGGGAGATGTAAATTATTATACGCACACATAGATATATACATACATGTAAATTATTTTCGGATAGAGTGTATCTATAGAGGAACAAAATGAATATCAGAGGACGACAACGAGTCGGTCAAAAATACTTTTCCCTATTGTATCTTATATATATATATATATATATATATATATATATATATATATATATATATATATATATAATCACGACAGAACAACTATCATCAAACTAGAACAAATTAGACTCTCGTGTAATTGCAGAATAACGAATGAATGTCCCTTAAATGGTAATTGTTTGCAAAACAACATAATATACCAAGTGACGGCAAAATCACCAGATGATGAGGAAAAATATACATAGTAGTAACCGAAGGACTCTGCAAAAAAATGAAACTACGTACACAAAACATCCTTCACGAATAGTAAATACGCGAACAGCAAAATGCTTTCTAAGTATATCTGTGAAATTAAAAACAAAAAACAAATCACATTAAAAATATGGAATATACGGAAAAGTACATCAACCTGTAACAATTAATCCAAAACCTGAAAACTTTGCTTGGAGGAAAAAATTACTATTATTACCTTCCCAGACCAAAACAAACTTCTAAATAAACGATCTGAACTCATCTCAAAATGCAGACAGGAAAACAATTTTTTACTGCGTAACTTAAAAATCGAAAACTAAAAAGAATAAATAAATACTAATAATAAAGAACAAATGATTTAATCCAACCAAATAATAAACAAATTAACAAACTACTGCCGCCATAACAACCGTTAAAGTAGATGACACAAAATAAAAATAAATAAATAAAATAAACAACGAAAACCAAAAACTACAACTAAATAAATACAAAAATAAAATGAATATATCCAAAGAAAAAATAAACAAACCACGCCCGCCAAAATAACGGTTGGAAAGATTGCCTACTATGCACCACTGACTCATATATATGTATATATAAATAGCCAAGGAAAAAACCTGACACATGTAACCTGATTGCGCCAAGCATTAAACAGTTTGTCCTCTCTGAATGTTGACTTCAATGTTCACTTATATATATATACTAGCAGTATAGCCCGGCGTTGTTCGGGTGTAATTAAAGCTTTAAAACTAATCCATGGTCCTGGAGCTCAGACTTTTTGGACGTTGGCACGAAAGACTAAAAAGCAATAGTTGTTTCCACTTAAAGCGAAACTGTAGACTGAAAGAAAAATAAAATAGATGTAAGTCAAATTTTGATTTCCTGGTATCGATATCAAATATATTTTTTCGTCGTAAACTGAATTTTGAAGGCTAAATAAGTCCTCTGAGTAAATGGTATTATGGCTGAGACTAAGAACTACATACATAGAGCCAAACCCGAAGCAAAAACTAAAATAAAAGGGCTGAAAAAAATATAAACATGCAGGCTGATAAACAGACACGCACACAAACATCTTGCCATATATATATATATTATCGATTTTCTGCACTATTGTAAGAATTGCAACCTTGAAACTTTTGAATTTCATTTCTTCTGTCTTTGTCTATGAGTGTATCAAATTTGATTAAAATGGGACCACTCCTTTTATAACCCGATTTTTTCGATTATCGATATTTATCAGGGGTACCTCGACACAAAACGTCGCTAAGAACACTCGCAGACGCTTATAGTACAACTGTGTAAATTTTCAAGAAAATCGGTTCAGCTGTTTGGGAATCTATAGGTAACGGACGGACACACACACACACACACAGACAAAGTTCCATTTATAAATAAGTATAGACGTATAAAGGTTTACATGTGGGCATTGGCATATGGACGAGGGAGTTAGAACGTTCGCTTCATAATCTCGCCTTTCATAATCTGGTTGATCTGTCAGGAAGGTGACTTTTGACGTTATCGGCCGAGGTAAGAGGAGGCGATATAAGCGTGTAACATGTCTGAAAACCGTACTCAAAGGTTGACTCAAGCCTTGTGAGTAAACTTTGGTTGACAGAACCGTTCGAATGCCGTCGGGGGTTATGCCAGCACGAAGTAATAAGTCACAGTGACCGAGGGACGGAGCTTGTTAAAAAAAATGATCAGATTATGCACACTCTTCCAGAAACTGTAATTAAGCTGTTCTCAGCATTCGTGCAGTGTAAATCATTTTTGCTGCTTGCGAGATATTTTTGCCTTTACGTTAACAAAAAAAACAAAAACATAAAGCATCAAGCATCCAAAATGCACTTTATAATCTTACATTTTCATACTGATGTAAAATTGATGCGAATTAAGAAATTTTAAACTTTCTTTCTCAAGAGATAGTTTGAAGTGTTCTCAGATCAAAAATGTAAACATATATCTATCGATAAATTTATATTCTAACATGTTGGAACATGAACGACTTAAAATCGGCAGGCACTTTTCTGACAACCCAATACTTTCCCTAATATCTAGTTTCTTTCAAGGTAACGCTTTACTTGCTGTATGTTCACAAATGGTACTGCTCCCAAAGGGTATCGATAAATATCCGTACTACATTTGGTTGAGGTACCTTGTACAAATATTCCGAACATTTGTGTTACAACTCGTTTCTGTGAATATATTTGTGCACGTTTTAATTACTTCCATGCAATTAAATATGTGCGTTGTGGTGCAGTGGATATCGACTCGGAACGACAAATCGGAGAGCCGTGTTTGAATTCGTTACATTCGTGAAAATACCCTTTTCTTGCTCCAGCTATGGGATTAAATAGCAGAACAGATTGGGTACTACAGCCTTAGTTGGCAACCAGTCTACCGCAAAAAAAATCTTTCTCTCAGTCAGTCATGTCTTTCGAGACATGATTGCCTGTATCACGTATAACACTTAATTGAGTGACACATAAGTTTACAAGTTTCTATTCGTTTCCGACTTTTTATGTGTAGTTTTTTTTATCGATGAATTTAAAGGAATAAATATATTTATTTTGCCCAACCTTGGTCATTTGCCTAGGTGGTAAATAAAGATGATAAAAATAACATCTATACTTATTTTTCCCCTCATACGATTCAAGATCAAATTAGACCGAACCCCCCACCTACGTTTTGCCGATTTGAATTCAGTACATTCCCTAAAATTTCTATAGGAAAATATCCAGCTTGAATTATTACAGATAAATATATAACAACTTTTGTTGCCTCTTAAAGAAGCCTGCCAATCTCTTTTTCTTCGTTTCCCTCTTATTTTATTTTGTTATTTAGCTTCTTCTGATCTTCCGTGCCTTTTGACCCCTTTGTTAAAAAGAAAAAAAATGGAACAGGTCATTTAGGGGATTTAGTTCTCTATTCTTTAACTCGCCTCAAAGTGTTGATGTGTTGATGTGTTGATCGAATGAGGACAGTTTTATGGCCGCTTAATTTCACACTGGTATCGCTAACGTTAGGACAACTCACGGACGCCTGGTTCCGAAACGCTGGAAGACATTAGCATATTTGATAAATGTATTTTATATTTGCTAAAGGCAAAACTCATTCATCCTTGTGTCGGTCTCTTTACTGATATTTTGCAAAAGAACCATGGAAAACCAACGAATAAAAGACATTTCGTGCAATATTTTTTGGCATTTTTTGGCTCTTAAATCTAATATCTGTATTAAGTTAAATATATTTCATTTTTCTATTTGTAAAAATTCAAAATATAAACAAGCATAATTATTATTATAAATCAAATATAGTACAAGATAATGTTCATAATAATCAGTACAACAAAACAAGATTGCATTATATACATATGTGTGTACATTTGGGCACCTTGAGGTGATGT